>JAOXYF010000008.1:18737963-18777387 GCA_028565775.1 Sternarchorhynchus goeldii
TGGGCTTTTGTTCATGTATTGTATTTGTGGATAAGTGGGTGAGAGAGTCTTTGTCATGTTATTTGTGTCTTTTGTGTTATTCAGTGTCTTTATTTTATAAATAAAAACTGTGTCTCCTTCCTCTTTAGGCATCAGTATTTGCCCAAATGTTCAAAGGTATTTTCGGTTTGAATGTGTTATCTTGGAGGGCATCGGTCAGTTTATTGCGTGTTTGTTATGTTTGGATTACCTTGGCCATCACCTGCTCTAAAGCCTAGATTAAAGTGCTTCCTTTCCTCATTCTTTCTGATCTCTTTAGAACATTGTGAATGGTGAGAAATTAAGTAGATAGATGTGTGTTTTGTTTGGGATTTTTTGACAATGCAACTGTTCTTGAGGCTTTAGTCCTTCGTGGCACACTTTTGTATACACTGGCTTTCAAAGGGGTTAAAAGGGTGAGTCATTAATTTTGGGCTCACAGGTGTTATAGCGGTCCAGCTGGCTTTGTTTGTAAAATGTTTAAATTACTGAAGCAAATGCTTACCTTATCATACATGATCGGATGCTTATTAATTCCTATTAATACACTTTCACCATGCTGCTAAACAGATGTTTTGCTAAGACCTATATTTATGCCATTTTGAATAAAGAAAATCAAAAATCTCTACACAGAGATATATCAATTTAACATGGATGGATTTAAGTCTTTCAATTTGTGCAGTAAAGTAGACTATATGACGGATCTGTAGAGGATCTGGATGGGTCTTGCAGGTCACGGAAGCTGCTATGTGAATATTATACACATTGACTGTTTGCTTTTAAAAATAAATAAGTTGTATATTTTGTACAAGGAATTGCTTATTTGATTAATTTTGAGATTAGACACCGGTTTTGGTGCATTGTTTTTTGTTTGTTTGTTTTTGTGTTTTTCTTATGTGTAATTCATCTTTCAGAAGGATTAAACAAAAACTCGAATCACATTTTGAATCAATAAACAAATTTCGTAATCATTTTTTATTCTCTCTCCTGTACAGCTGCAGTGTGTTTATAGCTGGGTTTGTATTTGTGTATATGTACGTTGTGTTTATAGCTGGGTTTGTATTTGTGTATATGTACAACCCCTGTATGCAAATATTGTTTGCACTTCTAAGGGAGGACAAGGGAAGAATGACGACCTGCACACAGATCTTTTCATGCATTCAAACCCAGTAAAGTTGAACCACACCCTCCCTGAGAACCACAACCTTACAGTCCTTCTCATTCCTTCACTTAAACTCTCATGCCCGTCTCAGCACCTTTATTTTATTTATTGGATAAGGGGGGTCAAATGCTGTTCCAGACTCAAAAATCAAAAAAGACAATGGAAAGATTCACTTGTGGGGAATTAACAGCTGCTTGCTGCTGCTCCGCTCTCATGGCTGCTGGCCTGAGCGTCGGTCAGATCAGAGGAACGGAATGGAGGAGGTGAGGTTGAAGCGTACCTTACTTGAACACCTGAGCTCATCTGGGTCACACTTAAACAGAATATGGTCATCCCATCTCTCACCCCTGCTGCTACTATTTTGGAATCGTACTTAAGGCTAGTGACAATCTGTTCGTCTCCATACAGATTGTGTTGCATTACATGCTAAAGGCTAACGTGCTATTATAGGTCTGTATCCTTATATATAACTTATCATTTTGTGCCAACACCTTTTATCCTCTTGTAAGTAGCTATAGTATGGTGGAGCTCGTCGGAGGGGACAGGATGAGTAACGCTAGCCTGTCTCTCGGCAAGCATGGGGTAATTCCCTCTTTTGCGGGCAGCTACAAATTCTTGCTGATCCACAGTCACTCTGTTGGTCAGAATTCCGACTCATTTGTGGCTATTCTGATCTGCGTTACGAAACTGCCAAATGACTGTTTATGTTCAAACCACTGCAACCATTAGCGAAGGAAAACAAGTCCTAGAGAAGCAAGAATCAAAGGTCATGGCTTGAAGTTCTGCATGGATCAAAAGACTGAACAAGTATTAAGAAGAATATCTTATAAATATTACATTTGTATTTCATTCCATACTTTTGGACTTGCTCAGCTGAGAGCTGTTTTCCCAGCTGGGAAAACTGTTTTTGTAATGATCAAGAACAAAGATGGTTAAACTGATGATTGAATTGAAGCACCATAAGAATTACTTTCAGGAGTAACACAGATGCTTCATGAGTTTGGACTGTGATGAATCATCCAACACCCAGGAAGGATTCTATTGGGTTAGATGTATGATTTGAACTTGGAGAATAGGTTAATTATTTTGAACCCCAAACCATGTTCTTCTAACCCAAGGCTTTTTCTGATCTACTTCTTCATAGCAAAACACTCAGCCTCTATTACTGAACAAATCCCTGTGTATAAAACATTTTTAAAAGAATTTCTGCAGCTTCTCACAGAATTTAAGGATTCAAAAGACTTTAGGTCATCAAAACCCCTGAGAAATCTCCTTTACAAAATATTATAGACTTATCACACACTTAGCATTACTGGGTTACAAATACTAAAGCTCACAGAGATTTTGTAGAGCCACTGAATCCCCACACATGCACACAGTGCACGAAAGCATGACATAAGTGAATAATTTGATGGCTTCGTTTTTACAGCACACACATTTCCATTGACGCACAAAACTTTCATGTCTGTTAAATCTTACCAGATCGTGGTGAGATTTGTTCTGGTCTTGTCAGTTGATAACGGACAAACCGCATCAGTACCTACCTGTATTGGAAACGTTCTTTTTGGACGTGACAGGGTTTTCCTCATATGAGCACTTCACAACAAAACTATTATTTTGATTCATGTAGATCTATAGTTACCTGGTAGTTAGCTACTGATGGCTCACTTACTGGCTCTGACACGAACGTACTGCAATAACTGTTCTTTTAGGTTTGCAGCCGTTAGTTTAATTTCACCGCGGTCTGCTCTGGATATTAACTGTGGTAATTATAACTGACATAATTATTATGTAATATTTATCAATAATTATTTAGCAGCTGCCTGAGTATGATCATCTTGTCTTGTAACCCTAATCAGTTGTTATGTGGAAGTTAAGAAAGCTAAAGACCGCACATTTTGGGACGTATATGAAATTAAAGATGTTAACGGGTCAAACCCAACTTTGTTGTCTGCAAACCAAAACATATGCAACTTTTTTCAGGAAATGACGTAATCACTTAACGCATTTTATCGCTAAAAGTCAATTTGATGCAGACATGCAGCAGAGCATAAAAAATCGCAATTATCGTTACATGAATTTTCATTTCATCGCTTGCAATGTGTACAGGAAGTCGATGAAAACGTTGCTATATATATTACCAGATGGACCAGAGGTCCTGTTTCCGTAATTTCTGTCTACACGTACATAACATCACACTTCACTTGTATAATGTTAAAGAAATACTTTGTGACATCCCTCTGACTTACCAGTGTAGCCCATGCCAGTAACATCATGGGCAGTACTTCTTTTCTTTTCATATTCACATGCTGTTGTTTCTGGTACCTTGTTCTACCTGCTCTACCAGGTGAGTTACAGAAGTGCTCGTTTCCCCCTTTTTTATTGGTGTGTGACCATCAGCTAATACAGACAATTTGTTGGTTTATTTTATTGGTTGATATTGAATTTTTCTATTTTGCTGCCTTTGATACCAACAAATGACCCATTCTGCCCTTAACCAGAACTGAAAGAGAATTGAAAAACATATTCCTCTCTTGTCATATCTGGTATCCTCTGTGAAGCTAAATAATTTTGTATAGCATTAACATTAATCCCCAGTCTATGTCAAACTTGACAGGACATTGCAAAATTAGTGTACATAAACTAGAGGCTTTGACATCGGGACTGGATCTGTAATATCAGCCAATTGCATTTTGCTATCCGTGCAGTCGTTGTGGCTCGTACACTCGTGGAATGTTAAAACGCTGCTCAGAAAAAAAGTTTCGGTCTTTTACGTTACTTGAACGCTACACTGCACCAGAGTCGAACCCATCCATGATCGCCTCACTTGAAACTCTTTAAATTCCGGGTAATTGACCGCGTGGACCCACAGAGTTTTCTTGGGGTTGGGCTGCTCAGGCAGTTTCTCGGGGACGTGAGGGCTATCATCTTTCTCCATGGCCTGCGCGCCTGGGCTAAAAGATAATAGCCAACTGGAAAACACAGAATGTGACGGTGACTGGATTGGCATTCTTTTTCATGTTTTATGAAGATATATAATGTAGGCCAGGAAATATGTCGACATGCCTCGCCTTCAGTGAAACAAAGCGAAGCATATTACAGTAACACCCCATTTGGTTCAACTTGTTGCTATGACTTGATAACGACCAATTTTTGTAAAGTCGAATTTTTAAAAGACTAGGTTGCTCCATCGCCCCATGCGAGTGGGAAATTCCAGTGTAATATGCGTACAGATGCAAAAATAGTTCATGCCACACGAGTGCGAGCTTCCCCGTATCAGTTTTGCTCGTGCTCTTAACATGCTGTGTACTTGATATGCCTATACATACTAATATAATCAAAGTTGGGTAGTGAAAACAAAAACTGCTTCTGTGGGCTAAACTAACAAACTTGTGAAAATATGTGCGCTAAAATAGGTAGCAAACTGCTACGTCGGTCAGGGCCATATCACACGCTCTTCTTATCCAACATACACATTGGGTAATTAGGGGGTCTGGCCAAAGCGCGACACGCTAGT
Organism: Sternarchorhynchus goeldii; assembly: GCA_028565775.1. NCBI lineage: Eukaryota > Metazoa > Chordata > Actinopteri > Gymnotiformes > Apteronotidae > Sternarchorhynchus > Sternarchorhynchus goeldii. The sequence goes on from JAOXYF010000008.1 coordinate 18,742,661, forward strand.
GGCTGGAGAAAGGGTGGTAGCCCCTTAGTGGGCGGGTTCTGATTCACGACAGCGACTTTGAGCATAATCACGCACATTCAACAAGACGCAGATCTTCCCTGCAAATGAGGTAAGCAATGTCTTTTTTCTAAGTCTTCTTGTCCGAGTCTTGCGTCCAGCAAAGGTTACGCTTTTATGTCAGGAGAGGGGAAAAGAGTTTTGATGTCTTACGTACCGAGCCGTCAGTTGTACTAAAGATTATTATACTGGGTTATTACGGGTATCCCAGAAAGTTCTGTGGTTGCTCCGATACCGGCTGGGCATTGGTCGAAAAAGGGAGGTGCTAATGGAAGAGGAGGAGTTGCTTCGTGCGCGTGTGTGTTAGGGAGTCAGCTGGGAGACTGTGGACGCTGCATGTATTCAACGGTAAGATTGGCCTTCGGGGAGTAGGCAGTGATTGTTAGGCTGAGGCACAACATATTCTCTAAACGTCGTTTGGGTGAGTAGGCGGACAACGCTTCCCGAACGCGAGGCGGTCTGAGGTGAGAAACCGAACTACGTTCGGAATTTCTTCGACCGATAGAACGTGGCAAAGTTTTGGCACCGTTCGGAAACGCTTCTAACTGGCACGTTTCACGGGTACACATGCGTGGTTTGAGGGCGAGAGTTTGACCGAGTGTCGCTGAACACTGTGGACGGTGGGAGTGTCTTGTATTAACTCCATTGCTAATTGTTTTAATGTTTTAATCCGTTTATATATGGCTTGCACGAAAGTGATGACTAGAGCACCTGATATTGTTATCGTTCATTCTAGAGTGTATTGTTTTTCGGGGAATTTCATGAATGTTTATTCAGTGACATGCTTTATTTGCAAAGTTGCTCACGTGGTAAACTGGATGATGGCTGCAGTCAGGACTGCAATGGTGATCTTGTTGATGCATAGTAGCCTACATTTCCTTTTAAAAAAATCTTTACATGAACTTATTGAGCCAATACCTTCGTATTGTTATTATCCATGTAGTGAGTGCGGTGCTTTCTAGCTTTCGAGTTTGGTTGCTTTCTTTCGCAAACTGTCTCAGCGATGCGATAGAAAGCGTGGACACCAGCGAGCCTGCGTATGCATTGAGGGTGGAGTATGAAAAGTGACTTCCCTTGAACTTATCCAAAGTTGTCTACCCTATCCAGAAGCACCCACCCCTGGACGGCCCTGCAACACTCGAGCGTAAAACTATCTTATCGGCCACAGAAGCCCTAGCGATATGACTTGGCAAGGTTAGTCGATGGAATAGAGCGCGCAGGCGCGTCAGGTCCGGTTTGCCCCACGTATGCTGGTTACACGTCGAACTTGATGTTGACACATGAATACACAATACCTAAACATGTCTACAGCCCGGTCCGAGTGGACTTCTGCCTAGTTCCCTAATAGCAGTTCGCTAGTTTTGATTAAGAGGACAATGGCTGAGTATTTATTGTGTCTTCACTAGTCCACTCAGCCTTACAGAAACTGTAAAATTAAGCATATTTGCAAATGTAGAACTCGCAGGTGAAATGGTCAAGGCAGGTGAATTATAAAAGCAGTATAAAGACTAACTGAACCAGTGCTTAACACCCTGAGGTATGAAGGTCTGAACTCCTATTTGCTTTGTTTACTCTCGTTTATGTAAACAATGGAACAAACCCGCTTTTGTAAAGGCTCGTGACAGGCAAAGAATGTCGCTTTAAGCAGCAGAGAGGAATTGTCTTCTACAACAACTGTTTATATCTAATAAAGTTGACGTAAACAAAACGTCACTGGGGAGAAGTCCAAATTTAACTTCAACGTTGTTTGCCAAAAATGACAACATTGTATGCGACAACTGCCACCGGGCACACAAACGCATTCAGATTCCTATTTTCGTTAACTAAGTACGTGCTGACCTCCTGTTACTCACGTTTGGGAATTTCCAGCCCACTAATTCATAACGTGCTTCAGTTCTCTCGCCTTTCGTCAGCGCTTCGGACCATGTGGTCTTAAACTCTTAAGGGAAGCGCGGTCGTCCTTCACTCTGGGGGGGGGGGCGTTATCACGGCAGCAGCACCCAGAGGCACACGCAGATCTCCGTGATCAGATGACACGACTGTCGCCCTTCGGGTGGCGTCTCCGTTTTGTTCAGGCTGCCGTCGGCGTGGACGGAGCTGGTCTCGGGCGGGTGGGGGTGCTGAGGTATTATGTGGGTACAGACAATGCAGTTACACTTTTTTTCTCCCCCATATCCCCTCAGCCAAAGAACTTCATTATTGAAACTTTGCTTTTGGAGTGGTTTTTTTTTCTCTTTTGGATACCTGTATTAAATACTGTAGAAGAGAATTAAAGATAATTCTTTTTGCCAGAAATAAAGCCACAGTCAACTCCCTCCCTCCCTCCAGACTGTTGCTGTAATTAAATGTTAAGTGTATGATCAAACAGCCGTTAGTCTCTGGAGCAGGTTAGTGTAAGCAGAAGAAGGAATGCATGCTGGTTTTCTAACGTAAGGAGTTGAACCTCCTGAGCGGCCATGGCCGTGCTTCTCCGGTTTTTCAGGGAGTTGGCGGCCTTCCAGAAAAGTCTCACACACGCGCTAAGCGCTGGAATCTCTAATCGGAACGTTTAAACAAACCAGCGTTACCAACGGTGCTGCCAGCAGTGCATTCTGGGATAGTAATGAACCAATGTAGAATGTGCCTGTTTCATAAGCAGTAATTCAGAATCATGCGCTTTGACATTTAGTTCTCTGTCTGTCTGGGATCAAGTGTGGCGAGAACTGCTTCTCCAGTTTGGCTCTGCACAGGTCACAGAACAATAGCCAACGCGTTTCATACCTGGCACATGAGATGTTGTCCAAAACTATACTGAAGTGTAACGCAGACGCCCTTTTTAAACTACGTCTGAGTTATGCGGTTTTCTTTGATCTCGGCAAATACGAACTCATGTAAACATATGCAAAGCCGCTTTAACCCTCCTCTTTGTTGGGTCCAGCATGAAGCTGTCTTTATTCTGTGGCTAGTGTTGGAAACACCACCCTTGTCTTCCCCTTTCCTTTCTAGCAAAATGCTGCGCAAGTTCTCACAGTTCCGTAAACGTAACTTGGGGTTGCTGTTTGTTTGGCCTATTTGTTTTTGTTTATCTATTTGTTTTTGTTTATCTATTTGTTTTTGTTTACCTTGCAAAGCTCCAACAGGACCTGACACATCCGGAAAGGAGAAGGGGGGGGAGCGGGGGCGAGGGGCAGCAGTCCACACACACACACACAACCACCCATGTGGTGGACACGAATGCAGGCCAGACGGATCACGACCCATTCAACAGGAGAACCGTTGGGGCTATTTCCTTGCGGGCCAGCGAAACCCTCATCCGATTAGCAATTGTCCACGTTCCCAGAATCCTTTCTCTGAGTGCGGCTATTCGGCCAGCCTGCTGACACCGTGCGATCTTATGTTCTTCTGGAGCATCAGGGCAGGGGAACCAATATCAGGCCGTTAATTAAGCAATTTGATGTGGCAGCAGTACTGGCTTCGGGTCTGGATAATTGTTGGGGCTGTAGGGAGTCATAATGAGCATACCTCATAAACTATACTTAGAAACAGTTGTTTTTTAACGATCTTGGGAGGAATCGAATTTCTGCTCATTAGTCTATTCTGTCCCGTGTTTGGCTTTAGCATTAGGTTTATTTTTGAAAGACATTTGCAGCTATGAAAACAGAATACCACTGAAGCGCATGATTAATAAGACTTAATGTTGGCTTTTTCCCTGGTTTTTTTTTAAATAAATTGTTACATTAGATGTAATTGTAAAATCTGCTGCACCACGAGTTACAGGGATCTCTTGTGTTTGAGATCCCTATGGCCAGTCACAGCAGCTCCAGAGTAAAAACATGTTTTTCATTCCAGAATCCAATCCCGTATAAGTCACCATCCATACAGAAGCAGGCAGGAAAAGGTAGCAAAGGGTTGCTCATTTGATTGAAGCACATCGCCCTTGGTCCTTGTCCTGGAAGCCTGCAGAGTTTAGTGATGATTGCTGATATTCAGATTCTCCTAATGCCTTTGGATATGTAACGTTAGGAGAGGGGGTGGAGGGGGCTGATGTTTGCAAGCCAGTAGATCACCAGCTTCAGGCCTGTGCAGATCTCACTTCTGGCACCAGATATCACAGTGTTGGTATATGTGATGATGAACGTCGGGGGGCTTCTTGCCTCTTGAGTGACGGATCCTGCATTTCCCCACGACTCATCCTGAGGAAACAGTGACACCTAGATGTTTGGAAAAAGCAGATCGTAATAGCAGCTGCTGCTCCCATTTATTGATCACACGTACTATAAGCAACCAGCCCATTGGCTGCTTTCTTCTCTGCCCTGCTGTGAAATCTGTGTTTAGTTGGGGAGGGCACGGGAATCCAGGAAGGGGGGGGGGGGGGGTCACTAAAGGGGGAAGGCAGATATACATGTATAAATAACTAAACAAGGAAATTGGCTTATTCCAAATGTACAAGAGTGTTTTAGCATTGTGCAAAAGACCAGGTGAGAGCACATGTTGTTCTAAAGATCTGAATGTTATAAAGATAAGAATATTATTGTTTAATGGGATGGAGAAGTCATTTTTGTGGTTCACTTATTGAGAGGTTTTGGTCACAAATATTTGGACATATGTTGTCATCACAGGGAGAAGTTGATTATCATGAGGCTACTGTTTATGGGAAAATAATTCACACCCACAATACTGAAACCTATAGTGTTTCCTGTAGCCCTGTGTTGTATATGGTAACACAGTGTGTAAAGTGCTTCAGCCCTTGTTGTGCATTTGTCTGTGTCCACTTCCTGGTTCTTGTGTATAAGGAGGTTTTGGGGAATTACTGTCATATTGATCTTAATGTCTTAGAATAATGACAGTGGAGGTAATTCAGATAACTATGCAACTCTGTGGCCAAGTAATTAGCCTTCAATTTTTTTTAGTTCATTTTGCATACATGCTTTATTTAATCTTGTATTGCTAGTAATATTTTCTTATTATTTTATTGCATTTAAGTTATGTGGGGTTATTTATTTATTTTATTATTTCTGTTGGTGTGCAGGGCCCAACTGAAAATGAGATAAAGATCTTTAAACGGATTACCTACCTAATTAATAAATCAAATTTGAGTAGAAGCTATTGGAATGAGGGCATCCTTGGGAATGACGGTCACATGTCTGTCAGGCAAACCATCTTTGCAGAAGAAATGTTGTACTTATTAGAAGGTTTTTTGTGTGTGGTTTTTTTAGGAATTGATTTCAAACTGATATTATAGGGAAGTGATGTCATCACAGGGACGTTCTGCCAAAAATGAAACCTGCAAATACAAAGGAAAGTCCACAGTGTTTCTTCAGTATGAATAAAAAAGGCCCCTTGCATTAATCATTAAAAAAAGCACCTTGGTGGTGAGATGGTTTGACTCCATAACCCATCTGGTCCTTTGCGCAGTTCATGTTGTCCGTATGCCAACTCTTGATTAACATTTCAGACCACAGGTCTGCCGTAAGCTGGACGAGCCGCTTTCAAACCAGCAGTGATGGCAATGTGTGTAAACAAACCTTAGCAAAACTGCTGTGCCTGATTCGCTGATCCCCGGTGCAACACCTGCTGAGTTGTGAACGGTACACCATACAAATAGCTTGTACTCAGCAGTGGTCCTCTGTTGATGAATGGGGTCAAAGGTGACGCACGGATCATTGAGGGCGACACATGGGTCCAATTCTGAAACAGTAAACCTATAAGGTAAGTGTACCTAAAAAAAAGTCTCATGGTGCAAGGTAGCTGTTTTTAGTACAGTGGCAGTGGGGGTATAGTGTTGCCTCTCCTTTACATATGGTTGGCTGCACTACAAGTCCAAATAGTTACCTGCTGGCTAGTTGCTGACTGGACCACTCATGTTCTCCAAGCTTGACCCTGTCGAGCACACTGTTGTCAAACCACAAGGAGCTCCGGTGGCCCTGTTTAGCTTGGTCAGATCACTTCTGACCCAGATTAACCTTCTATGCAACCAGTCAACCAGTCACACCAGCCTATCATAAAATACACCAAACTGTCTGCACCTGGCCTGCTGGTGCAGGTCTCTTGAGCTATTTCCATCCTCTAAAATCCTTTACAATTTATATATGCGCGCCCGCATCTAAAAAAAGTAGGAATGTTTGAAGCAATCGATAGTTAAAAAATATCCTTTAAGTATGGAATTAGGTTCTAGGAGCTCAACAGTTCTGCTGTGCTTGTTGGAAGGTGTGCATTTTATCCAACTCCATCCACCTTCCATATTGGAAAGGGTAAAACTTTAAAAATGGGGTCAGGTGAAAGCACCTTCACACCCACCTCCCTCTACCCACCTGTCGTCTTCCTCATGGCATGCTCATCATACCAGGGCTCATGATTCGCACAGCATTCTCCTTTGTGCTGTAATTCTGCTTGTGTGTGCATGTGTCTTTGGCATGGAGATAGAACCATCAAAACAAAGCAAATGAACATGAAGCTGACATAAAGGGTTTGAGCCCTACAGGCATGGCATATCTACTCCAAGCCTGTCGCAACATGGGTGAGTTGATACCTGCACTTTTCTCTTGGTAATCTGGAGCTCAGCAGGCTTGTGAAAGGTGTATTTGGATACCCTCGAGGGCTGGCGCACTCTGTTCCAAATGTGAATTCAGCAGTGTCGATCAAGAATGAATCCTTGATTTAATTAACTGAGTTAATACATTGTATTGCTCTACTGTAATCTGTGTCTACACTGTATCATCAGTGATGGTGAGATTGGAAAATGGTCATTTTCTGTCATTCTAACTCTGGTAATGTCATGCAGGTGTTGGTATCATGAAGTTCACGCTGTTATCTCTTGTGCTTTGTGGTTTTGGTCAGTGGACTCCTTGGCTCTTAAATACTTGCAGGTAAATGGCAGGTGATGTCCTCCTGATCTTAAATTTTAGGCAGAGTTTACCATATAGTTTTACTGTTGCAGAATCGGACCCATGTGTTGTCCTGGATGATTAAATTGTAGTGATGCAAAACTATTGAAGTCAATTAAGGTCAACTTTTGCCTACCATGTGTGATCTCTGGTTTATGCGTTCCAATAAAGTTCTGGGGCCTTGTCTCCACAGTTTTGAACAAATACGTGCATTAATTATTGCTGACATTTTTAAAGTTTAAACTAGGAATTTCTGTTTTCTGTGAGTATACAGTGCAGTAACATTTGATTCCAGTGATACTCTGGCATGAAATATAATATATAACATTTACATTTATGGTATTTAGCAGACGCTCTTATCCAGAGGGACTTACAAAAGTGCTTAGGGATACTTGAAATATCTAGTGTAGCTCAGAAAGACCCGAATCCATGTACTCTAAGCTGGAATACTACCAGAGTAGAACCAAAGTAGAACCAAAATCAGTACAACAGTATATCATGGGGGCAAAACCGTGGGGGCTGGTTGGAAAGATCTTTGTACTATGGCAGCGTGGTGACACTGAAGATGCTTCCAACTAGGGTATCCTGTCGAGATCTGTGGTTGACCTTGTGGCAGGCAACTTATCCAGGGATATACAGCTGTACCTGGGTGGGAAAGGCAGTGCATGCAGAGTAAAGATCACAAACAGCTAACTCTGGGCTGTTCAGATCATCGTGGTGGGCCTTGCGAGCTGACTCATGCGCCATGCCTTTAGGCTCGATACAAGTGAGATAAGGAGCATCTGAAACCTTTTGCTTTGGAATCTTGAAATGAATTAAATTTTTTAACTGGTCCATCTTCCAGAATGGCATGTATGCAGGGGGTGAAATTAAATTAACTTTCTGGCTTTTGGCCAACCACCCAGCTCGATCACATTGGGAATTTGCACCAGCGTTGATATTTCTGGGAGACTAGTATGAAAGTGTTTTAAAGCTATAGTACACACACCAAGTCTGTTTGGTTTCTCTGATTTTTTTTTTTTTTTTTTTTCTGATCTTACCAATTACACCTTGTTCTTTAATTTAAGCATGAAAATTCGATTTAGTCATTCAGCAAAGGTTTCAGTGTATCCCAGGCATGGACCAGAACCGCATCAAATCGAAAGCTAAACAGAGTAGGTCCCAAGATTAGTGGGGAGAGAGAAGTAAGGCTGCTGCTCCAGACCTGGCCCAAATGAAGAAAGGTTCTTTTCAATATGGCTTTAGGAGAAGATATGTGTGGGCGGGATTTGAGGAATCGCTCATAAATATGCACGTTTGCTCAGCCCTTTGGCTCCGCCTCTGCTGGAAAAGCCGCTGCCTTTGGACACCACAGATGGACCATGCAGCCCAAGTTCCAGCATATCTCCCCCACCCTCTCTCTCTCTCTCCCTCTTTCTCACTCTCTCTCTCCTCCATGCACTTTGCCCCAGTGTGTGCCATTCAGCTGTTCTCTTCCCAATACAGCATGTTAAAAGAATGTGCTACTAGCATTTCTTAGGAGATGGAGGTTTTGGGATAATGGTCCCCAAAAGTATTCTTGTATATGGTGTGTGGGTGTGTGAATAGTGTTAAACAACCAGAAACCAGGTTACTGATCCGTGGTCATTTTTAATGAGCTAAAAGCATGTGTGGGTGGGGGGGCTATAAGACCAGCTTTGTAGATTTATTCATATTAAACTACCTGTACAATGCATTATCGCATAGCAGGCTTCAAGCTATATTTACAGAGTATGTTGTTACTCTGCTCTTTGCTGTTTGGTTACTGCCATTAAACCCTTTGGTGGTAAAAGGAGGAGATGTGCATAAAGGCCTTGTGGGTAGTGTTTTGTGAGTTTTGCTCACAGAACAGATGGCAGTGGTTCAGCCCGACAGTGCAGAAACGAAAGCATCCCAACGACGTGTCGCCTTTAGTCCCTTTTAGCATGCAAGCAGCACGAGGTGCTGTTTTGGTTCCGGACAGACAGGCCTATAAATAACGCAAATTTTTTTTATTTATATAATATATAAAATACACACGTGCCCCAATTTGGAAGAAGGAGAATTTCTGGCCGTGTGAACGGCACAACGGCGGGCGAGTCACTCTTTACAAGTCGGCTGCACTTCTGGCGCGGTGTGCGGAAACATCCCGTAGGGATTTTATGTCATCACAGCGGCACAGATCTCTACTTCTCCCATGGCCTGCCCCTATTTTTGACTGCCGTGTGCTGCGTTCCCAGGCACCAGGCCCCTTGACCTAGATGTTGTAGCCATGAAGCTTCACTTTACAGGTAAGCTCACATAAAGTGCGTCTGTAAAACTTTACTGTTATTATTCTAAAGTTGCATTTTGGCTACAGAGGGGTATGGTTTGGAAGCTTGCGTGAAAGGGTTTGGTGTACCGTTCCTTCTGTCTGTAGTGCTGAGCTTTATAGGGTAATGAAGCTTTGTGAGAACGGACTTCTCCTGGTCTTCAACGGCTCCGCTGCTTCAGGTTGTGTTGCCCCCTCCGTTCCACCTCCACCCCCACCTCCTTTCTCACCAAGCACATCGCTTTACACAAACGGTTCTCCAGTCGAGTCACCACAGCTTTACTGGCACTGAGGGGGAAAAATAAATCATATTCTTGCCAAACCACAGAAATCGCAATTGGTGTAATTCTAGTTGATGAAACGGTAAGGTCTGCATTTTAAAGACATGGGGGGGGGGGGGGTTGATATGAAATTAATGTATTGACATGAAATTAATAGGATGAGGCACGAATGAGACCTGAATGTGATCCAAGTTGATCTTTTCTCTGATTGCACAGTGAAATGGTGATATTTTTTTTCTTGCTGAACACAAGGAGTGAGAAAAGTTATCATTCATGTATAATCCCCTGCTGGGGGATCCAAACTGCAGCTACTTGGTTGCAACCCAAGAGCTTCATCTGTTAATCTAGACCTGGAGTGATATACTAGCTGGATTTAGCCTTGAAGAATTAGTAGCGATCTTATTGAATCTCACTGAGTGGTTTACAAGTACTGCTCAGTTCCACAGAATTGTGCTAATGTTCCTATGAGACCCTTCAATTGGAGACCATCTTTAATCTTTGGATCTACTGGATCTATGCTGATATCTGCATAATTATCAAAGGAATATGGGAAGATTCTTTTCCAGGATAAGATGATTTCAGATCTTGGTATCACAGTCAAGCATGGTCATGTTTGTGCCAGTTCAAGGAAGACTTCTGATTGATTAGGAAATCTGACAGTGTGTGATCTCCCCGCATAATTATTGCGTTTAAGTGTTTCAGCTTCACCTATTGCAAATGGTATACAAAATCAAACGCACAGCCATGCAAATCTCCAAAGACATACATTGACACTAGAACGGGACATGTTGAAAAGCTTTCAAGCTTTAAATATTGCGCTATAATAGGACACCACATTTGCCACATCAGCATTGTCCTGATCATCAGCAAGTCCTATTTTTTGGTACGTTGATGTGTCTAGGAGCAACACCAGTTCAGCCACACTGGAGCAGTGGACGCTTGTTCCCTGGAATGATGAATCATGTTCTATTATGTAGCAGTCTGATGAACAAATATGGGTTTGGCTGATGCCTGAAAAATGTTAGCTACTGTTATAAATGGTGCTGAAAGCTAAGTGAAACGAGGATAATGATCTCGGGCTGTTTCTTAGGGTTTAGGCCAAGGTCCCTTAGTTCCAGGCAAGGTTACTGCTAATCCAGCAGCGTACAAAGACATTTTAGATAATTATATGCTTCCAACTTTGTGGCAACAGTTTGAGAAAGGCCCTTTCCTGTTCCAGCATGGCTATATCCCTGTGCCCAAAACAATGTCCTTAAAGACATGGCTTGACAAATTTGGTGTGGAGGTATTTCAGTGGCCTGCACAGAACCTTGACCTGCACCCCATTTAAACAACTTTGGGATGAACTGGAACATCAATTGCAAGCCAGACCTTCTTTTCTAACATTATTGTATGACCCATCAATGCTCTGGTGACTCATTGGGAACATAGTCCCACAGATATATTCCAAAATACTGTGGAAAGTCCTCCCAAAAGATTGGAAGCTGTTGTAACCTGAAGAAGATGGTGAGCAACTTTGGGCAACTATATTAACGTCCATAGTTTTCGAATGTTCAACATGTTTAATTAGATATGTAGACACCTCAAAATCATATTTTTGGCCATATAGCTCTTACTTAAGTGCTGGGTTGTGGTTTCTGTTGGGTGCATGATGACGTCAGCTTATTATGACTGATTTTTTTACAGTCAATCACGGTCGTGTATGTGGCAGTTTCAGGAAGGCAGGAAGCCTCTCTCTACTGGACAAACATTAGAGGTTTTGTTGGCTGAGTGAGTCGGATATTGATACCTGATTGGTATGATGTAATCGCTTCCTAGTCAAAGTCAACTCTGAATTAGTTGGAAAGTAAAGCAAAGTAGTACAGCATCTTATCTGATTACCTATTATTTTATCCAAAATCATTTAAGACCAGTGTTTCAAGGACTATGTTTGGATGTATTTCTTGAGCTCCACACATTTATTTTTTTATTTTTGTTTCTTTGTTAACAGCTTCCCAAAGTGGACTTCACAAAAGTAGTCTATTGAATATGCATTTTGGTCTCTAGTGATTTTACTTGCAGCATAGCAAAGGAACGATTCCTTCAGCTAAATGTTGGTGGAGTTTTGGTCAGGATTTCCTTTATGAAGGTTCTCCCAGACCTGGCCTTTGCAAATGCTGTGGAACACCAAAGTTCAGCAAGTGTTAGACACAGGCAGGTGCTCATGAGCTGCTTACCCCAAACCTGTGGCATCACTGCACCGCTGCAGTCCATCTATTGAGATGTCTGCAATACTTTGGAATGAATGAATGAAGTTAGACTTGTATAGCACCTTTCAATGAAACCCAAAGATGCTTTATAAGCCACACACTCATGAATGTGCGCAAAGACTGTAAGGTAACTCATAAGGTCCAGATATGTCCTCCATACACCGATATCATATCTGTTGATGAGTTTTGCTTCAAGGTTTAGATTTTGTAGCAGTGCCAATGGTACACCACACACCAGAATTATCTAAATGGTTGATCATTACTTTTATTATTTACACTGAGGTTAAGAAAGTTCATAAGGACCTGTTGCAAGACTAAACATAGTTGTACTCAGTTTCTCAGCCATTTTGTTCTGTTTCATCACGAGTAGAGAATACCACAGTGAACAAGGCATACTTAATTATACATCAGATGCACCCATGAGTCCTTGTTTGAATTTCACCATGGAGTCATGGAGGCTCCCTCCCGCCTTACTTGCATGCTAGCCAAGGATTCCTAGAAGTCACCAATGCAATAGCATTGACTTTTTCCTGAACCTTTTCATGTTGAAACCGATACATGTTCTGCTTTATTGCTTAGTGGTCCGTGTTCTCATTGAGTCTTTAAAAAAAAAAAACAACAAAAAAAAAAAAAAACCCTTGATAACATCAGGAGACACTAATCAAGCAATAGCTTGTCAACATGTTTTTCATAGCGTTAGAAAATGACCTACAGACCTAGGGGACCCGAATAATGACATGGGCAAACACTTTATTAACACAGTAACCCACGTGAGGGGGAAAAGAACAACCCTGCAATTTTGCCCATGTCGAGTTTTACCCTTTTCTGCCTTCTCCACCTAAGCTTTGTTGCGCTGTACTGAGGGTAATATTGAGCCAGACTTTAAAACAGTGCAAATCCTGTGAGTGGAACTCTGATGTTAGATGGTATGAACGGGTATGAAACGGTGGCACTAGCCAAATTGCTGTCTGGTGAACAAGTTCAAAATCTTTTTAATTGTTACTGTAGGGGAGCGAGAGTTAAGGTAACCCAAGCTAGGTTTATGGCTTTGGGATAAAAATTGTGCTTTAGAAGGCAGACTTGCTTTAAGCAAATAAACACTGTTAAATCTAGTCCAGTGATATGAAAGGCAAGGAAGCCATTACACTGAGTGACTACTGCAACTTTCTGTTCAGGCAATATCATTAAACAGATGGGTTCTGTCCTGCTCAAGAGTATTGACGCATTCTTCTGTATTTGTGTTGTTTATAACTGTGGCTCACCCTGTTTAAGTAGCCCTGCTTGAAGGTTTTGATTGGGATTGAAGTGAGGACTGTGGTGTGACCATTCTAAAGTTTTGGATGTATTTCCATGTACTGATTTTATCGTGTTTGGTGGCGAGTAGTGTGAGGGAGCAAAGGAGCCTGACACTATTATTCTCCCTCCATCAGCCTTATTGATTGCGATAAGTCCGTCATAATTGGTAGTATACATGTTTTAATAACAGCATTTTTATATATAACACCATGTTTGGTGTATACATATTTTATTAACACCATTTCTATATATAACACTATGGACATTTGCTAAAAAGATTCTCATCTGAAAACTGCTTCAGCATTAATGTGAAAACCCTCGGTGGTAAACATGAGATGACTTGACAAAACATGAGAAACATTAGGCTCCTGAACACATGCTTTATTAAGTGCAAGGGAAGCCTACGGCTGTGAACTCACCCAGGTCTTTGGAACTTTGGTCTACAGCATACATGTCCTCTGATCTTTCTAGCTATAAAAATGCCTATAAAAGGAAAACAGTACTGAATGATCTCCATTTTTCAGCTGCCTGCCTGATTGTGAAGTAGCGGAGGCCTGGATCTATAGAAACCTTTTCTAGAAACTCCTCCTAGCGTTAAGTTCTGAGTCTCCCGAAACCGCTTATGATCAGGCTGTATTTCACCATAAACAGTAGGGCATTCCGTAGAGTGGCACAGGTGTTTTGAGTTTCCCGATTAGACACACTCTAGTGTTTTCTTCTCTGAGGACGTGTGTATGGATGAGGAGAGATCATCCAAGCCGAAGCTTTTCTGCAGCAGTGCTGATGTGTGAGGCGCACAGGCCGTCTGCATTCCCCTAAATATTTTAGTTTTTGCGATTTGCCTCCGTGGTGGCAACCGTTTGGTGTCATCATCTTCTCAGGAAACTGATTCATCCTGACCACGTCAACCACAGTGCAGAATTGTCCTCAGCCATCTTAATGGGACTTGGCTTTGAAATTGACCACACAGCTGTGGGAGAAGGTCATAAGAATGACCCTGAGATGGACTTCCAGTGGTAGTTGAACGAAATGGGAGGTGAACAGATTCTGACATGTTGAGTTTGAACAGAGAGGATGTCCAGGTCCCTTCAGCTAAACCCACAAGGGCCACTGTGTGTGCGGGTGTGGGTGTGTGGCTGGGTGGCCTGTTAAGGCCTCCTAGCAGTAAGACCAGATATTCTCTCTATGGCTCACTGAACCACAGGCAATGAGCCTTAGAGCCAATCTGTATAGCTCCACTGAGCATGCTCACTCCACCTGAGCACAGGAGAAGGAAGCATTTAGTGAAAAAGCAAAAAGCCATGTTACTGCTGTGTGAACCCCCCCCCCCCAAACACACACACACACACACACCCTCCTCACCATAAATTTTGCGGCAGATACTTGCTAACAAAAGAGATGCTGTTTCCCTGCCACGGCCCACAGGAAGGTCGTGTGATTTGCGGCCACAGCATTGTTCTCCAAGGCTGCTCTCTCTTTTACCACTGACTGGAGAACCACCGTCCACCGTGAAAGCAGATCCAGCTGCAGGCTATGGAACTACAGACCCCAGAACTACTGTTCTCCGAACCTGGGGGGGGGGGGGGATACGCAGTGATATCCAAGACCATAGACATTGATCAGTGACCAGTCATGCTTCATTTACTGGGTTCTAACAGTTCTGCAGTACTAAAAAGGAAGCTGCACAGGACGTTTAGGCTAGGGAGAGAATGACCTTGGGAAATGACCTCTTCATCTTCATCTTTTGTTGATTTTTCTGACGTACTTTTTAAATGTATTAAAGTTTAGGAGATTTGAAATATAGCACATTGCTAGGTTTCTCTCAGCTCTGTGCACTGCTGCCGAGCTTGCAGAATAACACATTTTTGAGATTATGTATCTTGCTAATGCCTGCCGTAATGCCACAAAAGAATATGCTAATATACGATAAAGAACAGTATGAAAACACCATGAGAAAGTTGTCAACAGCCTATGTTACTTACTATTTATTGATGACAATAAATGTACCCTGTTAGATGAACACTGCAACATTGTAGATGTGTAATCTGTGTTTAATAGTGCCATTTATGGTAGGTGCCAAAGTGCGAGACTGACCTCTGACCTATAGTAATGCAGAGTTTTTGTATATTTTGTTGGTTGGGGGATTGTTTGTTTTTGCTTTTTACTGTTGTCGTGGTGACCTGTATTGGCCAGAAGACGATGTCCTCTCAAGGTTTCTTCCTCATGCTCTTAAGGAGTTCTTCCTTGCCGTTGTCGCCCTTGGCTTGATCACTGGGGGTTTGAATAGCTGGGCCAATTGTCCAGTTACTTTACCATCCCCCCCTCCAAATGGGTTGCCTATTACCATCCCTACACGGTTCACCCAGTATGAATATAAAATCCTTAAATTAGACATTATGCACAGAGACAAGACTGTCACTGTCCAAATAATTGCAGACCGGATTAGTTTTCCCGTCTTTTTCATGTTTGACCTCGTGTGCCACTGTTTCAGAGTGGCAGCGGGTCCTCAGGCGTGAGTCTGCTAGCTCAAGGCTCGTTAGGTCTGTTGGGTGACACGCTTCTCACTACCTCCTGTTTATCCACCCTGTGAAAGTGTTTGGGTTAAGAGGTACTCTGTGCTATTTTGGTAGCCACCTAGTTGAGTCTGAGAGAGAGGAGACATTTTTTTTTCTGTGTTTAGAATGAACTAAAAGGGTTCTTTTTTTCTAATCATGTATTTCTGTATTCTTTCCAGGCTCTTTCTGCACCTTTTGAATGCAATAATCTGGAGGTAACAATCTGAGAGAATGGCGGTAGCTGAGTGTCCAGATTATTTTCTGCATCATCCAAAATACCAGGTAATTTCTTTTTTTGTTTTTTTGCCACTTAAAATGTAAAGATTTATTTTGCATATGTATAACAGATCTTTTAGCCCTTTTGCTTCCTGCAGTCTTTGAAATGCTTTCTGGTTCTGATCAGCAAAATTCATCCACTTGGTGTGCTGAAAGATTTTCACTTTTTATGTCTCTAATATAATAAAATATAGAATAATTAATAAAAATTTTATTAAATAATAAAATATTTATAGGTGACATTTCTAGCATATATGTTCCCACAGACTGAATGATAATAATAGCTATTCTTATGTAGTTTTATCCAGGTTTTGAACAAGGATGAAGCAATTTTGGTTATTTAACCTTGCTCAGTGTTTTGTGGTATCAAGTTCACAGTTCAGGCATGTAGGATTTATAACAATTAAAAAAATGCATTCCCATCTGGGAAAAAGAAATCTCCAAGAACTGACAGCTCAATATAAAACATTTTTTTGTTCTTGTGTATATATAATTTTACATCTCTGTACTTTAGGCATCATTTCCAAATCAAGACCGTTCCCTTAATCAGTCTGAGACCTTTTGGTGAACTGATCCAAGGTCAGCTGTTTAGAGCCTGGTGCTGATCCCGGTGGAGCCGCAGGGGCGGATCAGATGGCTTTCTGCTAAAAGCAGAACAGCCAGCGGCAGCAGGGCGACTGTCGCGAGCGGTAGATTTAAAGTTTGAGCTTGAATGACGACGAAGGGCCCATGAATGAACATTGCGTGGACACATTCCTCGGGACTGACCGCATCTGATCCGTGCAGCGCAAATGCTTCCAAACAATGCTTCAAAACGTCAGTGAAGCCTCTCTCCTAGCCAATGGCTGCCTCCACGTGCAGTGGTTCGAACCCACTGCGGTATGAATGGGCGGCGTTGCCATGGCGAGAATCCTCTTGGGACCAGTTCCTTTATTTGAGCGTGGCTTTTGGCCGCAGGGTGCCACAGGGGAGCCATTAGGCACAAAGGTCATGACCTCTCCATGTGACTCACCTCACGCCCCTCCACCCCAATTCTAGCTGTTGAACTGAAGAATGACTAGTATTATGTGGGCTCCAAAGCATGCAGTGCTAAAACAGTAGAAAGAGCTGCTGTGGTCACATTAAATGAAGCTACAGACTGTTGTTGGTGATGCAACCCTAGTGCAGTGGGAATCGGGGCTTAGGTTTTAGACTGACCGTTGACCTGCTCTGACCCTCCAAACAAATCCTTACCATCTACTGCCTGAGATGGAGAGACTGTTTGTTACAAACCCCTCTGCCTTACATGGTGTCCTTTAAGAAGCTTATTGCTCATATGCGCAGTGCCACCTTAAATATTGTAGCAAAAAAACCCCAACTGAAGCCAGTAAAGAAGCAATAAGCACTTTTTCCACTTATACTGACACCTAGTGACCTGGATGTTTCAGAGATTTTGTAGTAAATCTGTTTTAAACATGGGCACCTCCCTGCAGTGGACTCACTCTATGGAGCATAAATTGATTCATTTGAGAACTACAAACCATTTAATTCACGTCATGTCGTTTGCACTTTTTTTTTTAACGTAAAGTTAAACTGATGCACACACATCCTTAAGTAAAGCCAAAATTGATCGTCTTCCTTAATAAGCTTTTCAGTGTGTTTAGTAGCTGTACCGTATGAATAACTGGGCAGAGCCTATAAAGATTACGCCCATACTCTCTGCCTTATTTATGGTTAATAAAACTTTACTGCTTGCCTGAACTGCATGTTTATTTTCTTCCCTGTAATTTAATCGCGTGTGGACCAGAATGTTTAATTTTCATATTACAGTCATTAAAAATGCTGCCCAGTGAAGGGCTCACCTACATTGAAAGCTTGTTCAATTTATTCAGTCAGATCTCCAGATCTCCTGTGATTTGAACCACAGCAGATTTGTCCTCGCCGGAGCCCAGTTGTTGTGACACAGAATGACCCCCCCCCGACATACACCCGCCAGGCTAAGTGAGCGGGCACGCTTGGCACTGGTGTTGGCACATTTGCCAACATGTGGAGAGCTTACCCTGAAACGCAGCTTTGCCGTTAGCCCTGCCGCACCTTGGGCCCCGCCCCAATCGTTAAAAACACTCTGCTCACCAGACACACCAACAGCCTCAAGGGTCGTAAAATTTTCGCCTCAAGTTTTGGAGATGTTTTCGCAGTGAATCAAGTGGGTTGTTGGCAGCTCGCGGTTCCTGTTCCTGGAAGTCAAACTTCTTCTCGTTGGTAATTCTTGGAAGCGGCTGATTCAGGATCTGGCTCTTTTATTTTGCTGTCCCGAGGAAACTGTTTGGTTTGGGTTGAAATAGAAGCACTGTTCACTTCCAGTGAGGCTGACAAAACCCTCTCTGTGCTTAATTTAAAACAAGAATGTTCAAAAGAACGGCACTTCTCCATTTGAGTGTCTCAACTCTTCCCTTCGCCAAGCGCAGGTTCTAAAATATCGAAGACACAAGAGTCCCGTACCCTTTTATAGCGGCTTACACAAAATTAGTGCCTTCACCTCCATGACTGGAAGAGCAGTCTTTTTATGTCAGTTTCTCTTTTTAACATTAAAAGACCCTGATCGATGAAGCAGGTGTGTGTGTTCCTTTAAAACTCTAAATCACCCTCTGCCCCCAAACACACACACACACACACACACATTCTTTAGCACTATGATCGTTCGTCCTCCAGAGTGCACAGCAGTTTGACCTTTTGATGGCACGAAGGTAAGCCAGACATTTTAAAGCATTGTGGGGGTTTTTTAAGCATGCCTGTGCCCAATTCAGTATTTCCTCCATTCATCCATAGCTCCTTGGATTAGTCCAGACATATGGATTCTGAAATTGAACCATTGAGAATCTGTGGTACGTTTACTTCAGGCTTCTAGGGTTCACCTCTCTATGTTCTCCTCAATGATCATTGATCAGCCCATCAAACCTGATTTGTCATTGGCGTTATAGCAGTAATTAGCACTGCTTCATACACAAGGTGGTGGCTTTTTTAGAAATGGTTTGGTGACTGATCTGTTGATCACAAGCCTCCCATTAAAAATAGAAAAAAGTGCATATTTTATGACGAACTGTACAGTATTTTTGTTTGTGGTATTGCAAATCTGTATATACTTGAGGCATGTTTAAAATCGCCAAGTTGATCCCTAGTTTAGTTTAGTTTAGCCACTTTTCCCCTAGAAAGACCAATGGAATGTCAAATTATGTCCTTTTTCTGTATAGAAGTGCAGAAAATGAGCATATTTACCACACAATACCTACATTATTAAGATAAATCTAGCCCTGGCCCGGAACACATTCCTGAAAGAAAATTCCGCTCTTAAAAACACTTTTAACCACTAGTATGCATGCAAAGCTACTCTTAAATTCCCTTGTACAACAGCTTTTGTACCTGATAGGATTTTGAAGTGAAATTTAAAAAACAACTGTTGTTTTAATGGGGCTCATCCTTTATATTGTGTCAGTGGGGATTATTAGGTGCTGAAGGTGTGAACATCTGCATGTACTCAGGTTCTGAGTAACTGACGTCAGTTATCACTGACACCAACTCTGGTCATAACGTTTGTAACCAAATGACTGACTGGCGCTGACTGTAGCTTGTTTGTCTATGCAAATCTTTCCATGTCTTCCATTATTGTTTTTTTTCACCACGGTGTTGCTTATATGGATGCGTTACTGAACTGACAGTAGACGTGGGGACAGGCGACGTCTGATGCATTTGAAGTAGCTACATGAAAGGCTGTTTCCTGGTGTGGTGGCTCTGACTTTTGTAATGGTGGGAAATCTTCGAGGACGTCTCCTGGGTTTGTGAAGCTTGCGCCTTGAAACAATCGTGGCTATTAGAACTGAACATTTTTGGCCAAACTGCCCAGATGTTTCAGCAGCATAGCTACAGCTGTAACGGTAATGACATTAGTATATGAACTACAGCTGTAACGGTAATGACATTAGCATTTTATAAGGGCATGAACTATGATGACACAAATCAAGCAGTTCTAGGAAGTCTAGACCGATCAACAGATTTGTTGTTCCCTTTTGGACCATGTCGCCTTTCTCACTTGGTGGCAATTAAGGACGGGCACGGTTCCCAAAAAACTCTGATCTGAGATCAGCAAAAGAAGCTCAAGCCTGCGTTAATCCTGCTTTAATCCCCCCGTGTCTTCGGAGCTGCCGTGGTCGCCACATCAGAGTCGGCGCGGTCAGCGAGGCAGCCGCGGCGGGGTGTGGGAGGGGAGGTAGAACGTTCTGTCCCTGGCGCACACCCTGTACACCCTGCTCCATGCCGCTGCCCAAGATATCCCACAGTTCTCAACCATCGTGGCCTCTGTAATGTGGCCAAGGAGCCAGGAAGTTCTTGCATTGCTGCACAGGGAAGGTGGTCCGCTCGAACCGAGCGTTCTCTCGCTGCTTGTTTGCCCCGGGCAGACGGAGATCTTGCGCCTGGTGCCCCAGGGCCAACAATTGTGCCAACAATTGTGGAGTGGAGGAACATGAGTGGTTAGCGCGTCTCACCAGCGCAAGGCATGAGGGAGGGTGTCCTGCTCCTGACCTCCCCGGTGTAGCCAGTGCAGGATGGGGTGTGGGGGGTGGAGGTTGGGTGAAGGAGAGGAAGAAAATGTTGATGCATACCTGCTGCACATGCAGTCACTCGTTCCTGTTATCACTCACCACTGAGAGTCTGTTAAAAATAATCAAGATTTAATAAGGGCAAAAAAAAAAAAAAGTCTTTACCTTTTCCAAGTGTCTGGTATTTAAAAAAAAAAAAAGTTTATGGAGAAATTCCTCCAGGGAGAAGTTAACATCCCAGAATTCCAAAGAATGACTAGTTGGTTATAAAATAGGTAACTTTAGCGAGGCTGTGTGTGTGTGTGTGTGTGTGTGTGTGTGTGGTGTGTGTGGGAAATTTTTGTGCCCTTTTTTTGAAGCTGTTTAACCTTTTTTAAATTTTTATTTGAACACTCAATTTCTTTGGGTGAAATGATCAAATAATTGCTGTCCTCTTTTGTGTTTGTTTTTCTAGCAGGACAAAGTAGACCGAACTGCTAGCCATACAACAACGGATCTAATTGGGTCAAGCTTCCAGCCAACAGCCAATCGGAACTCTCCAAACCACCAAGGTTAGGGCCGTTTAATGGCTCCATTTATGCTAATCGGTACGATTCCAGGTCCGCTGTCAGAATGTGAGATTTTCTGAGTGTATTAGTATGTTGGACATCTCAGTAAAGTAGTTAAGCTGTGTGTGTGCGTGTCTGTGTGGGTGGGTAGGTGATTGTCAGTCTTTCAGTGTCTCTGTAGTGGTTTGTGTGTGCGCACACACCACATAGTTCCTTTTTTTTGTGTGGCTTGAGCTGTATGCTGAGGCCTCTTCTACTGTACCCTATTCAGCAGTTCAACGACTTCGTTTGTAAAGACGCAGGGTGCCACTCTCATTAAATGCCCGGCCGAACAGTGTCGCGCAAAAAACATTCCAGGCCATGATTGCTGGAGCATGAGATTTAAACACAGCATTACCTCGTGTGTGTGTGTGTGTGTGTGTGTGTGTGTGTGTGTGTGTTTAAAGAATTGTTGGTGTTGTAACTGCAATAAATGGAGCAGAAAGGATCAGTGTGTTTTGAGGTCTTGATGTTTACTGAACTAAAAGAGCACAAATAAGTGTTTAATTGTCCCCTACATGACACAATGACTTCAAGCTTGAGAGTAATGCTGTTTTCTTTAGTCTACTTAAATCTGTTCATGGCTCTTCTTTTGTTTTTTGGGGGTTTTTTTGTTGGTTATTTTTTTTTGTATGCAACAGTCCAGGGGTGATGGATTTTATTTTCCAGAATTTTTAAAATTCTTTCGCTTCTTTTTCTATACTAGATTATCTGTGAAATTTCAGGTTCAAATGTACCTGTATTGTTATTATAATTAATGTATTTACATGCCCCTTCTTGGCCTATTTGCATACCATCGAGTTTCCTTTGCAGTTGTCTGTAATTTCTGTTGGACTCGACTTTAAAACTCGACTTAAAAACAGCACAGATGTTGCACTCTGTAGTGCTCCAGTTTTAAGGGTTTATGGCCTCAGCCAAGAATCCATACTGGCTTTTCAGTTTTTGGCACCCAGAACCAACGCAGATTGCCTGCGTTTACCAGGGCAAGTTGACCTTTTAAATCCGTCTCCCATGGTGACCGTTCAGGCAGATGATCACATGGTAAGATCAGCAAATGGAATATCCTGCCGACCAGAGAACTGGGAATGGTGCACAGACCACAGTGGGAATAAATGCCGAGGATATCCCTAAAGGAAGGGTGGTTCGGATGGCTTGTGTGATCATGTGGAGAAGAGCTTCTCAACTCTGGAGGTCTGCGTTTAGTGATCACCGAGTGATATGTGCTGTAGAAGATCATGATTACAGGCCATGAGGTCCAGCTACCACAGAATATCCCCTGTTCCTCCACCTAGGAATGGGGAGCAAAGCCGAACATTAATCCTGGAGATACTGTTGAATAAACAACCAGCAAAAAGTCCAAGAGCAGAAGTTGGGTTTGAGGTTCCCAAAATATCCTTGATATTCTGCCGGTTGTTCCTAAAACGAGGGAGTAGGCCAGTACACCCAGTTATCCTGATTGGTTCCTTTGCCTGAGATTATCCCAGACATTCCTTTATCCGTGGCTCCAAGTGTCCACCTGATCTAGACCATTGCGTTCTGCACATCAAAGGCCTTTTGTACCAGCAGCCAGACAGCCCTTTCAGGATGGACGTATGAAATGTATGTAAAATGTTCTGATTTAAAATGGCTCTGTTACATATTCAGAACGTGGCAATCTGATCGACTACATTAATCCTAATAGGCCGAAATGTTTGGTTTCGATGTACTTTTTTATTTTAATTTTTTAATTTCATACTTCACTCCTTGTTACTGCTGCTTTTGTGATGAATTTAATGCCCCCCCCCCCACCCCCCACTAACTGTCTAAAGACATTCCTCAAGCATTATGTACAGCATAGTGGAGCTATGCTGGACTAGTTGAAAACAGCTCAGTCTCTTTCTCTCCCAAATTTGCTTGTAGAACCCCCACCCCACTCCACCCATTCCTTCAAGCCCTGGCGGGGCACCTCCGCCCACTCCACCCCCATGACTGCCCCGTTCTCCAGGCCCTGTGATGTGCTTTGTTCCTCCCCCATTTGCATGCTAATTGTTATCAGCAGAGGGCTGGTACTGAATGTGATAAACACACTGCAGCTTCTCAGTCTGACTTCATTCATTTAATATGCCATTTTCCCAAAGAAATCACTATAAACTGATATTTTGTGATTTTTATTTTTATTCATTTTATTTATTTGTTTATTCACTCGACTCTGATGATCACGCACAGTACATTTTTCAATGTTTTTTTTCAACCTTTTTCAATTTTTCAACCTTTTGTTTCTTACTATATCTTGCGTAGAAGAATTGTGCAGCTGTATAGGCTGTCATCATCTACAGATGAGACGCCCTTTGGAAAAAGTCCTAACTTGGGGCTTCCTGTTTGGATTGTCCTTGTTTTGCCTGTCAGACAGTTGACATTAATGGTGTGCTATGAAGTGCCAGACGCTTGCTGTGTTCCTCAGGGTTGTATTTTAGGGCCTTTGTTATTGGTGTTCTTGTCGGTCAGCTATACTCTGTTTGTACTGCCAGTTCCTGCAGAGCTTTCCAGTACATTGGCCAATGAACGAAACACATTTCCAGTACACTGGTCATTGGTCATCTAATTTACTGGGCTAGCAAGAAAGAAATGTGCAATTATTAGTTTATGGTTTTTGTATAACTAATTGCATAAGTGTAAAATCAAAGCAATATTGTGTGTAATCTAGAGCAAATGTTGTTTAGATAAAACTGAATCACGAAACAATACTGTTCTAGAAACAGAAACTAGCTGCTGAAGGCACACTACAGATGGACCCCTTCAGTTTCCTGTTAACTAGGAACGCAAAGCATCACTCATGAAATAAATAAAAAAAAAAACAACAAAAATAAACAGCCGCTAGTGAAAATTCAAACAATCAAGCACACTGTTACCTAACTGTAAAAACACAAGAGTTTGTTGCAGAAATTAACCAAAATTCTAGAACTGCAATTCTGCTTTAGGTATTTCTTTTTATACAGTTCATTTGTTCAGCCTTGGCTCTGGCAGGCGGGTAGTTCTGCCGAACCAGCGAGCTAACGAATCACTAGGTCTTGCTAACGCATCATTAGGCATATAGCCTTCGGAATCTACGGTCTTCCCTTCCGTTTCAGAGGGAGGAGTCACTTGTTCCAGCCATTTCTACGTGCTTCAAACTGGGCGGCGACTTTTTTAGCCAATCAGATTTGCTCACCCTCGAATCTTGACATAGGGATTGGTAGGTATAGGCTTTCTCCATGGAACACCTCACACTGGCTCTGGGCTTTTAGTCTGGCCAATCTTTTGCCAATGCCAAAGGTTAACTCATGCGCATGGAGGTTAATCTACGCACATAATCCCATGATGTCCGGCCTGCTGTAACCGTCTGCTAGTTGGTTTAGGCAGACATAAAGCCCCTGACATCACCATGTGGTGCCTGCCGGACCTCGTGAGAGTGGAGCCGATGAACCCAGCAGGTGGAGGCTGATGACTTGGCTGATGGCGGCTTGATCTGATTGGTTTTAAGATAACCATCTCTGTGTGGTGCACAGATTTTCTCGCTCGACCTTGCAAGAGACGATAAAAGTGTCCAATTCCATATGATGGCGGCTAGGACATCTTGTAATTGATTAAAACTCCCTAAAAAAATTTACTGGATCGTCATTTGAATCCACAGCATACTTCTCATATGCCAGAGGGCAATGCAGTTGACCCCATTCACTGCATGACTCTGCTGGAATAATTGGTTGACATGAGGACCCCAGAGCATCTCCAAATGGTTTTGTCCCTTCTCGAATAGTTGCTCCTCTGTCCAGAATGGTTTTAGCCCATTGACGGCACGCCCAATCGAGGATCAATAAGGCGATGTTTTCTTTAGCGACAACCTTGCGTCTCTGCCACAGCACTTTGTACATTGTGTTCTGAGCCTCTGCCAAGTCACATGACCTGTAGCTAACCAGTGATATTGGAGTTTCAATCAAGAGGACCAATGGTTTATCTTTTTAGTCCCGTTTTTTAAAGTGACTACCCCGCCTCCTTTGGTCTGTTCTGTTCCTTCCCCACTGGGGAAAAACCTCGTGTATCAGCCCGCCACAAACGTACAGGACATGTGGCAGTGTAGTTATATTAAGGCTTTTGAACTTTATGACTTGTATTTGAACTTTATGTGCAGTATTGCCATCTGGGAATTTGAATATATGCTAATAATTGGTGGTGAAAAACTTTTATATGACCAAACCTGATTGGCTAAGGCACCTCTTTCCATTTAAATATGTGCATGCTGCTTACACATCGGCCTTTGCCTGTTTACATGAGACAGTCTCTAAGTACCTGGCTTGTTGCCTGTATGTGCGATTAAGCTCAAGCGTGTCATATGCTTGTGTGACATCACAAGCTTTCCAGGAGAGTGTCCCGGTGTTCCAGGAAATGTAGTTCCCCTTTATGGCCTGAACACATCTGTCATATTTGTCCTTTAGAGAGTGATTCATCATGTGCTGAACTGTGGTTTGATTTGAGATGCACTGGCTGCAGAAATGGTGGCCTGATCATGAAGCGTTTTGTTTGTTTGTAAGTACTGTGGGGGATTTTAAACCTTTTATAATAAACCTACGAGTAAGTGAGCTCAACAGACAGTAAACTGGATCATAAGAACCTCAGTTTTCAGAATAAAGGGATTTTGTAAGACATTTTTAACATATTTTAGCACGTTTCCTATGTTTTGTTTTCCTGTCTGCTGTTTGCTTCAGCGTGTTCAAAGATCTGTAGCTTTATACACTTTCTGTCTGCTGAATATAGAGATGTCATTTTTGGTGTAGTGTATCTCGGGCCATGTACAACTGCTGATCGGTGATGAATGGTCTCTACAGGGTGGATGATGACCTGTACAAGACGGATGCACTAGTGTTTCTCTAACCACGTGTCAGTATACATCCACTATATAATAAATACACATTGAACGGATTTCATTTTAAAAAGCGCCTTTAGGTGTAAGATGTAAGTGCTATGACTGAATTACTGTTCAACTCTACAACGAGCTTTTGTTAGCTGATATGTTAGCGGTCCGCATTATGTGTTTTTATCGGTCCCAGTGGTTGTATTCTTCAGTAAAATGCTAACTGTTCTATATGGCGTAAGGCCAGTTGTTTGCATTGGGTGTAGTAAACGGGCGTGCGTTATACTCTTGTACAATTCTTCTGTTTTCAGTTTGATGTGAAAATTCAATCTTTGGCTACCTCTACTGGTAGAAGGTTGAATTGAAGTCTTTGAAAGTCGGTGCAATAAGTTCGGTGTGATTTGTTCATAGATACAGCTATGAAAACCTGACGAGATTTTAATAGGTTTTTTCTCAAAATGTTATTGCAGTATCACCCAAATGTATCACGCACTTTTCGATTTTCTTTCTAAATCTCTCTTAAATCCCCAGGTCACCCACCCAAAATTAAAGTATAGTTAATACACTTTTAATAGTCATTTTTTTTTGAGTGGGGGGACTTTATTGACGAACATTTACATATGATTATATACAACATCCAATTTCACATTTATCATTCTTGTCCTGTTTTAACCTACATGCTCTTTACCTGAGAATAAAGTGTCTGAGATTTTTATTTCATACATATTTAATATTTTTTTCATATTTATTTGTTTCATATCAGGCAAGGGTGATGATGCTGGTTTTAGGATACATTTTCAAGTTAATGTTTCTAATGTGCTAGTAATCTCTCAAACAGCATAATGCCACTAACTTTTTGTATCTCTCTCTCTCTCTCTCTCTCTCTCTCTCTCTCTCTCTGTCTTTTGCCAGAGGATGATGTGGACCTGGAGGCGCTGGTCAATGATATGAACTCTTCATTTGAGAATCTTTACTCCACCTGCAGCTTGCAGTCTGAATCCATCCCGCTTCTGCACAACGGGCAGCCAGCCCGGCCGGGCGAGACCCAAGCCCCCAACCCCAGCCTGCACGCCTCCCCACACCAGAGACTGCACCGCTCGCAGCCCATGCACATCCTCGCTGTCAGGTAACAGATAACTACACGCTATGGAACCCAGCTGAACAGCCTCCGGGTTGGCTCGGTCATGGCGTCTCGTCTCATTAGTGAGCACTAACTTAAGGAGCCTGTAAGATAAAGGTAGGGTGAAGACTCCTACCTGTGTGGAGGTTCAGGCTGCCCCCATCACAAGCAATGCGGGCGACTGTAGCCAATCCTCTGCGGATATGCCCCAGCCAATCATCAAAGGGTATCTCTAGTTTCCCTCCTTCACTTTGATGGTAGGCCAGTGGCTTTGGAGATGTCTACCGGGTTGTTGATGACAGGTTACTGAGGTTAAACCAGGAAGACCAGGAGTTTTGAAATCTACTCCGTTTCCTCCTGTAATTAAGGAAAAGGGGGTTAAAATAATACCAATGGACCGTGTAATACGTGCTGTGCAGATGTGGGCGTTCTGGATCGGGCCCTTGTCCCGTGTGCGTGTGCGTACGTGTGTGCATGCATGCATGTACCCAATTCAGGTGATCTCTGAGATGCATCTCCCATATCAAACCCACAGCATCAGGTCAGGATGCCCAAACATTGTTTCAGACAAGTTTATAATGGCCAGCCACGCGTGAAGTGTGCGTGTGCGTGCGCGTGTGTCTACGTGACGGCGATTTGCGTGTACCAGGGGGGCATTTATTATTCCAGTGCAACATTCCCTTTACCAAGCTCAGCATTCCACTTCTTGGGAGTGTAAATTTGTCCGGCTCAGATGCCCGTTTGTGGTGTTCTGGGAACACAGACCTTTACAGGATGTTCTGACCCTGCTTCTAGAACAGGAGATGCGAGAGCCTAATCCTGATTGGCAGCCAAACTGTGGAGGCTATTCTGTTGGGAGGGACCATTTGTCCAATAATCTTTTCATTGGTGTCTCAGCTGACCAGTGGAACATTCAGTTCCTTACTCATGGAAAACCCCATTGCTCCCAGTATAGATAATGTTCCTGGTTCCAGTGACTGTGTGTGTAAGTCTCCCCGAAAGTCCCTGTTTGTACATCTTTCCTCATTTATAAGTGTTTTATTTATTTATTTGTGTGTCAGTTTTCAGTAGTCTTGAAGATTCTATATGCTGGTGGTCCTTTGTGAATCTTCCAATATTTGCCAATGCCAAAAAATATGTATATACACACACACACACACACACTGCTCATGTTGACATCTAGCTATCACATTTCCAAAGATGGGAAATGTGGAGAGGCTTTTCCGAATTATACTCAGAAACGGCGAAATTCCCGCTCAAAATTTGAACTCGGGATGGGAAAGTTGAAAGAATGGAAATCGGTGTTAGCTGCTCAAAGAGTCTTCCCAGAGTCTTAAATCTATAAAACCAGTTTTCTTTTTGTTTGTTTGTTTGGAAGAGCACAATAACTGGAATAAATAGGCTTTAAGCCAGTAGTGTGTGGATACCGCTGTGGTAAACCAGTGAGTTAACAAAGCCTCTGGCCACGTCGGAGTGTGTGATATCCAGGCTCCTCGTTTCTGTGAGGCCTGTACAGCTGTGTAGGACTGGCGCGTATGCGTCAAAGGACAGAGAATCTGTCACGTTATTCACCTCCGGGGGCACGCACACAGCTGTGCACTTACACTCAGGATCAGACACGTGGGAGGGTGTAAATGTATGGCTTGGAGAAGAGCTTCGTCATCCAGGATGAGCAGGTTATGCAGGGTCATCAGTGGAAGGAAGCATATTTCTACAGGACCTCCATCAACCACCATCACAAAATACAGTGGATGTCATGTCGGAGGTGTTTTATGAACTTCCCTTCACTTCCTTTCTGTTTTCTCTCTCTCCTCCTTTGTTCTCCCTTTACAATGTCTCTCCTTACCTCCCTCTTTATCTCCCTCACTCGCTCTCTCTCCCCCTCACCTCTGCCTCCCTCCAGGAGGCTCCAGGAGCAGCAGTTCCAGACATCATCGCTGCCTGCCATCCCTAACCCCTTCCCAGAGCTCTGCAGTCCAGCTGGCTCGCCCACCCTCTGTCCAGGCTCCCTACCACCAAGCGAACCCTCGGACAAATCCGTAAGTGACCCCTCTTGACCCCGCCCACCCAGTGTCTCTCAGCCCCGCCCACCCAGTTCTGACAGTCATATGGAGGTGGGGTTATCACACGTGGAGAGAGGATAGTTATAGGTGCGTAACTCTTCAGCTGCTGTTTGATAGCGTGTCCAAAAATTGGTGACACTGTGTGTGTGTGTGTACTTGTTTTATTCCTGGATGTGTGTGTCTTTTACATGCTTTATATGCTAACACATGTGCATCTGTGTGTTTGTGTCTCTTGTGTATTTGTGTGTTCATTCCATAACACGTCTTGTCTGTATTTACATGCTTGTTTCATACGTGTGTGTGTGTGCGTGCGGCGTGTGTGTGTGTGTGTGTGTCTGTGCGTGCTTGGGTGCGCTTTCAGCCCTCCCCAAATCGGCTCCATGTGGAACTCAGCTCTGTTGCCGTGACAGCCCAGCATTCCTATAAAAATCCGCCTTATGTTTCGTTCAGTTAGTCTAATCTTGTGTTCTTGGTTTCCATTGTCCTGTGGATATGATCCATAAGGTTCACAGCACAAATACACAATCTTGTGCGTGTGTTTCTGGAAGTCATTCTCCAGCAGCCACCTGTGTGTGTAAATACTGGCAAAGCACGTGGAGCACGCCTTGCTTGCTTTGCACGCAAGCATGCAAGCGGGACTACAGGGATTCCAATTGCTGTCAGACGACCTTCCCCCCCCCACTTTCCCCCAACCTGACAGTCTCCTCGTCCACACATGTGAAGGGGAGGCCTTTAGTACACAGCTATTACACCCCCCCCCCCCCCAAAGAAACAGACACACCCAACCCTCCTCCGGCTTCGACAGTGTTTACAGTTTTCAAGCTGCAGGGAGTTTTTCCCATTAAAAATATCTCGCCAGCCCTCCCCCACATGGAGCCAGACAGCTTCCCGGAATCTGCTCCTTGCATCTCCATCAACCCCAGCGCCACCACCATCGCCACCAGCCCCTTGCACCATCACCAATTCTTTCTCCCCCTATGTTTTCCTAATGCACACGAAGTAGAGAAACCACCAAGCCTTCCCCCGCGGTAGGCATGTGTTTGTGAGCGGAGGGTTTGTGTCTGTGCGAGTGTGTGCGCGCGCGTGTGTGTGTGGTTTAATACATTTAAAGCTTTCACTGACCTCAGTCTGTGGCCGCAAAAGAGCAATACGGTAATAAAGAGACCCATAATACCCATAATAGTGCTTCGCCTGCCGTCGCCCTGCTCCCACCGAGGCTGCACGGTTACCAGAGTGAGGTAAGCTGCTGGAAATAGCCGTCTCCAGGCCATCTCGTTGTGTGTGGGGGAGAGGGGGGTTGTCGGGGCTTCTCGTTCCCGTGCTGGCCGACTCCACCCCGGGAGATTGGGTCTGCTCGAGGTCCCTTCTTTGTGCCTGCTTAGGGCATCGTTCGGGCAAGAACGACGTTGTTTCAGAGGGCCCTGGGTGTACCTGACTGGACCAATAGCCCTTGGGTCGGGATCTGGGCATGGTCTGGGTCTTTACCTTGCAGCTACTATTCATGGTGTTCGCCATGGGGATGCGATGTACCCGAGTTTGTGCTTGTTTTTAGACTGGAAGGGGTGAGCCCGTAAGCACCCTTTGGAACCGCAGATGATGGTGCTGCAGTGAGATTCTGAGCAGATCAGAGGAGACCCACTCAGACCCACTGAACACGTTTGTGTTGGTTCCCACGCCAGGGAGGGAGGAGAGAAAGACAGACAGAAAGAGAGTAGAGGGAGAGGGGAAGAAAATGTTTACCGCTGCCTGAACTCGGTGGCTCCTAAAGGTCGTCTGATTACAAAGTCCAGGACTGGTCTGACGTTGGCTGGCCCCTGGACCACTTCAAGAACTCCACTCTCCTCTCAGTTTCTGTAGTCAAGCATATCTCGACCCACCAGGTGCTGAGAACATCAATTACAGGGGGGGGGGGGGGACAACAACCCATAAACCTGTTGAAGAATCGGACTGAAATAAACAACACTTGGAAGCACCATCTGCACTAGTTTCACTCGAGAGCTCCAACAAAGCGCAGATTTAGTGAGCAGTGGGGTTGGTCATTTCCTGAACACTGTAGATCAACTGATGAGGTCATGGAAGCGAACACTTCCATCTTCTTGATTTGGACGTTCTGATTTGGTGCGCGCCTTCACACAAGTGCTGAACGGCCGTTCAATCGTTTCCCGGCGCTTGGCAACGAAAGCGAGAAGATCTTGCTCGTTTGGAGGTAGTTTGGAGGTAGTTTCCACTATAATTCTTGCTGTCATCACCCTTCTGAGAACATAGTCTTCATTTAAAACAACCTGTCATTATGGATGTTCTCCACAGTATTATTAGTTAATCAAATCTGTAAACCAGTTCAACTGCCTGTCAAGAAGGAGCTTCTCAGCAGGAAAACAAAAATTCTGAGGTGCCATGAATGAAATTCACCAAGGCCCACGTAGAACCTGCTTTGTCAGTAATTTGTGCAATACTTTTACAGCATTGTAAAAGGTTTTTAATCATTTTTTAATCATCTTTTATATGACTGAGATCTCTTGTGCTGAGCATAAGAGGAGGGCGCTTAGGGGGGCAGAGGAGGTGTGTATGGTGGGGGAGGGGAGGTGTTGGTGCCACAGTGACACCTGTCCCAAATCGATTTCTGCGCTGAAAGCATATGATGTCATCAGCAGTGCGCTCTCGGTGGTCTGTCCCAAACAGGCGAAGATCTGCAATTGGGGCTGGAATTGGCCCCTCCTCCAGGTACCTCAGAGGGCATTGTTAAAGCGGCCGCTCTAAGCAGGGGGTGAACGGCCCTTCCACAGTGGATCCTTAGGGTCGGTGTGTTTGTTGTATATACCCACAGTGTGGCACAGATGTGCCATAAATTGCCAGCATTTTGGGTACAGTTGTACTGTTTTGGTGTGGTTAAGGTGGTTGTGGTGGTGGTAGTAGTAATAACATAAAGCAAGTATGTTTGTATAACGAAATACACTGAATGTTACAAATTAATTAAAAAAGAAAAATAAGATAAATAATAAAACCAAGTTCATTTAAAGAAATAAAAGTTGAATTAATATAATGTAATATAGTGAATAAATAAGTAGAAAGATATATATTTAAAAACTCACACTGATGACCATAAGCCATAATTGTTTCTAATCAGAATGACAGCTGGCCACTATGTTACAAGTTCCAGACCAACAGGAAAGCGGAAAGTTTATCCTTTGTACAAACTTAAAAATGGGTCCCTTGTCTTCTCACGCTCACAAGCCAAAGTCTTCTCCCGCTCACAAGCCATTTTTTTTTTTCTCCTAATTTGAGATGATAAAGGACGGCTTTATAAGCGAGTGTAAGAAAGTTTGCAAAGGGAAAGGAATGAGGGACTCGCCCTAAACAATGCACTCAAAGCTCATGCCTCTTCTCCAATTATATCAGACGAGGCTTTAAAAAACTGTCCAACAATTATGGGGGAAGGGAGGTACAGTTAGGTTGCATAAGGATTGCAGGAGCTGACTGACCTCCATCATGGACTGGTGATGCACCCTCAATTTACAGTATTTTGGGTAAAGCTGCGAACCAAAAGATTGCCTGGGAAAAGTACTTAAAAGGATTAATACAAAGATTTGCCCATCTTGGAACATGCCCCCTCCTTGCCCAGTTACTAGGGAAGGGGGGAGAAGAATGACGAGCAAACAGAAGGGCTACGATGTTAGGATGTTGATGGGATGTTGATTGGATGGCTTAACCGAAATGTTGAGTACAGATCCTAAGAGAGCTTTTAACAATCACATGGGGGGTGGGGGGGTTTATAATAAAACCGCATTAATTAATCCCCATAATAAAACCGCATTAATTAATCCCCATAATAAAACCACATTAGTTAATCCCAATCTTACAAGAGCCCTAGGCCTTTGCACGTATTATTTACGCAACCTGGGAATTTTCTTTTTCCAAATAAAGTCTGAGACCAGGCTAGCAGCTTTTATGAAAAGAGCTCTGAGAGAGAAGATATGCTATGGAGATATTCTATGCACTGAAATAAATTGGAGAACCATGGAAGGATGTTCTTTTTAACATTTTAGAAGCATAAACATTAGGCGAAACCACACGAGGGCTATGAATCTGGCCAGTTAACAAATCCAAAATTGGGATCGGAAGTCACCTTCCAAGTGTAGAAGAGAAACGGATTTATGGACCAAAACAGCCACACCTCTTGATTTATGCTCAGATTGAAAACCTGGCCCTACCATTCCCTCTTTAACTGTAGATGGTTAGATGCTTTAAGATGGGCTCCTTGTAAAAAATAAATAAATAAATAATAAAAAATTTATGAGCTTCCAAGCAGTGGATACGGTGTAGCACGTTGCTCTGTTTTATTGGATTTTATTTTATAAGCTTCCTACAGTTACAACTAGTAATTTCAATGTCACCCCCAGTGCCTGATTCTGGTGAACTAGATTGGCTCATGGCTAAACTTTAGGAGGAATAGACAGAAACTGCAGTAATAGTCTGCAGTAATGACATGTACACACAGCTGAGTCAAGCAAAAAAAGATTTTTTAAAAAAAGCATACACATGTAAATTCCCCCTCTACCCATAGACATTTTAGTAGAAACATCCCTCTAAACAGAATGCACACAAGCACACCCCTCGGCCCCGCCAAACAAACTGTTGTGATTCTTAGTACATCGAACATCGAACTACCTACAACTTCTTGGTATTGTGGTGTTTGTTTAATCATGGCAAGTTATAAACTCAACAAGTTAAAACTCAACAGAAAAACGGCCATTCAACTAGCATTTGCAACGGAGCCAGGCCAGCATGGAAAAATATAAAACAGGGTGAGGAACAGTTTTGCTGTGTAAACAAGTCCATACCAAGTAGCACTTCCTTTACTTTAGTAAAGGCAACCCACTTAAAAAAAACAACAAAAAAAAAACCTGAACCCCCTGCTTCCCCTGAACCTGAATCCTATGTTCCTGTCGCAGAACAGGGTTGATGGATTGTCTAATATCGGCTAAAATTAGCTTGTGGTGACCATGATGAAGATGATGATCCATCTCTGGATGTCCTTAGTGTCGGTCTCTGGTCTTGTGAGCAGTTTCATGAAGCTCAGGACTTTCAGTCTGATAGTTGGACTGTCCAGATACCATCATAAAAGAAGGCTATTTTTAGATAGTCACGTGTTCTGACCCCCCCGCCTTCCATGTCGGCTGCTGTGAACCTCAGTGGTTGGATAGACAGAACAGGCATGTGTAAGGTCTCTTCCTCACTCCGACAGATCAGATGAAGACTAAACTGCACGTCGCTATACCAGGAGGCTATAGGCGTTCTTTAGCCATGGAGTACTGTGGTCTTCTGGGTTCTGTTTTCTTCTGAGTTATGTGGTCTTCTATGATCATTGTTCTAAAGACACTTCTGCCCTCTCTTTTCTTAATAACACAGCAGTCATCATTCTTTACTTGTCTCATGTCTTTTCCTTGTTCAAAGGTGCTTTGCTTGGAAATCAATGAGAAGACAGTAAATGCAAACAGCACTTGGAAAATGTACGGTGATCAAGATGAAAGACATAGACAGGCACGGGGGGGGGGGGGGATTCAACTTACTCTTTCCCCCTTGATTCTGCGCCTGTGCTGGTGTCTCTGCAAACATACACTGCTCGCAAGGCTGGAA
>JAOXYF010000008.1:18787178-18811691 GCA_028565775.1 Sternarchorhynchus goeldii
GCATACAGGCTAATGATCTGAGGTAGCCCAAGGCTTTTGTGGTTAGCATACAGGCTAATGATCTGAGGTAGCCCAAGGCTTTTGTGGTTAGCATACAGGCTAATGATCTGAGGTAGCCCAAGATTTTTGTGGTTAGCATACAGGCTAATGATCTGAGGTAGCCCAAAGCTTTTGTGGTTAGCATGTAGACTAATGATCTGAGGTAGTCCAAGCCTTTGTGGTTAGCATGTGGGCTAACGATCTGAGGTAGCCCAAGGCTTTTGTGCTTAGCATGTAGGCTAACGATCTGAGGTAGCCTAAGGCTTTTGGCATTTTGCATGTCAGCTTAAACTGGGAGGCGGTGTAAGACGGGTGTGGCGGCTAACATGCTCCTTTGCCATCCTCAGCCCACGAGAGGGCGAAGTGATCAGAAGGAACTGAGGATGTTATGTGCAGAAGATGAACAGAGTCGAACATGCTGGATGACTGTCTTCAGGCTATTCAAGGTGATTTCAGCTCCGCACACAGTCCTCTCCCCCTCCTCAAAAATTCCCTCTTTTGCATTATTAAATCAATAATAAAACAGAAATCGTGGAACACATTTTAGAGTTTGTTGCCTTCACGGAAGTCCATGAATTCACTGAACCTCATGCTCTTTTATGGCATGTGTCTCCCGGTAGTATGGGATTCTCCTTTACCAGAGCTACAAGATCCCACTGCAGAGGAAAGCTTTGCTCTCCCGATTCTCAGCACCAGTGGTGAGGTCCTTCTGTTCTTCCCTCTCTCTCTCTCTCTCTCTCTCTCTCTCTCTCGCTCTCTATCTATCTATCTATCTATCTTTGTTCTTATCCCTTCCTTCATCTGTTGCTCTCTTAAAAGTGGAGGCTCCAGTTATGGTTGTGACCATACGGACATTATGGTCATTTGGCATTAAGCCAGCCAAAGGCTTGTTAGCAGGTTTTTAGACATGTTAGCAGGATGGTGTGGTTTATTTCTGTGTGTGTGTGTGTGTGTGTGTGTGTGTGTGTACGTGTGTGTGTGTGTGCGCACGCGCGCGCACTGGGGGGTGGATTACAGATTAGTGCAGAAAGCATTCCTCATAAATAGGGACACCACGATTAATGATGCCGCTATACCTCGATCCCATCTTGATCTCCGCCCACAGAGGAGTGTGTCAGAGAACTCTCTGGTTGCCATGGATTTCTCAGGGAGGATAGGCAGGGTGATTGACAACCCCGTGGAGGCCCAGAGCGCCGCCCTGGAGGAGGGCCATGCCTGGAGGGTGAGTGCTTCTCGCCTATACTTGTGTCCACTGGCCAGTCTTACCTCAGAGTGTCTGACTGAAGGAGGACTGGTCTCAGGTCAGTGGGTGCAAGTAAAATAAATAAATAAATAAATAAATAAATACAAACGTGATAGATTAACGTTCATAATCAAGGGAAACCTCAAAGTAGTGTCTCTTAATGCAAATAATTCAGTGCTTATACTTGGTTTTCTTACAGAAGAGAAGCCAACGCATGAACAATCTGGGGAGTCCTAGCCCCCTTCACCCCTCATCATTAAGTGCAGGTACTTTTTCATCCAAGCAATAGAACACTGGAGAGCTGCATGTTGTACTGGCTTCCTGCTGAGTTGATGTTACAAAAGTCTTTTGTAGTCTGAACCCTTGTTAACAAACCTAACTTGACATTTCATAGCTGCCATGAAAAATGGCACCAGTGAATGTTGGGCCGGTTCACCAAACAAAGATGTATTCAGTCTTCCATTGTTCTCTCTCTCTCTCTCAGTAATACATCTGAACCCATGCCATGGGGGAACCGGTGGTAAATTACCACCAACTCACTTGTGTCTTCTTTGCTTTTTGTTCAAAGTTTTTCTATTTTCTTTTGCATGTGTGTTCCACCCAACAGTCATTCACAAAACCCAACTTTGGTTTCATGGCCGAATCACACGGGAAGAATCTCACAGGATGATCCACCAGCAGGGTCCAGTAGATGGGTACGGAACAGCTCTTGCTGATTTTCAGTGTCAAAACGCTGTCAGAATTGCACTTGTAATACCGTAGCAACAAAGTCCTCCTGATTGTTTGCTGTGTTGGATCTGTTCTTGTGTATAACTCAGTTTTTCTCTCCTTGTGTCAGGCTGTTTCTTTTAAGGGACAGCCAGAGTAACCCTAAGGCATTTGTGCTCACACTATGCCACCACCAGAAAATCAAACACTTTCAGATTTTGCCGGTAGGTTTACACCACATTCCCCATTGCCACAAAACACCATCATAAAGACCAGTTGCAGTGTTTGTTGACCTGTGCTGTGGCGGCAGCACAGCACGCTCAAAGTTCTCTTTGATTGGCTGATCACTCGACTCACTTTGTGTTTGCCATGGCAATCCCAGTGTGAAGAGGATGGCCAGATGTTCTTCAGCCTCGACGACAGTGCCACAAAATTCACGGACCTGATCCAGTTGGTGGAGTTCTACCAGCTAAACCGAGGAGTGCTGCCTTGCAAACTCAAGCACCCCTGCACCATTGTGGCCTTATGATCTCCAAACTGGTCCTTGAACCAAACCCTCCATTCTTGGAGAACCAGCCAACACTTCATGCAATTTAGTACTGTGCAAAGCTGGGTGGAGATGGGGCTTCCACATATGCCGTGGAGGTACCTTTGTGCTTTCAGAGATCACTACAAATGGGACCATGGCAGTGCTACTGAAAAAGAGAGTTCATGCCCTGGTCACCAAAAATGCCTTCATCCACTGGTAAACTCGGATGCAGTCAATGCATGTCGGTTCTTTGTAGGACATTGTACATGCACGAGGAGGTCCTGGTTCTGTTATCCTGTTTGAGATAATCGTAAGCTCTGTTGCTTGGAAGAGAAGAGTCCTTGACCTCTCACAACACTCATGGTTTGTCGAAACACCCAACCACCAGTTCCTTTTGGCACCTGTTTGGGGTTTTTTTTGTTTGTTTATTTTGACTCCATGTTAATAGGAAGGCAGTTTGCCTCAGCCAGTGCCCAAATGATCCTTCACCGCTTCGTGCCATAATGAGATGTTATGTAAAGCTCCCTCTACTGGCTGCATGGAGGAAATGCACGCTGCAAAATCAGTGCAGGGGCAGCCATCAGCATCACTACCGCCACCATGAGGAAGGGCACCTCGATGACTAAGCAGAGCTCAGTGGGGTAGAGGTTGGGGGCGGGGGGCACCATACAGGGAACGCAATGCAGACAGGCACCGTCTGTTAGGGGCTAGACTAAAAAGACAGGAATCTCCTGAACTGCTGCCAACCTGTGGGTTTATGACCCATCTGACTTTTTTCCCTCTTTCTTTCTTTACCCCCCCACCGCCTCTCCCGTGGCTTGACAGATTATCAGAAGCTCAGCTGCAGAACTTTCCGGAGAGCTGGCAGTTTTC
Source organism: Sternarchorhynchus goeldii (assembly GCA_028565775.1). Taxonomy (NCBI): domain Eukaryota; kingdom Metazoa; phylum Chordata; class Actinopteri; order Gymnotiformes; family Apteronotidae; genus Sternarchorhynchus; species Sternarchorhynchus goeldii. The sequence goes on from JAOXYF010000008.1 coordinate 18,790,571, forward strand.
TGTTATTCTCTTTTGCCTTTTTGCCTTGTTCAGTGGTATCAGTAAACAGATAGATTATTAGTGATCTTTCTTAAAGCGTAACTTTTACTGAAGAGCCATCTTTTAAATGTTTGCCTATAACATATTAAACTAGATAAGGGAGGCCTAGCCCTAGTGTCTATAAGCTCACCCGAGTGAACATTACTACAGAAAATGCAAAGGATGCAATCAGTTTTAAGTATTGTTTCCACAACTCTATTTATTTATCTGGATCGAATGTTTACTTGAAATTTAGTGAATTTCTCAGCGCTGTTCAGTACTGTTTTCTCCTTTTTTAATGAATTTGATGAGCCTCGTGTATTTTATTTCATTTTATTAAAGAATATTTTATTGTACACCATACATCATACCTTTTTCATCTACTGTAGTATTGTACTCTTACGCTGAACTGGTCATTACCATTGAGTTCACAAATATTTGTCTAAATGTTCATTTAAAGTGCCGATTCGTCTCGGTCACAGATGCTACCGCATTTCCCCTTTATGAATCGGGAATGGATCATGGCGTGTTGCCAGGCGGTCCGAGAAAAAATCCAGAATGAATTGAGACGCGATTGGATTAAGGGCAGAACAGGACGAGAGTGGCGCAGTTTTGCTGAGCCAGCCGGTAGAACGAACCACATCGTCTTTCTGTCAGCGGAAAGACAAACACGCTATTTAGACTTCATAGTATTTACTAGCACTTTTTAGGGGGGCATTTAATAGAAACTGCGTGATCGCTGTTAATGAGAAGCACTCGCTCTGCTACCAAATGTCACAATCGCTCTAAACAGCACACGTCTGTGGAAAACAGGAATACTATTTAGACACACAGCCACTACCCTGCTCTTTCAATTTTTTTTCCAGATCAAAGAGTAAACTGGCATTGAAGTAACTGTTTACATTAGCCGATTGTCAACTTAGTTTTTACCCTTTAAGCACTGTTGCAACCTGAACATCGTCCAAAGTTCTGGTTATTACCATGGTTTTAGCAGTGGACTTCTTAAATCAGAACTTAAAGACCGATAAAAATTCCGAAGACAGGGACGTCTTCGGATAGACAATAGTGAAAAGTTAGATTGACATCTCGTAAAAGGTATTACAAGATGGCTATTTTGAACTAACTGCAGTCAGTCAGAGCATTTAGCGGTTGTGCTCAGTTAACTATAGCTGCATGTCATAACTGTTCCTAAAAAAACGTGTGATCTGAACTAGAATACTCGGTCAGACTGAACTCAAATTCCTGATTAATTTGCAGCAAATGCTGAATTAAGCTTTATCGTGTAATATGCAATAACAAACACATACAGCTATATAAATATATATAAAAAAACTGTAGATGTCACTGTATTTTAGGTTCCCAATCACGATGTTTGACTTTTTTATGGCTTGCAAAATGAAGAAACTTGACTTTGTGCTTTTTTTATTATTTAGTAAAGTGTTAATACTGTGTTTAAATGTCTTATGTTAAATGACCTTAAAACTGCTTAAGTTTCACTTAAGCTGGATTAAAAAAAAAACAAAAAAAACAAAACTGGAGTTCAGAGCAAAAGTGGTCAGAGGTCTCTTTTAAGCTAAATTGATGTTTTTTGGTTAGTCACTGAATACACTTATGAAAATGCTAATGAACACATGGATACTGGTTACAGTGTGTGTTTGTTTTTTGTTTGTTTTTTGTTTTCTCATGAATCAAAAGCAACACTTAAGAACAGTGTCCAAAAGGGCAAATGTGTACAAGTCTTCTCACCTCAGGTGTACTTGGTCAGTCAGTTTCTGGGTTTAACTGATGGACAGAAGCTTCCTTTACTTTGCAGCTGCCTTAGCTTCGTAACCCCAATACAAACAAACAAACAAACAAAAAAAAACAAAAAAAACAACTTTTGGATGCCAAAAACACAGCTGATCAAGTACATTTGAAAAGTCTGAAAATGAGATTTTTCTCAGTGTTTTCTTTTTAAATTCTTGCTGTCCTGTTGTTCATATGAGCTAGTAACATGACGTGTGTTGAGGGTATATCGGTGAATTAAATAAATGTCAGTTTTTTGTATTTAAGAGAAATGAATGTAAATGGGTTGCTCAGGGTTGCCGTGGTGTTCAGTGAGACCTGGTCCATTGGCCCGGTACCGTCTCTACAACTTCCTCTATGTTTTCCTTTGACAACTTTGTCAATTTGTGGTGTTTTTTTTGTTTGTTTGTTTCAGGATATACCAAACACTACTTAGTCTGGAAGACTTATGTCATTACATTCTACAGTGTATTGAGTTAGTATTTTGCCCATTTCCATCTTGAAGGCTAAAATTCAGCAGGTGCCTCATGTCTCTCCCAGGGTTCCCCATCCGACACCCTCCACCTGACATTATAATTACGTAGATGTTTGGACGTGTCAAACTTTAGATCACGTTCTGCCTTTTCATATGATGATTATTACAATGATATAGAGGGAGATGGTCGTTCCTAGATTAACTTTCATTTTATGAGACACTTGATTAGCATAGCAAAGATTATTTTAAGAGCGTAAAGGCTTTGGCTTCATTTGTGTGAATAAGGTCCCAGCAGCCAGCAGAGAGTCCTGGGTGCTGGTGAAGCTTAATCCCCCTGTTTTTCCAGAAACATCCAGGAAGGAAGACTCCACCCCATCACCTTTCCTCTAGTGACAATAACTTGTGCTTTGCAACTCCTGAGAGTGACTGTAAATATAAATATATATGAATATATGTCTTTCAGGAAATGCAAAAGCAAAGGGAAAAACACCTTCCTCTTTCAGAGATCCTCTATTGATGATGTGTTTTGCTTGGTTCTGTAAATGGCTGAATGGCTTACAAATCCTAATTGTAACCTTTTCAGGTGTTTTTGTACAGACAGGGACCTGCTATATTGTTTATTGTAATTAGAATAAAACATTAATACATTGCTATAACTTAAGGATGTGCGGGTGTCATTTTCACAGGTGTTTAGGCCCCAATGTACAAATGTACAGACTCTTTCTCTAGTGACATGAACACACACACACACACACTGAATACTTCATTCCACACACCTACTTCATAACTTATCTAATGGACTCTAATAAATGGTAATAAACTAATACATGATAATGCACTTATGGTGGAACCACTATTGTAATCTAAATTCAACTATGTCTTGCGTACAGTGCCCTCTAACATGAGTGAGCTCTGTCCAAAGGGCAGGCTGGATTTTTTAACTAAATATATATATATTATTTTATATTGTAAATGCAGTTGTGAACACAACTGCTGGGGTTTTAAAATGAGCTGTTCATGAAGGCCACAGGAAACTAAGCTTAATCCTGAAACATCTTAATCCTGAACAGTCATTCAACGGTTAATGTGCACAATGAAAAACATCCAAAATGCCTTTAAGTTCGGTGTCAAACTTTCATTCGAGAAGCCACATAATGAACAAAAGCAAGAGTGTGTTCACATTGCTTGAAGGGTAACATCAGGAAAAGAGAAGCGTTTTGAAGTACAAAATCATGTCTAAAAAAGGAGGTTTGTGTTTCTCCTCTGAGATCTTCCATTCTGATTTGAAATTCTGAACAAAACCCACTACCATTACACAAAGAATTTACAAAAGATAATTTTAATGTTATATGTTCATGGGACATTAAAGTGTGACGCATTCAAATTGTGAAATAAATCTATTAATCCGAAAGTGTGTTCACAAATAAAATGTATGTTGGATTGTAATTTCAACATTTTCCCCTTAATTGAAGAGAGTACCGATTTGGCCAGAGAATAATAGTTGGGACTTGAGTAATGGTTGCCAAGCTCCGTTCCTGGGCGTTGTCTACACTTTCGCCACGAGATGGCAGGCGATATCTCCTACAGTGGTTAGTTTAAAAGTTACACCACAGTCAGTACCGTTTTTGGCCACAGAGGTGCACTGACATAGTCAAGGCCTGACGTTTCTTTACGAACGGTTTGTTTAGGACTTTGCATGAAAATGACAATTAATACAAAGTATTGGGATGTGCTGCTTTTAGTAGTATTTAGGTTTATACTCCTCGTTCACAGTATAAACATCCCCTATATACTAATGTACTTTCAACATGTCAGTGGGAAACGATGCATATGTGTTTCCCACTGACATGAAATGTTAGACATTAAAAAGGAAAATAAAGTTTTTTCCCGTTTTTTTTTTCAAAAATAAAAAAAGATGTCAAGAATGAAATATACACAAATTAGGAACTAAAATACATGCTGAAGTGCTTAAAGTAATCAAATTACATGCAAAGTAACATGATAAATAAAATGGAGACATAAGGTGTTAAGAATTGGAATACTGTGATGAGTTGTCTTTGTTAGCAGCTATGTTTGAAATAAGCTTAGGGCTGCTGTAACTCTGGCAATGGAATGGTATAAAGACCATTACAGTAGTCCATCCTACTGAAGATGAAGGTATCGGTTAGTTTCTTTAGAACCTGCTTGGACATAGAACTTTTAAACTTTGATATATTCTTGAGATTGTAAAATACGCTGTTAGTGAATTTATGTGATTTCCACAATTCAGATTTAAATGCAGTATTGTTATTTCTGACTTGGTTTTACACTTCAGGTCTCTGGTGTCAAGATGAGCACTAACCTCAAGTATTTCATCTTTATATATAATCCACTCAGCCAATATAATCACCTGTGCCTTCTCTTTGTTTAGTAGAAAGCTTCCTCTCATCCAGTTATTAATGAGCTCTTCCTTATACTGACACAAAGTGTAAAGTGTTGATAGACCTGTAGTCATTTGGAGAGCACGTTAAATCTGAATGTCAACCTGTACATCATGAGCTATTTTATTGTTTTTAAGGATTTGGCCTAGTGTACGGATATAAGGATTGAACAGGAGGGGGCCAAGTTTAGATCCTTGTGGTACACCACAAGAAAAGAATGCATGTCAATATGCATGACTGCCAACTGCTGTACTTCTGTGGCCTGAACAAGCTATGGACAATTCCAGATAGTCCTACCCAGTTGAGACAAATGTCATTGAAGGCTTTTATAAGGGCAACATCAGTGTTAGAGTGCAGGCAGAAGAGTGATTGAAAGTTGTTACAAAAAGAATAATCATTTAAGAATTTACTGAACTGATTGTAGCCAAACTACTTAATCATCTTCCCTATTAATGACAGATATGAAATATGAATGTAATGTTATTCCCAAAGTAAATAAAGCCTGATGCATCTAAATGTCTCTCTTTTTTAAGGGAGGCTTTTAGAAAAATGGCTGGAAATAGCGATCTGTTCACTACTGGCAATAAATCCACTGCTATAAATATAAACATTTAATAGCTATTGAGCAAGAGATCAGAGCTACACCTAGATGATTTAAGATATTTTAGGACTGTTTACGTTTTCTTTATAGAACAAAATTCAGTAGCAAAGTAATAAGATCATTAATTAGAAATTATTTCATTTCAAGGGATCTAATGATCTATAAATTTGGACTTGGCTCCAGATTTGTAAGATTCAGATTTGTAAATGGAGACTGACGTACAGTGAAGCTTGAACAAGTTCTGTTCATTTCCAGTTTCATCATGAAGAATGTGATAAGCTACAGACACAATGGGTCCTGGTTTGTTTGGTACATTTGAAAATTGTTCAGTTTTCAACTTGTCAATTTGAAGCTTAATCCCCTTGTTCTTCCAGAAACATCTGGGAAGGACTCCACCCCATCACCTTTCCTCTAGTGACAATAACTCATGCTTTGCAAATCCTGAGAGTGACTGTAAATATAAATATATATGAATATATGTCTTTCAGGAAATGCAAAAGCAAAGGAAAAACACCTTCCTCTTTCAGAGATCCTCTACTGATAATGTGTTTTGCTTGGTTCTGTAAATGGCTGAATGGCTTACAAATCCTAATTGTAACCTTTTCAGGTGTTTTTGTACAGACAGGAACCTGCTATATTGTTTATTGTAATTAGAATAAAACATAAGATTCAGATTTGTAAGACGAGGCTGACGTACAGTGAGGCTTGAACGAGTTCTGTTCATTTCCAGTTCCAGCATGAACAATGCGATAAGCTACAGACACAATGGGTCCTGGTTTGTTTGGTGCATTTGAAAATTGTTCCATCTTTTCTGAAGAACATTAATAGTGGGGACATTAGAGGTGAGACATTGATGGTGGATGATGAAAGGGTCTTTGTGGTGAATGAAAGTTTGGGAGGCGTGGCTTCTGTCCTGCAGCATGTTATTGGAATATGATGTTTGCACCTGCGGATTGATGGCTAAATTATCATCATCATCCTCGTAATCAGCCAGCCAGGCAATCGTGTCCTTAAGCATTGCACGTTTTGGCTGCGATGAGTCACACTGCTTTTTCAACATACGCAGTTCTGCTACCTACGTTCTTGGTGGTGGGGTCCCCCATAATCAGAGTGCTTGACCTGGGCTAGGGTTTCCATCAAGAGTCACTGTTAGCTCAGTGCTGAGCGCATGAGTCTTAGTTGAGCTCCCAGGGGCTCCTGTCCCAGTTCAGCTCACAACCAAATAAACTTTAGCCTTGTAAAGAGTCAGATTGAAGACCTGTTGAAGCCTTTCAGTGAATCTGAAGCACTAAAGACTTGATAATCCTAGTTCAGCTATACCTAAAAAATAATACCCAGCAATATTAACTTCAGAAAATTATCTGTATACCTCACCTCTGTATACCTCTAAATCTAGACCCTCCAGGCATTTAGTAAAAGGGCAAAGGTTACTGACTACATAAAACTAATTTGCCATTATTCAGCACTTGTTCTGTAAGCGACCACAGGAGGTCACTAATCTGCACCTTGCAATGTCTATCTGATGTAGGGCAGGGGTGTGTTCTAGGGACAGTAATCTTTGCTATCTTTAATGTCTTCAATGTCTTTAATGTCAGTTCTGTCTTTCAAACAGGAGGAACACTTGAGTAACAGTGGCACAAACGTAAATATGACGATGATAAATCTTCAAGTTAGTGTGATAGCCAAAAGCAAATGTTTGAGTATGCATCTGTGTGTGTGTGAATGGAAATGGAGTAGGATCTTATTAAGTCCTTGTGAATCCGTTCTTCCTGCCTTGGCTGTGTGCGTGTTCTGACCAAAACCCATGCTCTGATTGGTTAGCTGAAAGGTACGGTGAGAAGATAAAGACCCAGCCTCCTCGGTCCCCCCCTCTGTTGCTCTTCTGTGCGTGTGCGTGCGTATTACTGCCATAGCTGAAAGCGCTCGTGTGTGTGTGTGTGTTTGTGTGTGTCCATGCGTGTATTTGGCATACACAGAAAGAGTGCCGGTGAACTGTGTGGACAGGGACGAGGAGAACAAGGAACACTGCGCTTTTTGGATTGACCTGGTAAGATCTCTGCCTGCCTGCTGCTGCAGGAAGGTCCAGGTCCAGGTGCCGAGAAACGGGAGTGGGGGCGGTGGGGGGGGTAATGAACAAAGTGATAACACTTGTTGAATGATTACACCAGAGAACAAGGTTCATGTTGAGTGTGCATAGCTGTCTACTGAAAAAGGGTCTCATCTGGAAAGAATCAAATGAGGTTACGGACATGCTGACTCTACTGGCTTGCACATGAGGGTAACTTTAATTACCCTCAAATGCAAGTTGTGATTGTGGACAGAAATATTGGCTTTCTGCCTTTATTCAACCTTTTGGGCATCTTTTTTTTTAAACCAATGTAAACTGAAGTGTAACATTATGGATTGTAGCTGTGAACGCTGTGTGGGGAAACCGATCCTTTTCTGTGGTGTTTCTGTGGTGTTCTGCTCTGTGTGAGATTAGCGTTTGTCCAGTTAAAATAGCTGATTCATTATGCTACAGTTCAGCGTGACTGTAATGCAGGTGAGCTCTAAATGTGTGTCCTATTGTGACGTGTGGGCTTAAGGGCTTTAAGGGTATTTGGTGTCATGTAATCAAACAGACCTGTAGCCCTGTGGGTGAGCTGATGACCTATACACACGTGTGTAAACACACACTCCTCACCTGCATTAGTGTGTATTAATGTGGATTAAGGTGAAGAAAGTGTTTACTCAAGGGAAGTGATAGGAGTAGTGGACTTTTGGAGATTAATAACCTGTGTCACTCCTTCATATTAAATTCTGTGAACCAGATTCATTCAGAGAACAGAACACAAAACGGTCAGAGTGACTGCCTGTTCTGTAGGGCGGAGCAAATAATTGATTCCTACATGCATCACGATTATCTCTTGAGCAGGTCTGCACTGACACACAAATGTGTATAATGGGGGGGGGGGCTTCCATAGGACTCTGAATCAATGTTTTCAGATGTAAAGCACCTCACGAACCTAAGTGGCGGGAGCAGGGGGAGAAGGAGGGTGGTTGGGTAGGAGTGTTCTTTATTTACACTCCTACCACTTTTTTATGTAAGCTTATGTGTGCTACTGTGTTGACGCATCTCATAAGGTTTCGTTCATGATGTTCATGGCAAGTAAGAAAGTTCTAGCACACCAAAGAGTCTGTTAATACTGACATATCCACACACTGCCCCTGCCTGATTAGTTTTTGGCTGTTTCTTAGCAGTAGCAGCATTTAAATATGATTGGGTGAATGTAATATAGCTGCACTTTGAAACCAAACTTCTTGGCCTAACTCATGTGCAAACTCACATGCCAGACCACCATCAGCCACTGCAGGCTAACCTGCTCAAGAATTAGATGTATTCTTGCAGAAAGTACAGCTTGCATGTTAACTTTCGCTCCACTGAATCCGTGAAAAACCCTGTAAACATATGATTTGGATAGCAAAATCTGTTACGTAATGTCATTCTTCCATAAAGGTCAATAGCAGGTATAATATTCTGTTGAAATGTTTGATCATGGCAGGGTCTGGAGATGTGGAGCCTAATTTTCACTCTAAGCCAGGGGTGTCAAACTCATTTTGGTCTGGGGGCCGCATACAACGTAATCGGATCTCAAGGGGGCCACACCAGTAAACTCATTCCAAAATTACATGGAACTAACAATAAGTCCACTTTTTTTCTTTGTATTAGTGCAGCGAAGTAAATTATAAAAATCTTTATATGAAATGAATTGTCCTTTTAGTAAATATATTATGAACAACTTTTTATTTTTACTTTTTAAGAAAAGTATGTGCAATTTGTGCAACAACACTTTTACTCAGTTAAACATTTAAGTGCATTGTGCATAAAAACTGATCACATTTTCCACATCTGTGAATTCTGAACACATGAACTGACTCCACACACTTGAAATGTGTTTTAAACAGACATTTGATAAAGTAAATTTGTCCCCTTCCTTGTTAATGCATAAAATGTATCAGTACTCTCATCAGTTGCCACAGAAAATGCCAGAAATGACTCCACTTTTCGTTTCAGTTGGCTGTCCAAATCTGCTGATAGTTCCGAGATCCTGTTTGCCACGGTATTTCTCGTCAAGCTAATATTGGCAAAAACTTGTCGCTTCTCAGGACACACAATTTCGGCAGCCTTCAGCATGCAGTTTTTGACGAACTCCCCCTCACAGTACGGCTTTGACGCTAATGCTATTTGGCTAGCAATTACGTAGCTGGCTTTCACCGCAGCATCACTGACTTCTCGGCTCCGGGTGAAAACAGATTGCTGTTTCCTCAGAAACACTAACATTTCATTTACCTTCTGCTTTCTCAGTTCTCCGCGCAAGCTATTGTATTTTTGACCATGATGAGTTTCATAGTGGCGCCGAATATTGAATTCCTTAAGCACCGAAACTTGCTGCATGCACACCAGGCACACGGGTTTCCCATTCACCTCCGTGAACTCTGTGTCCACTTTTCTCTGATAAAGACATTTCACTTAAGGGTCAACAGAAAAAGCGGGTAAAGTGATAGAACTGACTAGTGATAATTAAACCTAGTGATAGATAAAGTGATAGAACCTAGCGGACAATATAGGAACTGCAGATTTTAAATAAAATTTAGTTTATTCTTCTTTAATAATGCATGTTTGTTCCGCGGGCCAGATGGAAACCCCTGGCAGTCCGGTTTGGGCCCGCGGGCCGTATGTTTGACAGCCCTGCTCTAAGCTTTCAGAAGATCAAGGGTGCCATGTAAGAGTGATACTTCACATATCTGTCCTTGTTTATGAAAACAACCATCCTCATTATTAAAATGATACCATGCAAAACAGTACACTCTACAGTACAATGTTCATAAAAGATAAATAGAACAAATAATAATAATCTGTTATTAATAATATTAATTTGTTATTAATAATCTGTTAATAATAAACCATCTTAGCGATGGTTTTGAAACCATGTTGTAACCACTTGAATAAAAACTTAAAATGTTATGAAATGCTTAGAGATTCCAATCTCTATTATGATCAAACACTAAACACCTACGCCATGTCCACCATTATACAATAGCTTTTCATGAATGGGCACGTTCCAGCCTACGTAAGAGTGACTAGCTTGTGCATTTTACTGACTGAATACAGACGCGCGTGTTGGTTTGAGAGAACACAATGAAGTGTTGAAAAGAAAGTGATATACACTAAATGCTCACTTCATTCATGAAATGGCTAACTTACTTGAACTGCAAATATCTTAAAGGTATATTTCACTGGTGTACACTTGTAGACTGTTACCTGTGAGATGAGAGATTCTGACATTGTTTAGTATAACTAATAGTTTTCTTTAAGGCTGTGATTTGTAACTGTTTGATCATTATATTCTGTTTCCAAAAGCGTAATGCCATAATATTTGAGAAACAAAATAATTACTTTTACATTTAAGGCATTTAGCAGACGCTAAATCCAGAGTGACTTTATCCAAAGCAACTTACAAAATGACTGGTATATTCGACAACTCTGTTTCACCAAAAGGTCAAAGAAATGCCCCATACCAGGTGTACCGCCATAAATCGAGACAGTGTGGCGACGTAGCTTTGACGCTAACCTATTTATGGCAGCACAAGTCGCTCTGCACAAGGGTACCTACAAAACAGTGTGAATATAAATGTAAAGTAACTGCTTCAAACCACCAGAAACCCACTTACACAAGGGACTCTCAGTTTGGTTCACCACGAGCAAGGCAAAGCCAGCAGTGATCCAAGACGAAACCATGGTGTATGCAGACATGGCCAGACTGGATAAAGGAACAGAAGAGGCCAGTATGGGTGAACGTTATGACTGGTTTTTAGTTCACAGAGTAATAGACGGGCCAAAGGCTGGGTTGGTTTTGGAATTTTTGTAACTTATCACTTTAACTTTATTTTTGCTTTTCCTTATTCTGTGAGTTTAGATGTAAATCAAGGAGTTGTTTTAGAGCAGTAAAAGTTTGATCCTGTTAGTCGACTTGGACCTGAAAATGAGCGAGACGTCAATCACTCTTTGCTTGGACTCATTAAATTTTTAACCCATTTACCTCGTCACAGTGGCACTGAAATGCCATCCAAGCCCAAGCGTCAAGCCCTCCCCTACCCCGGTCATCCCTGGTCACATTCTGATCACGTCACCACTGCTAGCCCCACGTAATTTTGGGGATGACCGCTTCTAATGTGGTAATGACTCTCATGACTGCTGAACGGTTGTTGGTACTGACATGAATATGGTAGTTTTGCTAAGGTCTTTACGTAAGACGTTTGTGTTGCTGGGTGGAGAGAGATCTGCCACAAAATTCTCAAGCCTATAATGGTCCTGACAACAGATGACAAGCTTTATTGTGTCCAATACAAATGCAGATGTGGCCTTATTTTGGTGGGGGACCAAAATAATGGCCTGTAGACTCCGATATTTCTTAAGATACAAACGACTGAGTTTGGATGCCATGCATCTAGACTTTCCGTCTGCCCTCCCCAGCCACCACGATGGACATCACAGAGTTCCGGAGACGTGGGAAGGAGATGGTGGACTATGTGGCTGACTACCTGGAAAACATTGAGCAGAGGCAGGTCTATCCAGACGTGGAGCCCGGTTATCTGAGGTCCCTCATCCCCGAGGAGGCTCCTGATGAGCCAGAGGCCTATGAAGACGTGATCCAGGACATCGAGAGGGTCATTATGCCAGGGGTGAGTGAGTGTTGACTTTTTTCTTCTTTGTAATGCTTCGACTCTGCAGTGCTTCGAATGCTTACAGCTTGCGTTCAGTGTCAAAAGCAGTTCTGAGTGGAGTGAACCTACATTCATAGCACTACGTGTAAAGGATGTAAAGGACAGCAAGCACTAGGGGGGAAAAAACCTTTAAACAAACATATTTTAATTTTTATCTATAGACATTATCAGCCAAGTTAAACCAATGAATAATACGTTTGGTTAATGAAATTCACCTCACGAGAGGTTGTTTAATCAGTTTGTTTACAGAGTGTGTTTTAGCTCAACCAGAAATTAAGATGGTAACAAAATAATCCTGGTGATGTGTCTGTTTGTCCCTACATTCCCTAAATGTATTAAATATCTTTATGAGGATATACGTTTTATACCATTTATTGTTCTTCTAAATCGTCTCACCAGTCTGGAGATGTTACAGAGAATTTCCAGTATTGGAGGTCAGGAAAAGCCAGTTTGTCCTTCATTTGCCTCTGGGTTACTTCCTTCAATGCCCTTATTAGATGAGTTAAATGTCACTGTTTCTCTCGAACATTTTTTAATGAAATGTCCTTAAATCTAGCAGAGAATACAGGGAAAACAACACAATTTTACCATCAACACACTTTTTGCCTAAAGATGCCTAAAGGTGAAGATAATGATCGGCACTGGCCTATGGGTAATACTTTCACTGTGACTTTTTAAATGAAATGGTGAGTGTAGTAGATTTACAGAGTCTCAGGCTGGTGTGTTATTGCTGTGTGATGTGGTTGTTTTGGTGATGGTGGTGGTCTTTGGTCTTTGCGTGCAGGTCACCCACTGGCACAGCCCGTACTTCTTTGCTTATTTCCCTACGGGCAGCTCCTTTCCTGCCATGTTAGCAGATATGCTGTGTGGGGCAATCGGCTGCATCGGCTTTTCCTGGGTAGGTCTCATCTTCTCATCCATCCATCCATCCATCCATCCTTCTATCCCTTCACCTCTCAGTTTGTCTGTCCATCCATCTCTCCATCTCGCCAGCCATCTCTCCATCTCTCTGTCAAGTCATCCATCCCTCCATCTCAGCATCCATCCATCCATCTCTCCATCTCTCTGTCAAGTCATCCATCCCTCCATCTCAGCATCCATCCATCCATCTCTCCATCATCTCTACACTTGTTTACTTCCTTCCTTGTTTTTTCTTATTTCAAAAATGCTTTATTGACAAGGAAACCCCCCGTGTTGCCAATTTATGTTGTCGTCATCTTCATTAATGCGTAAAGACATAAATCAAATAACTTATAAAGAAGGTAAACCTCGACCCCCTTTGTGTGCTCTGCTGATGTGCTCCGTGTCGGACGCCACAGGCAGCAAGTCCGGCCTGCACTGAGCTGGAGACGGTGATGCTTGACTGGCTTGGGAAGATGCTCAGACTGCCAAAGGATTTTCTAGCTGAAACAGAGGGCCAAGGTGGTGGAGTGATACAGGTAAGTTCCCAGACTATATGCATCCTCTTCAGTGTTGGAACAAATACACAGGGCATTCCATATGCAAAAGTACAAACAGCTTCTTGTAAAATTGCTGTTTGTAGAATGTTGTACGCTGTAAAGCCCACCCAAAAACAATTTGTATAAAGTTTCCTGAGGTCTGAAAGTGAATTTACATATGACAGGCATCTGACAAGCAAATGTATAAAAGTGTACATGATAAAAAAAAAAGTACAAATTGTAAAACACAGTATTTGGTCAAATGTATTTTTAACTGTACATGTACTCTGTTACTCTTCAGTAAAATACACTTCAGGGATTCCTACTTGAATATCTGTCTTGTTTTAGCTATTCAGTCAGCCTTTAGGTTTAAAAAAAGTACTCTTCTGTTCTGTTTTTAAACTGCATTAGTTTTTCGACTCCGTGTGCTAAAAGTGTTTGCGCTTTGTGCCTTGGATTAATAGTGTTTTCACTGCGATACAAACGTTGATTGAATGTCACTTCAAGCCTGTCGCGGGCCTTATTTGATTCCGTCAGCGAGAATGTTCCAGACAATTTGATTTTAAATTTAGAAAACAAAGCAAAAAAATAGCGCTTGCCTGAAAACGTCGACTGCTCTCTAAAACAGCAATCTGTCAGTCATCGATTTCTGTTTGTGTACCACAACGATTGGTCGTCTGCTGGAAATTGGCTTTTACCGTGTCAGGCGTTGAGGTGGCATGAGATGAGCATGCTTTACCCTCATTTGCTCTGACTGCCAGAGACTCACTACATCGTGTCGTTGTTTTGTGGCCTCTTGGGTGTTTGTCTGTAGGCCTGAATTTGCATGTGCGTGTGAGCGTACGCATGTGTGTGCACATGCATGTGAATATGTGCAAACGCTTGTGCGTGCGTGCACGCTTGCATGTCTGGATGAGCTCCTCCCTTTCCAACGTCTGTTTTGTCTCTGGACCTTTTATTGAAACTCACTATGGCAACTAACAGCACACGCTGTGTGCCGGATGTGGTGGTTATCAGCCTGTGGGTATTTGGGGATGATGCAGGGATGGACGCACGAAGGCAGGATTAACAATTAAAGCAAACAATCATTCACATTTAGGCTGGTGGTTGTAATGCCAAATGACTGCCTGCCAAACTGGCTGCCAAATGCCAGAAATGTAAATGTAATGTACATTCGTGTATTTTTCATCTATTTATTATGCGTCTGTTGGTTTTTGAGCACTGACTGACTGGTCTTTTGTAACAGGATCTCACTGATCCACAGCGACAGGTTATTAGTAGCTTCAATTGCTTTACTTGTTGTTTATCAATTAATAATCTGACTAAGACAGACATCATAAATCCACATATAACACCTAATAATAATAACAATAATAATAATAATAATATATTTTATTTGTATAGCATTTGTGCTCTACACAAAATAAAGAAACCTAGAGAAGAAAAGTAAAACCTGTCTCAATATCTGTAAATCTGGAAAGCTTTTGCCAAAAATATAAATAAGGAATTGTTTCAAAAACAGTTTATTAAAATGAAATGAAATATAGTTTATTCAAAAAGAAATCAAATAAAGAAATTTTAAAAGTGAATTAAAACAGTGAAAATAGTGAAAAATGGATAACTAAAATCTAACTAAAGTTAATTTAAAGAAATATAATGAATAATGAATAAAGATATTACAAGAAAGATGCCCAGTGCATAATATTTTGCAGTAGCGTTGTCCTGCCAAAATATAATAAAAAATAGCAAAACTGTGTAATTATAAGTAACATTCCTAATTTTATAAACATCATATCTTAATTTAAGAAAAACAATAAACAATTTTTTCCCCTGAAATGTCTGCATAATTGCGCTGTCACACAGCAGTGCTCCCATTTCATGTGTTCTGCTGTGGAAATGAGGCTGTGAGTGTGTGTGTGTGTGTGTGTGTGTGTGTGTGTGTGTGTGTGTGTGTGTGTGTGTGTGTTCTGAGCGCACAAAGAGAGATCAAAGAAAACACTTGTGACACAGGCAGGCGAAATTGCGGCAAAGGACCTTGAAGTGGAGAACTGAAAGGCAACAGACTAGCCGGGAGAAAAACGGCCCACTCAGACTCACCACGGACTCAGACACACATCTGAATGTGTTGATCCCAGCCATAACCAATATGAGGAAAAGGGAAAGGCCATGGCAAAGAGCAGACCAGTTAATATACATGCTGCTTATGAGGTCTGATCAATGGAGAGGGGTAGATGTTCAGTGTTTTCACACCAAAGGTTAGCGTCCAGGGCCAAGACTGGGTTTGAATGGGGTCGGGGCTCGTTATCACAGGTTCGCTTTCACAGTTCCATCAGAACTGTGGATCAGTTACGTAATTCTATATGTCACATTTCTGGCTGCAGGACTGACAAATTTTAGGCACTATATTCATCCATTTCCTTATTTTTTACATTTTACACACTGGTGAATACAACAATGCCACTCATACAATGATGTCACTCGTACAACAACACTTAGAACGATGTCACACATGGAATTTTGTCACTCAGGCTGTTTGAGGTTGATCACGTCTAGCTGAACACGTGTAACTGAACACGCGTTTTCCTGGTGTTGTTGATATTTGTGGTGGATTTTAGGGGACTGCCAGCGAAGCTTCTCTGGTCTCTCTCCTCGCCGCTCGCTCCAGGATGGTCGCACGGATTCAAGCCCATAATCCCGAGCGTTCCGAAACCGAAATCATCTCCAAACTAGTGGCCTACTCTTCAGAACAGGTAAGACCCCTGTGGATTCCAGCATGGGTCCCAGTTTGAACCCTTCAGCTTTACAAAGAAAGTTTTTTGAAAGCACATTTATACTGATTAAATTCAGAACTTGCCAAAATGCGAACTTCTGTGACAGAAAAAAATTCTAGAAACAGACCAGCTTGGTGTGTTTGATGCAGACAATATCTGAGTCATCAGTGAATTGGTTTCATATTATGCAGGTTTTTGTTATAAGACATGTTTGTAAGGACTGACTGCCACTTAGTCAGTGCTGTTCTCTAAAATGGTGGCAGAAGTGATGAATATGAATTAGATGCTTGATGTGGTCGAACGTCAGGCATCAGCTGTGTTGTCTTAGGGCCACGTGGTGAAGGGCCTGTTCATACCCACTAATGCCCGTTCATGCCCGCTCACGCCCGTCCACCTGCCTTTTAAATGGGAAAAGTTAAAAGTGGTGAGTCTGTTCAAAGGAAGCCTGAAATGCCAAGCTCGGTAAAGGACAGACCTGGCATGTGTGCCTATAGAGATATCCCTGCAAAGTGAGGAAAACGTGTGCCTACAGAGATAATTCCTACGTGTTTCTTCATCCACAGGCTCATTGCTCAGTCGAGAGGGCTGGTCTAATAGGAGGCGTCAGGATGAAAAAAATCCAGACTGACAGCAAGTTCGCCATGCGGGGGGAGATGTTTCGGAAAACCCTGGAAGAAGACAAAGCAGCAGGCCTCATCCCATTTTATGTAAATAAGCTTCCCACATCCCCTCCATTCAGGACACAGTCAGAGATTCTCACCTGTCTGGTGCATATTGAGAGATTTTATTTTGGCAAAATGTGACCTGTCGCAGAGAAATCAAAGAGAACCTACTAACTAGAATTCAAATCCGCACTTTATTTCAGAGTTTTGGCACATAGTCCTTCATCAGGCTAGAACAGGCAACTGTGATTGTATAGTACGTTAAGTAAATGTTCGTTAGTGCCAAAGGTGACATCGCAGGCTTCGCGTTCCTGAGTCTGAGATTCGTCTTTGTGATTCAGCTCTGCGCCACGCTGGGTACCACGCCATCCTGCGCTTTCGACCGCATCACCGAGCTTGGCCCGATATGTGAGTAGGGCTGCCGTTCGCTCTGGGGTTTTACATGTCATCAGATGCGGTCACGCTGGAAAGAGGACTTTGCATTCTTGCTTTTCCACCACAGGTAATGACGAGGGTATGTGGATGCACATTGATGCGGCATATGCGGGGAGTGCGTTCATTTGCCCCGAGTTCCGTCCTCTCTTGGATGGCGTGGAGGTGAGATACTCGCAGCCCATCTTCACCACTGAGCCTCAGGGAAACTCCAGAAAGGTCTTAACTGTTGCCAAGCTACACTGATGCAAGCCATCAGTCAGGGGGGTCAACAGGAATTGTGTGTGTGTGTGTGCGCACATACAAAAGTATTCAAAATGTCAGAAATGATGCTAGCTCCTGTGAGCTGTGTGCAGACAAATTGGCGGGAAATTAAAGAGTCTCTGAGTTGCTGTGGCACCCAGCTGAGTATCTCGGAGATAAGGGTAAAGTAATTTCCTGAGGCGCACGCAGACCTTAAGATAAGCCCCTCCCTTTCCCGCTCTTCCAAATTCTCCCTGTTTATTAGCAGCAGTTCAAACAATACTTGCTACAAAAGACCCTGGTTTTATCATAACTCTGAATGACAGCAAGGGGCCATTTCCTGAGTTGGCTTTGGTTGCCAGGAAGTGAATTCCCCTGGCATGGCAACAGTTGGGCTAACCACATACTACCTGTGATTTATTTTGGAAACCTCAGTCTAGGGTTATTGCACCTGATAAAGGACATATTGGCGATGGGAAGGAAACACAGATAGATGGAGCCTTTTATATGGCAGGTGTGACACCTGATGGGGAATTTGTCCCAATATTGTGCCGGTTTACGTCAGTGTCACGAATAGCTGGTATTACGGGGGGATGAACCAGAATAAAGAGGCTAGCTAGATGTCGCCCGTGTTTGTACATTGTTTCATTCATACGATATGGTCAGGAATCATATGAGGGATCCTTATGTGACTCTCGTGTGACCATATTGTAAACAAGTGGTTGTACTGGTTAAAAATTAAAAGATATGTGTTTGAGTGATAATGAATGAGAAGCAGAGAGAAGATTCTACAAGCTATCTGGATGATTCACAGTAAACTCAAGCATGTAAGAACTTCCAAGCAAAACAGAAATAAATAAATATTTTACAACCAAGTATAAAAGACATACAAACGTCACCTTAAGAGTGAAAGAATTCTAATTTTCCCACCAGTCAGGCACTTGACTATATTCCAAAGTTAAAGAGCATGTCTCGATTTTTAAAATTTAATTTAATTTAATTTTTTTGTCTGTTTTTCAGTTTGCTGACTCCTTCAATTTTAACCCTCATAAATGGCTCCTGGTTAACTTTGACTGCTCTACGATGTGGTGAGTTTGTTTGTTTGCTTGTTTGTTTGGATATAGAGCAAGCAGATCAACCTAGCTGCCCTGTCTCATCACACTCAGGGTGACAGACAGGCAGAGTGGCACCGGATCGTTTTCTTAATAGGGGACCTCTTCTGCATATTTTCCATGTTCATAATTTTATTTTGGAGTCTCCTAGAATAAATGTATATGCTTCAATATGCCAAGATGTATGTTATTTATCTCATACTGTACATCTCCACCCTATAAAGGAAATCTTTAGCCCCTCCTCCTGATGAACTCTGTCTAGAGAGGTTCACTCGACTTGCAGTTAAAAAACCACCGGTGTGCTTAAAATGTTAGCAGTTTTTAACATATCCAGTCACATATAATATATAGAAATATAACATATTTCTAAGCTGTTCACGCTCCCTCAAACGGACATGCAGTTCTCTGCCAAGACTTTACATAATATATGTGTAAAATGCAAGTCCATAAGGTTAAAGTACAATTGTGAATGTATATAACAACATTAAATAAAAGTGAGTAGTAAAATTATAATCCAGTAAGATTAGTTGTCAAGATAGCTTTGTTAGCCTGAGAAGCCTACCGCTGAGCACTGGGGTAACTACAGCCAACAGTTACACTCATAGTAGCTAAGCTACTAAACATAATGAATCCACAAATATTAATGCATGCTTACAGGCTGTGAACCCTAATCTTCTGTTGATCCACACAATTGGAAATGCCTCATCCTTCAGGACTAGATGCAAGAAGAGGAAGAGATGCTAAAGTCCAGCACTGTTCGTGCATGGTTGTTGAAGTAGTCTGTAAAATTACGGAAGCGGAAAGCTTTCAAACAATGACTTGTGGTATTACCTGAGACAATACTGACCAAACTCTTCCTGGCCTCCAGTACTTGATATGTGAGGCCCCGCCAAGCTAGCCAAGCTAACCAAGCTAGCCAAGCTAGCCGGCAGGCGAACAATATAAGTGTTACGAGACTGCATCATTTTGTAGCAAAGTAAATGGCTGAAATTCTAATAAGGTGTTTCAAGCAGTCGAATGGTTTCTTTTGGCAAGAGTTACTCTGGTGTATGCTTTGGGCTTTGTTACTTTGAAGCACAAAAAGCTTACAGAACACACTAAAACACGACTGGAATACCAGTCGTCTTTTATAACACAGCTACTTCACACTTGTGTCTATTGTAATTGTAGATTAAGGCTACCGACTGTGTAGACTAAAATTGAACATAATATTTCTGAGTGTGACAGTTTTTTTGTATGCTGCATGTCATGCCCAGCGAAACAGTACATAAAAGTTCTTGTAATCGCTATGTAACCAGTGTGGGCAGATTTAAAGGACAAGCTCTTCCTAAACTAATACATACTTGGTTGGAGCAACAAAGCCACTTTCCTGTCTTCAGTCTGACACTGCGTGGTGTAGATATCACTGGTGTATGAGTGGATGGTATTACAATATCCCTTTGGTCATGTAGCGTATCTCTTTCCGTTACTTTTCTGGTAAATTCCATTATGAAAAACCTCCAATAACTTTTCGTTTAGGGTGAAGAGAAGAGCCGACATTATCGGTGCCTTCAAGATGGATCCACTGTATCTAAAGCACGACCACCAAGAGTCGGGTACCAACACAACACACTCGCACAGCAGTCCTGCTAATGTTAATGTTCAAACGCTATTCTCAGTGATTATAGTACATTAAAATTCCATTTTAACACTAAAATTGCCAAGTTAAAAAGAAAAGGATGCCCACGTTTGCTGCCCCTGATATGACTTTGTGTGGAGTTGTGTGGAGAGTTGAGAGTGTGATTGTGTGTGTGTGTATGTGTGTGTGTATATGTGCATGCATGTGCATGTTTAACAAAGTGCCACTGCTTTGTAAGGTGGCAGGTATTTACATGTCATTCACTGACGTTTGTTCTCATCCTCCGCAAAGGCGTGTGCTCTAATTACCCATGATGCCATCTGCTGCCTGTTGCTCCTCTATCATTTCCAACACGGGAGATGGGATGTGTGATAGGATGGTGGAAGTGGGGTGGGGGTGGGGGTTTGGAGTAGAGGCTCCTGTGTCTGGTGCTTCAGCCAGCACAGCTGTGCAGCTGTAAAGCCCCACCCCCCTCCTACCCCCCCTTTAATTGCGATGACAGCAAAACAAAAGGCTAGCCTACACGAACACACACACAAACACTTCATAGCCCTATCCATGGATTGTTCACAATAGCCAGTCCCACCTCAAACAGCAGAAGCCTAATGAAATTACACCTGCCTCAGGCTTTTCTCAGTCAAAGGGAAGCATAGGGATATGTCATGTGTAACAGTTCTACAAAAGAAGCACCCCACTATTTTAAATGTCATGTGTAACAGTTCTACAAAAGAAGCACCCCACTATTTTAAATGTCATGTGTAACAGTTCTACAAAAGAAGC
>JAOXYF010000008.1:18816201-18834569 GCA_028565775.1 Sternarchorhynchus goeldii
ATAGTTGAGTTGTTTGATGGCAAAATTTGCTTTTGTTCCATATTTTAAATGTTTTGGCACAGTTAGAGCCTTTTGCACCTCTCCGCAAAAGTCGGGGTGGACGTTCATCCAGAAGAGCATTTCTGAGGTCAAACACTGATGTTGGATGAGAGGGCTTGATTTGTCACTCCACAGAAGAAGTTTCCACTGCTCCAGAGTCCAGTAATGGACTATCCCATGCTTGGTGATATGGACTTGCAGCTGCTTGGCCATGGAAACCCATGTCGTGAAGTTCCTGGCGCTCAGTTATTGTGCTGATGTTGATGCCAGAGGAGGTCTGGAGCTCTGCAGTCAGCAGTGTTGGCGATGTTTATGCACCGTGCCTCAGCACTCAGTGATTCCACTATGGAACTTCACGACTCTCCCTTGGTTCCTAAATGCTTCTACTCTTTTATAATACCACTCACGGCTGTGGAATATTTGTTTATTATTTGTTTATTACAGTTTTTTAATTTTTCAAGACTAGTCCAGCTGCATTCTCCAAGGAAAATGCTTTGATACGCATACCTTTCAAAAATCGCATCCTTCATCTACAAAAATAATTATTTGAGCAAGGTGAGTTATAAAATAAGTAAACTTAATAAAATTCTTTTAAAGAATTTTAAAAACTTAAAAAAAATTCAACACTGTAATAACTAAAAAAACCTGTATATGCAATTTAAAATTTCTTTATATAGCTCTTTTGACACTGAGGTCATCTGGAATGAATGGAGCTTTTAATAAATGTACAATTGTGAAAGAGCAGAGAATGAAGCAGTGTGTGTTTGGCAGGATTTAAGCATCAGATGCTAATCCTTCTTTCTCCAATGCATGTGCTGTCTTGCAGAAAAATAACAGAAAAAACAGGTAAAATAGCGCCTCCTAGGGAACAAATCTGCCCATCACCGTCAGCCTGAGGATCCAATTGGTTGGACCCTAATATTTGAATGGATTTTATTCAAATATTATTCAATTTGGTTTTATTTGTGTTTCGCAAGGTGTTGTGACAAAGCAGCTTTACAGGAACCATCTCTAGATCTTTAACAAGCAAAGCCAAAGGCAACGCTGCCAAGGAAAAACTCCCAGAGACAAGCATGTAGAAACGGTGAGTGGACCATTCCATTGGACCACCATTATCAGTTGATAATGGTATTTATGGTATCTGAATTCCAACAAATCAATAACCCTGTTATGAGCTGAAACATCCTTGTCCTCTCCAAATAAAAGGTCTGCTAATAATAATAAATCTGAGGAATAAATCTAAAAACCAGCATATAACATGCATATAAAAACAAGCCTCCAAAACACCAGACAAGAGGACCATCAGAAGCTTGCAGTGAGCATGCAGTGAGCAGCCCTATGGTTGCAGTAGCCATCAGCGCAATCAGGATCGGGATTTAATGTTGTTTTTATTAATGAATCAGAGGAAGAAAAGGAGGTTCTTTGTCCTTAAATAAATCAGACTTTTTGCAGAAAGAAAACCACATTTACTTCACTTGTATCAAATCACAGATACACCATGAATCGAGCTTCTTTGCTAACACAAGAAAATACACACAAAGTCATTACTTCCTTAAATGCATATAGGAAAACATTACTAATGAACTGTTATGTAACAGTTACCACTGCAGACAGTGGGAAGGGTTGTAGATTTGGTGGAATAAAATGTGTTTGGTTAACTGAGAACAAGCCTAGTTTCCTAGTTGTAGTTTCCCCTTCTTCCACACACCTGATTCACCTTAAATAATTAAGCCCTTAATCAGCTGGAGTAATTATTAGAGGGTCAGGATATATACTGTAGACCCAAAGCCGCACTCATTTTGTTAAAATACATATGAATTTGTAATCAGTGGTTCATCTCTCATATGTAATCAGTGGGATACCTCTGCACATACTGTGCCATAATTGGGTAAGAAAATGAATGCATTTTAAGGGAGCTCACTTCAAGATACACTAATTGTGTCATTAAAAAACAGCAAGTAAACACTTTAAGGCATGTTTAAGGTCAAAGAAAAAGTGCACACTTTTCCCCTCTTACTGCAGTAAGTTTAGGAAGTGTTAACTTTCCACCTCTACCTCTAACTTCTACCATCTTCCTTCATGGTGGTAAGCAATTCTAAAAGAGTCTGTATATGAACAGGTACTTTTCAATTTTCAGTTTTTTATTGGCCTGGATATGATAAGAGGAAAAGAAAGTTCAGTTGAAGAACAGGAGGTGTGTAAATTCTTCTTTGGGGCTTGTGCAGGACAAAGGAAGCAGTCACTGATCACATAGGTAAAACCCTGCCTCTGTTAGGTTACAAGGGCACTGACCTAGAGGTCCTCAGCACCACACAAATCGTGTAGGACTTCGAGGATTGTGGCGATCGAACAGGCTTGAGTGTCACAACTGAAAGGGCAGTATTGTCCGTTTTGATTGGTCAGCTCAGGTAAGCCTTTCCATGGGGATCTACATGACACACCCCCCCAAAAAAACAAAAACAAAACAAAAACAAAGGAAATGTAGAGGCTACCATGCTACGAATTTTCTTATGGGTGTACCATAGCTTGTGTTAAGTGTCTGTGCTTTGGCGTACCTTTCTAAGTGGATGTGATACCTGGAGAGGATGTTCTTCACCAGGCAGACATGGCAACTGTACACCTCTTGGCTGATTTGCTTTGCAAAGTAAAGTTTGGCTCTTAGGAAGTAGCCAACTGGCCAAAGCCATTCCTGAAAAAAAGAAGTTTTCAAATGTTCAAAATGCCGCAGAAATATTCCTGAGTTCTACAACCACTGGAAAAATGAAACAACCACCAGATTTAGATTATGTTTACCCAGCTTTTTTAGAGCAAATAAACAAATCAGAGATATGAACATTCCGAAGACATTTTTCTAATTAAATCATTAAATTTAATCATTTTCCAGATCAAGTAGAGAAAAAATTATGGAATCACTCAATGTCCAAGAGAAGATTATGTAGTCTCCTCATAATTTGCATTTCTTTAACAAATACTGGCATTTGCATTTCTAAAGTACAAGTCTAAGAATGTCAATTAGTCTGCAGTTATACAATGCTAATCTGTCAAGTCTGCAGTGTGCCAGTCTGTAAGAGATGTCAATTAAAACAATGGAAAGGATTGGAAAACACCTTTAAGAAGGAAGTCCTCAATAAGCATGCTGGTCAAGTCAGCTGAGATAGACAGCAGAAGCTCTCAAAGTCTTGAGTCTGACAACACTTAGTCAGAGACTTTACGAAATGCCCGACAGTCTCAGTCACAGATATTTTGGCAAAGTTGTGTTTCAAGTGAGAGAAGTCCAGGTCATTGGTGCTGAAAAAGAGGAAGGTAACTGACCACTACCATTTTTATTCTGGAAGGTGTTTAGCTGGTAAAGAGCCTTGGGAAGTCCACCGTCAGCACCCTGAAGGACACTGCCTCAATCAAGGCTCCAACCAGGAGCTGGAGTTATGATTAGCAGCAGTTGACAAGTCTGGGATACCTGGAAAATTCAAGGCCTATCAAGAATCTATCAGCACGATAGTGTCTGTGTAAGGTCTACACTCTCTGTGTAAGGACTTCAGTCTCTGTTTAAGAACTACAGTCTCTGCGTAAAGACTGCAGTCTCTGTATAAGGCCTACAGGATTTACATGTAAAACAAAAGTCAAAATAAAATCTAGAACTAAATCCTAAACAAAAGAAAACAAGGTCACAATGGGTTAAAGAAAAGCAATCAGAGTGTGGATCATCGGAAGAAAGTGGTATTCAGTGATCGACTGCGACTGTGTCATGGACATCCATGGAGATGATGCTGGTTATCAGGTGTCATTCTAATGAAATATAGAGATGGCTGCCTAAGGAAAATGACCACACTTTGCCACTCATTTAAGACATGGCGCTGCATGTCTGTCAAGGATTAGCAGTCAATACCTCGACAGTCTGTAGAGGTAGAAAATAGAAAATCAATAGAAAATATGTTTGGTGATGATGAAGACATTTTTCAGGTTGATGATGCATCTTGCACAGGACAAAAAGTGTTTAAAGCTTTTCTTTAGGGAAGGAATATCCACTCAGTGACATGTCCAACAAATGGCCCAGATCTTCCAGTTGTAAAAATTGTATCATGGAAATGTAAAAAAATTGGTTGATCACAAGGTTCCATCTTGCAAAGCTGATCTGCCAACCACCATTTGAGAAAGATGGAACCAGATTACCTTTCCTTAGTGAAATTCATGGATCAGCGAATTCAGGCATTCACTAAAGCCAGAGAAAGAGTAACTAAAGCCAGAGAAAGAGTCTAATTGGTCTGATTTTTTTATTATTAATTTTTTTTTGATGATTCCATAAATTTTTCCTCAACAGTGAGTGATTCCATCATTTTCCCTCTATTTGATTTGGACAAAATGATAAAAATTAAAGTTAATTTATTCATTTGAACTGGGGGGGGGGTTGGTGGTAAATGTTTATTTGTTTATTTGCTACAAAGTACAACAGCTGGTGGTGCTTCCATAATTTTTGTCAAGGCTTGCACAAGCACTACCAGCTGCTTGTAATAATGGCAAGACAACATACAGGTCCTTGGTGGTAGTTGAAGCCCCTGGCCAGGTTGTAGTTGTCATTGTCCAGGGTGTTGTCATAGACACCGCAATAAATCATGTCACTGTTAAGTGTCAGATTGTTAACATGAATTAAATACAAGAAGTGGAGCATTTGAGAAACTATAACTAGAAGTGGAGCATTTGAAAAACTGGATCTAGATGTGGAGCATTTGAGAAACTGAATCTAGATGTGGAGCATTTGAGGTACTAGAACTTGATATGAAGCATTTTAGAAACTGGATCTACTGTAGATGTGGAGCATTTGAGAAACTGAAATTGCATTATTTATTTTTCCCAAAATGTTTTATGGGTAAAGGAGGGTTTACAATGTGTATTATCTGGACAACTGTCTGCTGTAGCAGACAACAAAAAATTTGTTGGTGAATTAAAATCTGTGGTCTTTCAAGTGTGGAATGTGTCATGCTCCAAAGAGGCCGATTTAGTGTCGCTGCAACAAAAGACATCATATGGTTATCTTCTCCAAAATCTCCACTGCGCTGATGCATGTCTACCAACAACCAATAATAACCAATTACAAAAATAATACATTACGTTAATAATAATAACATTCTTGTTTTTATTATCTGTATCCATATCCACTTGTTTTTGCCAAAATGAGACATCAAGAATGGCTGCCACAAACAATTTTCATCCTACTACAAATAAACTGTCGTTTATTTGTAGTTGGAATGTGGGTTTGGCCTTACAGGACACCCTCCCCATTGGTTGTTTTCATATGTATGCCGTAGCAGCAGTTACCCTGTAAGATTTTGGGTCAAAATGTCTAACATTGCCAGAATATATCTGTAAGCTGTCTTTGGTCACAGAGGCACTTAATCAGTTGCCATGAAGCACAACACATTATATGCTCAAAGTCCAGACCTTAACTTGAACAAATATTTTCCACAATCTGCGATTGTCTTCTGTGACAGCGATGACATGATCATGATAACGTGTGAACCTTTATTACACGTAAAGCCAAATTCGGTCTTAAGTGTACAAGCTTCTACTTGAGTAGTGAACGCAGTGTCTGATATGTTCAGAAATGCTTGTTCCACTCACTCTGGGTCTAAGGTCTTTATTCCCAAAGACCCAAGAAGCTTCTTCTCCGCGATCTCTAAAGCTCCCCATGCCTTTTCAACAGTAAACATTTCGGGCGCCTGAAAAAAAAAACAGACCCCAATCTATATAGAGTTCATTTTAGTAACTCAACTATGCTCTCCTCAGTGTCTAGTGACTTTAATCTGAGACAATGCAGCACGCAAACTCTCTGAAGTAGGGCTTACCACCACCATGGTGATGGTGAAGTTGGGTCTGAGCTGATAGTCACACCAAGGGCTGGAGGCACCGTGGCTGTCTTTGTAAATGCCCCTCTTGTGCACCAGACCTGGATGTTGTTCACATGGATCCTTAGGATCAGGAGATACATAGAATATCTTCTCAAAGTTGTCCTGGATCCTCTGGTTCCACTCTTCATAGGTCACTGTGTGGGTTTGACCTGGCAAAAAGGTCAAAATATGCCTTAATAAAGAAATGTATGTCCTTGATGAGTTAGCAGTTGTTACTCAGAATTTGGGCTTTCATATATAACAGCATGCGTTTGTTGTAATGCATGCATTGAGACATACCATCTCTACAGATACTGACAGAGGAGTAGGGGAAGTGACCATTTTTGTTCAACTGCGTCAACCAGCGCACAGCAGACTTGCAAAGACCCACAATCTCCACTGCAGAACCATCCCTAGAAATCAAATACAAACCACTGACCTGCCATATATGTTACCAGGAAACCAGATAGGCATCCCGTGAGCGTGCTTATTCCAGCAATCAGGAAGAAGAGGGCAACTAACAAAAGTGGCGGTGGTACCTGGGTGTGGCTGGAATCCCATGATTGCCAGCTTTCTCACTCTCACCCATTTTGTTCATCCATGTCCCACAGTTGAATCGATTTCCCCCGTATACGAAGCCCGTGTCAAGGTTGACTTTGGCCTCAATGTTGAACCCTGTCAGATGTGACACATAAGGACAGTAACTAAATATTGATGGGTATCCACAGACTGTAGAGAGAAGATCAATCAAGGGAAGGAAACCAACCTTCATCTTGCATCTTGCAGTCAATCTGCAGTCCGGCCTTCTGCTCTCGGAACTCAATTCCTTGCATGTGACGCTGCATGGCTTCCTGGATGACATCGTGCAGAGGCTGGTCCTGGAAAAGAACAGAGAGGGTGAAGACACAACATTCAGGATCACAGCAACCCTTCTGCAACATGGTGCCCTTGTCAAATTTTCTATTGGGTTCTCACCACAGTGCCTGCTGGCTGGGGTTCAGAGTGGTCCATAGGGTATATGCGCGACACGGGGCAAGACAGGATATCAGTACCATGAGGCACCATGGTGCAGTAGTCCTGGATACACTGCAGCCACCACCACACGGCATCCCGGCAGTTGTAGCTTGCTCCCACGCCCTGACCCAGCAGGCTGGGGATCAGACCATGCCTCAAGGTGCCAGCACAGGCCAGGATGATGTTCCTGGGGAGAAGGAATGCTACATGCCAAACCTTGCTAAGGTGTCGCTAGCTAACCTACCTAGTGAAGCTGTATTAGCATGACTGTGTTGCTAGCTAAACTAGCTAGTGGAGGAAACTTAGCATTACCATGTAGCTAACTAACCTAGCTAGTGGAGATGAGTTAGCTTGACCTTATTAGCAAAGTGTTAAAGATGTTTTATAAGGCTAACAAGAATATTGGGAGTTGCTTGGCATCACTTTGTTTTTGCTCAGTGCCAATTAGACCTTCTTAGCCACTGTTCATAACTCATAATCATAAGACAAAACATTTGCGTTTGTATGCGGATAATGCTGGAACGGTATGTGCTGAAACACACCTCGCCTCCATGTGCCTCCCTGTGATGAGCATGAGGCCACGCAGGGCTATGAACGTGTCCCGTCCCCAGCACCGGAACATCCCAGATGAGAAGTGAGGCAGCCCTGTGAAGGAGGAGAATGTTCCAGAACTCAGCCACACAGGATCGAGAAGATGCCTGTGCTTCTTCACACGTGCAGAGAAACTACACTGGGATCATACAACTCAACTTTACTCTACTTTACCGTTACTCTCATAGAGATGCCAACTTCACTTGTATTAAAATGAACACTTTACACACTTTACAGATAGAGTGGCAGATGGTCTGGGCAGGGGCATACCTGCAGCTAGAGAGACACAGCACTGCTCCTCTATCTGTGAGGTGGAGTTGAGGTGGTGTGGGAAGTCCTGCAGGGCAGGTGAGAGTGGGGGCAGGGTGGGTACCCGCCCCATGCCGCACATCTGCACCGAGGCGAGTGCCAGCTGCTTCACTGAGGTGGTGCCATGTCGCACAAAGCTATCATTTCCAGAGTCAGTCAGAATGTGTACACTTGCATGGCATCCAATAGAACTTTCTAAACTAGAATCCTTTCATCAACATTATTGCAGTGCTTGAAAGAACACATGGACAGCTTTAATGCATGTACTGCTAAACTTAAAATAAACCAAGTACAACAGACCAGACCTTGACATCTTGCTGAACACAGCGTCCACAGCTGTAGCATATGCCCCAACAATGATGGCATCAAAATAGCATGGCACAAGGTACCTCGGGATGTGCTTAAGGTACGCAAATGTGCTGTGGAACCATTTCCCCACCTGCAAGATAAATAAGAAATTAAAAAAATAAATGTGGATGCATATATCCTGAAGAATAGAAAAAAGCAGATGTTCATGTCCTACCTCCTGCAAAGCTCCACCTTTATTTAAGAGACGGGAGCTGATGTAATCAAGCATCCAATCTCCTTGCCTCAGGTTGTCACAGAATGGGTGGCCCAGGTCATTGATAGGCCGAATATCTGACAGCACTGACACAAACCCTGCGTCCAGAAAAGGAGATCATCTTTCAACAGTGCTCACATGGAAAGTCAAACTGTGGGGATGTACAGTTCTCAGTGGGAATTTTGTACCTTGAAGGCCACCATACTTTAGGGCCATCCAGGATGGGATGTTGTAGCACCCTCCACCTTCCTCCCGCTCCTCAGCATCACAGCGGAACAGTAGCATGTTCAGTTCAGCCAAAGACAGCTTCGTCGTGAGACTATAGTGTAGAGAACAGCTTTGACATGAGACTAGAGTGTAGAGAACAGCTTCGACAGGAGCCTACAGCGTTGCAAACAGCTGACAGGGAAGGAATGCAGAGGAATGGGAAATGCTTACTATTCCAGGGAAACTTGCAGAATGGCAGGAAGATTCGGGTCCGTCAGGCTGCCTGACTGGTACAGGCGGTGAAACTGGGAGAGCTGAGTGTGCAGGAAGCCCACTGCGTCCCGAGACCACGGATCCAGGCTCACCCTGTCACATAGTCACATTCAACTCCAGCCACTTCACATATGTGTGTATAATACTCGTTACAACAGATGTCACAAAGCGGTTTTAAAGAAATCTGCTTCACAGAGAATCCACCGTATAAGAGTAGTGTCTTAAATAGCTAACAACCATTTGGCAGAGGTATGTCAAAATCAATCAGAACCAATCAGTACTTCTGGTCAGAGATATTCAAATCGGTAGTGCTTGTCAGAGGTATTCTAATCAGTTATAACTAATTGGTAGTTCTGATCAGAGTCTACAAAAGAAACATTATGGGTTATTTATTAAAGTCTCCATGAAATTCATTGTTTAATCTCATAGAGCAGGAGTGCTGATCTACCTCCCTGTAGAGGTTCTACCTTCCTGTCCTTTAGCTCAAACCCTTATCTAGCACAACTAGATCCAGTAGTAAGAAGCTCCTGATGGTCTTGACTAAGTGGTCAGGTGTGATAGAACAGAGTTGGAGCTACTTTCAACAGCGGTAGAGCCACAGGACCAAAAAAGAAATGTAATTAATGATATGTAATTAATAATAAAGACCAAATGTCAAATTAGTTGTTAGAACATACTGTACATTTTAATAAGCAAAAACATGTTAGTTATTATGCTTGTTTTAGGGTTGAGATCAGTGATGGGTGTCTCTGTGGATGGAAGCGTTTACCTGAAAACAATCACACTGCCTGGAGAGAGCTGATCGAAGATGATCTCCTGGACCAGCTGAGTGCCGGCCTTCACTGTGACATTTCCCTGTTTCGCAATTTTACTGTCCTTAAGCTGGAAAAAAAGACAGCAAAAGGCCATCTCAATTAACGAATCAATGAATCCAGTAAAAAGTTCCACCCATGCTCTCATGTGGGTGCTTCAACACACACCAGGACCATCCACTAGAGGGCAGTGTTGTGTAACACCCTGTAAACTCAAATGCATCATCTGACATTTCTCACAGCAGAAAGGTCTGAGTCATTGCCTATTTGCTCATTTCATCACCATGTCGTCACGGTGATTACATGACACTTTTTTTTCACGGTGATATAACATTTCAATGGACGGCAACTGCAACCAAGCTCGAGTCACCTGGAGGTGTTCCCGCAGCTCAACCGTGTAGTCGGGCAGGCCGTTAATGCATGTCTGGTCTTTGACGTACGGGCCAGCCCCCGTCTTGACTGTGTGAGCCTCCAGGATCACCTCCTCTATTTGACCTGCATGGTGGGGGAGGGGTGGGGGGTTGGAGAGAGTATGTGATACAGGCTGAAGGTTGGGAGCTAAGACCGGGTCACCGCATCTGTGTGTGTGTATGTGTGTGTGTGTGTGTGTGTGTGTGTGTGTGTGTGTGTGTGTGTGTGTGTGTGTGTGTGCAGATGGATCATGATTGTGATGCAATGTGACAATGCCATTGCTCACTGTGGATAAGAACATTCCACACCAGATGTGTCAGATCAAACTAGCTCAGATGGCTTGTGTGTATTTAGAGGATCACCTGGTATGAACATGGGAGCAATTCTCTGTCTGTAGTGGTGCATTTTGGGGTCTTTGAAGGCAGTGCGAGATACAGTCACCACAGACTGGTGTGTCTGTTGGCAGTGTCTGGTCACTGCTACAGTGTCCTCATCCAACTGGTCTACGTAGATCTGAAAATCCATACACACCCTCATTGCCTCAACCCACAAGCCTGGAACATTAACACTCCAGTAGTCTCAAGGTCCAAACCAAGTTCATTTTTCACAGGCCTGCGTGCGTGCGTGCGTGCGAGTGTGCGTGCATCATGCAGACCTGCGTGAAACCTTTCTCAGCCATTTCTTGGTGTAGCCTGTTGAGGGCGAGCTTCCCTGCAGTAATGCCCGTCTGGAGGTTCACCTCCCCAGGAGAAGAGGATGCAGCGTCTGCGTTCCACTTGGGATACAAACGATCTTCCTCAACCACTGAAATCTGAGGCAAAACATTCATGCCAGAAGAATGTCATCCAAACAGGAAAGTGCCATTATGAGTTATCTTGTCAGGTGAGGTTTTACAGTTGTAAAAGAACTAGAAAAGTTTTATCTACAGTATATTTGTCTAGAACAAGAAGATTCTAAGATGTAACATGAAGTCCCTCTTTGGCAATATACCTATAAGTCCAGGTGAGCTCTAATAATTAAGCTAGTAAACAAAACACCATCTTACCTTGTGTGGGACAAGTTCATCGTATCCTCTAGTACTGCCTGTGGCACAGCAGGCCATAGAGATGATGGCAGAACTGGGAAGGCAGTCATAGACGGAGCGGACCTTCAACACACGGAACACACCACTCAGTGGGGACTCACTATTTCTGTACTTTTCGATGAAAAATGCATTCAGAACTCAAAGGCTTCACAGCACATGTCTTTAGCATAATTCTAACTCCTCTTGACAAGACTGCATTCCTTTCTATAAAGGTGTAGTACTCCTTTAAGAATAACAGTTTTAATGCCTTGTGAGCTGATATGTATTGAATTTTCTACAAACCTGGATGGGGGATTCATCGTCGTGGGTGACATCCATGAGCATGGAGGGTGCTGTGCCTGGAACCAAAGGCCTTGGGCTGGGCTGGATAAATGAACCCACAGGTTCCCCACCAGACTGATACACCAGTCGGCCTTCCTCCTGGCTGCCCTGTACGCTCAGTGCTCCTGCAGGACTCACACCAAGAGTCAATCCGTATTGTTAGCACATCAGTCAGACATTGTTTTAATCCACCCAGAGCTGAGGTCATGGCTGGTTTGAAAGTTAAGTTAAGCAGTGTATATGTACTCAACTAGGAGATGTTTAGAACTCTCAGAAGTACCGCATGTATCAGTGAGGACAGCATCAGTGGTGTTAATGGGGTTGGAGGGTTCATGTGAGGTAAAGAACCAAAAGGCTGCCTGAATACATTGATGCTACTGAGACTGACACTACCCATGTCATGAACACTGCAAGGTGCCTTAATTCAACAATCTGACGTTCAGAGAATTCACAATTAGGCCTGTATGATACAGACAAAAACACTGTGAATATACTTTTAAGATATTGTAGTTGGGATAGGAGTATTGGTACACCATTAACTTGTCAAGGCGTGAATGCTGGGATTCGTGCGAATGCTGGAATTCATCTGGACCACTCATCTGGAATAGTCAGGATCATCCAGTAAAAATACTGTGACTTGCATATTGCAGGCTTTTTTCAGTATCGCTAAAGCTGATATTGCGATAATGATTCACAAATGATATATTGTGCAGCCTTAGTCATGATGAGGAGTGCTTTACGATATACTGTGCAGCCATAGTCAGAACCCGTGTGTCCCCTGCCTGAAGCTGCTACTCTTTCATCCTTACCCCGGATGAGGGAGGTAATGCCAAGCCGAGTGACGAAGGCATTGTGCAGCTCCTCGGTCCCCGTGAACAGCTCCGCCATGACGTACAGATCAGGCCTGTGCATCCGAGCACTCCTTATCATGTACTACAGTCACACACACACACGCACACACACATGCACACATGCATGCACATACACACACACAGCAGTAAGGTCAGTGCAGAGCAAAAGTGTGACAGAAAGAGAAAGAGAAAATGCAAAGAGAGACGTGATGGAGCCTTATCGAGAAGTTGAGCACAAAACGAGACAAAGGTACAAAACGGGTCAACGTCTGTCCAGGCCCAGGGCTTATGAACTCAGCTGCAGGATTTAAGTGGCGTCAAGGTGGGAAGAACAGAGAAGAAGAGGTACAGCACCTCCATTGAGACCCTCAGCATCTCCATTGAAACCCTCAGCACCTCCAGTGAGACCGGGATTCTCTGGTTAACAAACGTATTGTCAATCTGCCCACTGCTTGTAAAGAGCCCAGCTGTCACTGCCGCCTGCTAGATCCACCTAGAGCCCAACGTAGAGGACGTCACTGTGAGCCTCTAGTAACTAAGCTCCACCCCCTTTTAGCACTGGCTCCTCAGAAGTGCTCAGATCCTCAGGAACTGGGGTGAGAGTCACAGCCCCAGAGATTTCCAAACCTTTGCAGATCTCAGACAAGTTTGGGGTATTTCTAAAAGTTTCTAAAATTTTATCCTTTTACAGTGATATACTAGTTTTGCAATACAAATCCTTTAATCCTTTAATAACACCAGAGTTCCTAATCTCAACATTAGATAAAGTCTCACAAGAACATATTCAATACCTTTTAAGATGCAACACTACAGTTTACTTCCTGATCATATCGTAACGTACCTCAGCCACGTGAAGAGGAGCGGCGTGACAGCTGTTCAGCCTCACGCCGTGGAAGTACCTCACCGTGATCTCAGTGTATTTCTTCATGTGCGCCCAGAGGTACGGACAGTCCTCGGGTTTATCGCCATAGCGCAGCCTGACGCTGTCACTCCAGCAGACCAGCTCCCTCCGCAGGTACACATTACAGCCTGTTGGAGGGAGCGAAGAGAGGAGGATAAGCCGTAAACCAGGCGATTCTGGCCTCAGATGGACAGTGCACTTTTATCTGATGTCGAGCAGCAGTAAGAGCTTATAGCCATTCATTACCAATACAACTTTTTGTTAGGTTGTTGTTTAAAGAATGCACAGGTTTAGCTTTTGTCCTGGCCCATAATTTAAGATAGTGCCTGTCTGTAATTGCTGTTGACAGTTCTGAGTAGTGGGAGTGGAGGCCTCTGTAGTATTTCTAGCGTCCCACCTGGTTCTGCAAAGTTCCTGAGCGGATTGTCTCCTTTGACCTGTCCGCTGTGTGCCAGGACGTGACACGCGTCATCAGCACTCTGCAGAAGCTGCAGCTCCTTCTCCATGGTCATGTCCTCAAAGGGGAAGGTGAAGTATCTGTATTGGAAAAAGGGCCTACATGAAATCACCAGACATCTCACCAAGTGGCACACCTGGATGTCGAGCATTACATGGTGGTCACCTTGTCACTAGAGGGCGCCTCCTTGTGACTGGTCCGAGCTGGGGGCCGTTTACTGCAAGTCGCTCAGAACGTACAACATCCACTATGCACTTTACAGCCTGAATGTGAAAAGCGTTACATCCATATGGTTGAAATTCAGTTACAGTGGATGTTTCTGGGACTAGGAAGACATGTGAGAGAACTGAGCAGGACCTGCTCATGATGTTTGCACATTTCCTCATAACACTCCACGTTAAGCTCATCCAGGGCCTTCTTAAACCAATCACAGCACACTTGGATCGCCGCTGGTCCATTCCTGTTAAGTATTACAATAAAGGACTTCGATAAAAGCCTACGTTTAGCTACTGTGAAATGTACGAATCGTAATCATATTCCTGAGATTTGTTTGTAAACAAACAACAAATAGCAGTCCAGCCCAGCTATTATGAGGTGTACAGTACAGCCTGGGTGTGTTCACATCACAGTTATCGTCCAATGAGAGCTGGCGATATCCCCCAACAAGAGGCAGCACAAACGCTGCTGATGCAAAGTGGCGACACTACCAATTTTTCTGCAAGTTAGAAGCGAAGCAATGAAGCGAGTACCTACAGGACTGAGCACGATGGCACTGCTTTATCGGCGCTTCACTCAAACAACCCTTTTGGTTCATTTTTCTTCCTAGTATAGTGACTGAGGAGAAATGAACTGTTGCAGTTTCAAACTTCCCAGCTCTTTATGCTGTATCTTTGCAAATATGTGGGAAAGTTAACAAACAAACAAAAATTATGCTTAGAGTTGCTTCACAAAAAAATTGGGATTTTTGCGACGTGTGATTAGGGTAATTTAACAGCCTTAAATGGATTCGTAAATCAGTGTTGATACCAATTAGTCTTCAGTGTGAAAAAGCTAGCTAGCTAAATAGGCTAATAAATACACTTGTGATTAATATTTTTCCCCAAACTCATTCCAGAAACATATTCAGTAGTGCAAATTAGAATATATACAAACAAATACAGTATAAATAGCAATAATTTCTTGGATAGACAAATCTTGGTTTGAAGAAAATAGTTGATGCCAGATTTCTCCACTATGCCCCAGCTATACTCTGTATCTACTCGCATCTTTCCGCCATTGAACAACAGTGAAATCATGGCAACCAAATATCAGCTTGAGTTCAGAAACACCATTCTAGTCCATGAATGGTGTCTGATTCTAGTCCAAAAGGGTAGTATGGCCAAATGATACAACAACCCTGGAATAAATGGTTGTGGTTCCAGTGTGATATTGCTGATACTGATATGACCTAACACAAGGCACTATGGGAAACCACTCAGTAACTGAACACATATAATTTGACCATGTTCAATTACAATGTCACGATCCCCTGTGTTTGCCATCCAAGACTGAAGGAACTGGCATGTCTTGGTGTAAAGAACTTACGTGTGCCTGCCAAATATTTCCAGTGCCACCTTCAAGTCCACAGTGTTCCCAAAGCGCTTGTACTGAGGGTCCTGCATGATCTTCAGTTTGCACAACCCTGCCAACTTTGGCCCAGATGGTTTGGCACCTGTGCCACACCACCGCAAATGTGATACCATGTGTGCTGAGCGTCAATGATTGATGTCAAAGGGTTATCGGTGTCGCAACAGGGCGCTCAGAGTACTCACCAGCCTGCAGCATCTCCTTAAACTTCTCCACTGCTTTGTTCACATCCACCTGTAGAAACTCCCAGAGTTTTAGCTGAGGAAAAATGGCCTGCCACAGGAGCCTTTGCAGGATCTGGAGGCAGAAAGGAGCATGGAGAACGAGAACTGATGGAGAACTGATGCTTCTAGCTGGTTTTTGTGGTGAACTGAACTGTTCTGAACCAGGGCAAGAAAAGGTTAAACTCACGTCTAGCTGCTGCTCGTTCACAATGAGAGCCGGCAGGCCGTCCTCACTGTGCTTCCCTTCGGCTATCTCACAGCTCAGGTGCCACAGGGCCCTGTCCAGTAGCCACGCCGGCTTCAGGTGAGGAGAGTTCACCAGGTTGTAGCCACACTCTGGGTGGAGCCTCAACAACTTACTGTTAGCCGCTAGACAGAGTAACAAAGACCACACACAGCATGGCTGGAAATAAGATAAGGGCATATGGATATTGAGCCACGAGTCTTACAGTGGCAGTAGTACAGTTGCTGGAAAACACACCTGATTTCGATAGCAGTGCATTACCACAGTTTTCAGATCAGGTAGAATCTTTGTACCAATGAAAATGTTTATGTTTTCCTGTTCAGAAGTGTGATCTGATTAATATTTACATTAATCTTTGATGTACACATTAACTTTAATATTAAATGTATAAAATCACCTTTAATGTATAATTGTGAGAACAGAACAGGAGCCACTTATTCAGCTGGAAGCTGAGTACTCTCTAGGATCTCAAGAAGAGCAGGGGTGTAATCATGCTATCCAGCTGCCCAGTTCTCTTCTCTCTTCACCATGATGTGTGGTCGAACCCGTCACGTTTTTAAACCTAACAGGGACTTAAGTCCCTGATTCATATATTTTTAAACAATGACAAACAGGTGGTCCATGGTGGATCTTTGAATGAACCATGTCATCGAGTGTGATGCAGCTAGGTCAAAGGTCAAACGTTTGATCTAGGACTGCATTCTATAGACAAAAAGTCTTATTTTTATTTTGGATTTTTGTATTATTTTGTATCGTTGTATTATTTTATTTTGTATTTGTATAATTTTTATTGTGTGAATGTTTGTGATCCTTAAGATGCTCCTTCAAGAATATCTGAGATTAATCAGAATGATCACAACACACCATAAAACATTTTTTTGTAATTAGTTTCATATTACTAGTGTCATATCAGTATTGTCATGGTGGAATACACGTGTAACTTGTTCAGAGTTTGGGGAGCTGCTCTGGGGAGAAGAGCCAAGTTTAGGGAGCTGCTTTGGGGAGAAGAGCCAAGTCTGGAATAGTTGTTCAGACTACAGATCACAATAAGAGGAACAGGTCCTCAACCGTTCATCAGCTTCACACCTGTATGGCTGTACACAAGGTCAGTGATACAGATCATACTCCACTCCTCCCTGATCTTCTCTATCAGGTTCCCCACGTCCATCCAAGTGCAGGTCCTCCCAGGTGGGGAAAATTCAGGGTTCAGTTCCAGCTGGTCAGCGATGGAGTAGCAGGAACGCGACTGGCCGAGCTTCTGCAGTGGTGTCACATGTATCGTGTTGTAGCCTGGATAAAGAGAGCAGGTTCTCTAGAACTTCAGAGCAGATGTCAGAGTTTTTGTTGTCTGCTAGCTGAGTCACATGCCCACACACTCCATGCAGAGATTACTCAAAATCATGAAACCACAAATGGGCCCTCACAGGAAATTACATATTTATAGAACACCCTATCAAGCATTGAATATAATATTTGTGAATATTTGAATATAATATTTCTACAACTGAGTCAATAAAGAGCAAATGTATACAGTAACTGTAAAGGAAGGGAAAACATGAATGCATTATGAATGGATTAGTATCAATTTTAGAAATACAAGACCAATTCCAAATACCAAAACAACAGCCTTAAATTCCACTTGTGCTGTCAGCAATGCAAGCCTTACAGAACTTGTTCGAACTTCTGACCGATAATTCCAGGACCGACACTCTAGTACTTTAGTATCATTGTCATCCCGATACATCAGTATCAATTCATTGTGACCGTGTTTATGCTGGGTGTGCTCGTCAGTCTCACCGGTTTCCTTGGACACCCTGAGTTGATCCAACCATTCATCCAGTGGACCCAGACATTTGGCGAGGTAGGTCTGAATGATGATGCTGTCCAGAGACAGTATCCTCCTCTCTTGACCCACACGCAACACAGGGTCCACCACGATAGTGCCACCACCTGCTTTCTCCTCATCCCTAACAGCAAAGTCATGTCAGATAAACCAGATAAACTGCTTTATATCAGTCCCAAGCCACGGCAGATGTTTGGGTGTGTGTGGATGTTAGAGATGTTTTGGTGTAAAGAGCAGAACAGAGCGGACCACAGCATGCTCCAGCACTCACCCACAATCAAAGTAATACTGGTAGGAGCCTGCGATGTGGAGGTCCAGCTTGCAGTACTTGTCAGAGTCGTCCAGCCTACCTGCGGGCCTGGTCCAATCCAGCGCTCGGAACTCCTGATTGTAGAACGGCAACCCAGGTGGCGGGTAGTTAGTGAAGACATACACATTCCTACCCTGCAGGGAGGGCCCCAGACGAAACTGGAGCTCAAAGCCTTGACAAATCAAAGCGGAGGAAATGAATTCGTTTCAAGTCAAACCTTTTTACTATCAAATGTTCAGGCTGCAACAAAATTCCTGTTGTTCCTTACAGCCATATATTTCCATTACATAAAAGAGTATTTTTTTAACAGCAAATTAATGTATTTTTTACCCCAATAGTCTACCAACACTGATGACAATGGCCTTTGATAGAACTGGTCTAATCTGGTGAAATGATGTCTATCATGA
>JAOXYF010000008.1:18845355-18872692 GCA_028565775.1 Sternarchorhynchus goeldii
ACACACACACACACACACACACACACACACACACACACACACACACACACACACACACACACACACACACTCCATTGCACGAGCAAAGACCTTTCCTGACTCACTTTTGGCTTGTTATAAAAGTTAGCATGCAGATTTTAGGTCCAGATCAAAACCTGCATTTTGCACAGGCTTGTGTGTGTAGGTGTGTGTGTGTGTATGCTCACATGTGTCAGAGTTTCTTTACATAGATATCATCCAAGAGAGACTGGTGCGATGGTGTTAGAATGTATAAATGATGGGGAAAAAGCATCACTTCATTTAAGCTGTTGAAGAGCCAGTGTGTGTGTTTGTGTAGATGCATGGTCTCTCACACACACACACACACACACACACACACACACACACACACACACACACACAACGTGCTTACACACACACTCACACACACTCATTTCACACAGCTGTAGGGAACCATGTTGTGGTTATGAGGTTATACAAGTATATATAAAAGTCTTATCAGTTTTTAAGGTCAGGGTCTATTTTAAGCAAGGTATACAAACTGAGAATATACACGGGCTCACACACAGACTTCTGACCAACTTAAGGTCCAACTTAGGTCCAAAACATATGTTTAGTGGGTGCGGGTGTGTGTGTGTGTGGGTGTGTTGTATGTGTGAGAGAGAGATTACTACATCTGTGCTGGTGTGTGGGTGTGTTGTGTGTTGATTTATTGTATCTGTATCTGTGCATACCTGGGTGACACTCGTACTGGTGGGCAATGCAGAGGACTAACGGCTTGCGGGTGTGGCTCTGGGTCTCCTTCCCCCTCAGGCGCCGCCCTTCCCTCCTCCTGATTGGCCAGCATTAGGTCTGCGGCGGAGTTACTCTCCCCAAAGTCTTCGAAGTGCTCCTCTTCTCCACCAATCACAGCCCCCAGGGCGTGGCCATGCAAATCAGAGCCAAGGGAAAATCTGCCAGATTAAAATGCACACGAATACATAACAGTTTTAAGAAAATTAACAGTGGATGAAAGAAACTCAACACCAAACTTCTATATTGTCGATCTGAAAGATCAATTTCGATTGGATCAAATGAACAATCGGAATAAAATGAAAACCAAAGACTTGACCGGCTTTGCTAAAACAGCTACATAAAAACGACACCGAAGTACACAGAGAGAGATTAGGTGCCGTGTTAAACCTGGAAGCAAGAAGGGAAAGGGCTGCCTGCTGGAAGGTTTCCGGTGTTCAGATGTGGTTTTACAGCGTACATTAACGTTAGCTGTAGTCGCACCTGGACTTTAACCCCAGGTGACGTACAGGCATAAAAGGGTAGGTTATCCACATCACGCACACTGATGGTGTTGTGCATGATGGAATTTGTACAACGCATCTTTTGTCACAAAAGGAATATTAATACACACACAAAACAGACTTCACACACCTCCCTCCCCCCTCCCCACACACACAGTCAAAGTACAAACACACCGCCTGGGCCGTCTCAAAACCCAGGCACCGTCTCCATGGCATCATGACCCAAACAGCCAACGGCCATACTTTTTTTTAAAGTCTAATATTAAACCATGAAACGGACAAGCTTCCGGGTCCCATTTTTACCACCTGTAGTAACCTGTAGCCAAACAACCCTGAAGATAAACCGGGTGTTTGTTGTCTGAGGAAGGCTGTGCGCTGTGACACCTTGCGGTTAAAGAAACTCTTCAGCGTTTACAGAAGTGCCTGACCACCTGAAGGTCACTTCCCAAACTTGGTGCACGCCCCGTTTTAACCAGGCCACTGAGGTGACCTGAGGGAATGTTTCAGTAGAAGCGTAACAGTTACAATACTCCACAACAACGTGCTTCATATACCAAGAGAACCATAACATGAGTAACAATACTCATTTGACTTCCATATTAGTAACAATACTCTGCACCACTTTAGGAACAATACCACAGCTACTGCCCACTCCTCCTCAAGCACCTCACACACTGTGTGTGTGTGTGTGTGTCTGTGTGCGCACCCATCTCCCAGCAGCACTGTGTTAATCAGGGCTCAGCAGGGAGTCACAGCCAGATAAGCAGGTAGGACAGTAAATCCGTAGCAAGAGTGTGTGTGTGTGGTGTGTAACACTAACATCTAACAGACACACATACAGAGGGAGCAAGGCTAACAATCAAAGCGGAAGTATGTGCTGGATTACTGGGAAATTTAGCCCAGGCAGAAAACATAAATTTGACAGAGCAGAACAGTGGATCGAGATACACACACACACACACACACACACACACACACACGGCAAAACACTAACAGGGAGAGAGGGGGAAAAAAAGAGGAAAGAGAGAGAGAGAGAAAGAGGCCCTAGGGATCAGGAAGAGGGAGAGAGCATTACTACAGACTTCCTGCTATTGAGAGAAAAATAAAGACACTGCACTGTCAGCTACCCAAGCTGATAACACACACACACACACACACACACACCGCATAGTCAGCTATTCCTGCTAATAACACCAAAACACACCTACTCCCTCACCCAAGCACACACACAGGGAACACCAACACCTTGCTCAGCACAGTTCCAAATTCTCAGCCCTTCAGAAACAGAATTCAGGGTCAGAACACACACGCGCGCGCACACACGCGCATACTACCATAAGACTCATACAGGGACATTGTAATGTACACTCAGTCATGGTTAATCTAGCAGCAGAGATGTGTACTGGAGATGTCACTCCCTAACAGGTGGTGCGTGCAGCTCCACAAACGATACAGGGGCTCTAAAGCCTCAAATATAAAAACACACACAGTCAGCATCATCTCAGAGTCTTCTTTCACTGAGAAGCCACAAGAGATACTGGGGGCATATGTAGTTCATCATTACATTCAAGGTCTCAGGCTGTAACACAGTGTGTGTGAGTGAGAGAGTGTGTGTGCGCACGCAATACTACTGTCTTTGTACTGTTTGGACAGTCTCAAGACAAAGGACTTGAGTGTGTGCGCGTGTGTGTGTGTCACCTGTTGCGCTCCTCGCTCTCTGTGAGCGTGGTTTCGATGCCGCTGTCCGTCTCGACGTCCTCGTGCAGTTCGGGGTGAACCAGGGCGCCCGTGTCTTCATCCGTAAACGTCTCACACTCGCTGTACGCGCTCTCCGACCCCAGATACGCGCTGTCCGATACCTCCGCCTGCTAAACACACACACGTTTGCACACACAGTTCATCCGAATTCGGATAAAGCTGACCTGTTAAATCACCACCGAAACTTCGTACACACAGACACTAAACCCTGCACTGGGAGCAACTCTGCACCTGGAGGAAAGGTGTAGAAACACTGTACGCCAAGTCATACTAAACACTGGATTCCGTGGATACTATTCAGTGTGTCCACATGCACACCCGCGCACACACACTACTTTCAGACTTTCAGAGTCAGAACATACCATGTGTTTTTTCTGGGTACTGAAAGTGTACAAGTGCTGGAAATATACATCGCCAACACAGGGGCAGTACTGAACTGAACTGAACTGTAACTCCACACAAACATCCCAGCGAACCAATGGCAACACAGGGGGCTTTTTGTCCACAGCTTATGAGAAGGGATGGTAACCTCAGGAAAATGTGTGTGTGTTTGGCAATCAGTTGCCTGCTTCCACAAAGCAAGCTCATGTAAAACATCTCAGGCCCAGCTGCCCAAGACCAACAAACCTGCCCAAGTTCTCCTCCAGCTCATGGAGGTCCAACACTCCTTTTTTTTTTCCGTTTGTGAAAAGAAACTTCCAGAGCCCCAGGCTGAGCGGAACGCCGCGGCGACGTCCTGCCGAGCGGCGAAGGGGTTAAACCCGGCCGAGGGGGACGGAGAGACACTGCCCAGCAGCCCGTGCCCCTCGAACCTCCCCAGAATCAGAACGTCGGCAAACACGGTCCTCACTCAAACTGCGCATTTACGATTCACAGAAATGTGGAACAAACCGAATCAATTAAACGGGTATCTCTCAATAAAGAGAGACACGCAGAGAGAAAGAGACAGAGAGACAGTGAGAGACACAGAGTGAGAGACGAAGAGAGAGTAAGACAGACACAGAGAGAGAGAGAGAGACAGAATGAGAGACAAAGAGAGAGAAAGACACAGAGAGACACAGAGAGAGAGAGACACAGAGTGAGAGAGAGAGAGAGAGAGAGCTATAAGTTGCGTCTGGAGGCCCATCGTGCTACATCTCACTGCTCCACCACGACGCCTACGGTACCTGTGCGAAGGGTGGAGGAGCTCCAGGGTCAGAGGGCCCCAGAGTGTGTGAGGCCATACCCAGAACCATATTCCCAGCCTGGGGGAGCCCACCCTGGGAGAGAGGGGCGGCGGACGGAGCTCCGGACGAGAAAGCCACCGCTACCACTGTCCTTCCACACTCACTCAGAACGATAAAGGAGTGAAGAGGAGAGAGAGAGAGAGAGAGAGAGAGAGAGAGAGAGAGAGAGAGAGAGGGGGGCCGGGTTTGTAGAGGGTAGGCTCTTAAGTCCGAAGGACAGCTCAAACAGGAACGGGCGGAGTCAGTGCCCTCGCCTGCAGTTATGTTCATAGTGTGTGTGTGTGTGTGTGTGTGAGTGAGAGAGAGAGACAGGACGTGCACTTTTGCACAAATTAACCAGGTCTGTTTTCAAGAGTACAAACTAACAACTTATTCGCACAACTAAGGGAAAACACACTTCCTGGCAGTGACGGGGAGAACTGCACAGCTACAGAAAAAAG
This sequence comes from Sternarchorhynchus goeldii, assembly GCA_028565775.1. Taxonomy (NCBI): domain Eukaryota; kingdom Metazoa; phylum Chordata; class Actinopteri; order Gymnotiformes; family Apteronotidae; genus Sternarchorhynchus; species Sternarchorhynchus goeldii. The sequence continues at coordinate 18,850,075 of JAOXYF010000008.1, forward strand.
TGTGTGTGTGTGTGTGTGTGTAGCCATAGGAGTGAATGTGTGTGTGTGTGTGTGTGTGTGTTTTTCTCTGCCGAACATCGTTCTCCACCCATCGTTCTCTGTTTTGAAAGCAAACAGAGAAACACCACATGCATTCAGGGGAAAGGGAGTAGAGAGAGGAAGGGGAGGAAGAGAGAGAGAGAGAGAGAGAGAGAGAGAGAGAGAGAGAGAGAGCGAGAGGGAGCGAGAGGGAGCGAGAGGGAGGGAAAAAGTGAGCAGCACATAGAGGGTGATGAACGTAGAGAGAGGGGTGAACTGGAAACTGGAAAGGGGGCGAGCAAAAACTAAACTAAACTCTCAACACATCACGCCTCAAAAGTAAACTCTCCAACTCCCTCAGGAAACTACGGTGAGGCACTGGTGTCTACCGACAATGGTTCAAAAGGCCAGCGAGTAATTCTCACAAACCTGGCCCGATTCTGGCCCAATTCAAACATGTAGCTGTGGTGTGGAGGTGCAGCTGGCTTCTGTTTACAGAATCGACCTCACCGGCAGGAGGTGCTGTAAGCACAACGTAACCCTCAGCAGGTTTCCTGTCTCTCGCGAGTCCCGGGACAAAAACGTTCCCGCCACCTTCCCGAGGAGGAGCTGCAAGGAGGGGGACACCCGCCCGTCGTCCGAGCTGCGCCGAGCAAAACCGTTTGCGAAATGCCTGAAGCGCTTCTCGCTCTGAAGTCTCTATCGCCCAGCAAGTCCTACACCTGATGCTCTCTTCACTAGAAGCCTTAGCTTATTATAAGAGCTGGAGACCACAGAGCCGGACACCGCGCCACAGTTTGCTTTGGCTGGCCTCCAGCTTTTCATCGAAGGCTGGTTTCGGACCGCAGCGCTGTTCGTGGGTAGTTCCGACGCTCTCCGGTCTCAAGGCCGGTACTGCAGTGATACTTGCAAAGGAGGTTTAAAGGATTTATTATTGAGTCTGGGTCTCTCTGTCTGTCTTTCCTCCCTTATTACAGCAGGGGTAGCAGAATAAAATGATCACTGAATTCCAGAGTGAGGTTAAACCACACACACACACACACACACACACACCACACACACCCCCACGCTGTCTAGGAATGTTAGCTATGCTACCCAGAGCATAACAGTTATTCAGCCAGAAGCTCCCCAAAACAAAGACGACAGAAACAAAGAGAGAGAGAGAGAAAGAGAGAGAGAGAGACAGAGAGTGGAGCAGAGAGATAGAGAAAGATAGAGAGTTCAGGCAGAAAGAGTGGTATTTCTGATGGATTACACAGAGCAAAAACAAAACCATTGTGCACAAGTGCGTGTGAGAGATACCTCATCATATTCTTCTGTTGCTCCACTGCCGTCTGGTGGACTGAGTTGGAGCCTGTAGAGCTCAGGATCAGAGCCTGAGAGAGAGAGAAAGAGAGAGATTTTGCTTTTTTTCTCTCTCAGGTGATCAGCACATGTATCCGTAGTCCAGCATCAGGAGCCACTGGGCTGCACTTCCTCAGGTCCTGCAGCAGGGGGCGGCAGGCTGCACGGCTCAGCCAGTAAATGAGGCACCAACATCTGTATTACGCAACCCCCTAGTCACCCTCCCTGAGTCATCACGCAGAAAGGAGGCCTTAGCTACACAGCGGAGAACGCACGTGGGTCGGCAAGCCCGTTACCATGAGAACAGAGAGCAGATGACATGAATCCCACGGACACATGCACACTCACTCACACACACACACACACACACACACTTCCTGCCAATCACTCTATCCATCCCTCCACCCCTCTGTGCATCACTCTCTCCTTTTTTCCCCTCTTATTTTCTAGGACACAGAGAGATTTGATTACAGAAACAAAGAACAACAGAAAAACGTGTGAGAGAACAAGCAAGTGTGTACATCATGAGTGAATAAGTAAGTTATTTATGAATTACTGGAAAATATGACACCCACACACAGGTCGCACAAAATTAAAAAGATACATCACGATGGTACACTACCGTGTGTGTGTGTGTGTGTGTGTGTGTGTGTACGCGTGCGCATCTCATCTTAAATTTTTTAATAGATACTCAATCAGTTCATCGTCGCCGTGTTCACAACAGCTGGTTTTCTCTGGACCACCTTCTTTGCTCTATAAGTTTTATAGAAGTCCTAGTTCAAAACACTGTGTGTGTGTGTGTGTGTGTGTGTGTGTGTACCTCCGTTGCTGATGGCAGTGATGCCCCTGTGGAAATCCTCAAAGCTGATGACTCCCAGGCCACTTGGGTCCAGAAATCGTGTCAGGTCCTTTAGCTGAAACACACACACACACACACACACACACACACACACACACACACACACACACACACACGGTTAATAAAAGAGCAGTCATCACACATACCAAACAACTCTTTACAACAGTTTTAGAAGAAAATTATTTTAACACACAGGCACCCACCCACCCACAAGAAAACTGAAGTCACCCAGCCTCTCCATCAGTGCAGTTAATATACATTTAATCTTTGCATAATAACCCATTTCTTGCACACGTGCACCCACACGTACAGTAGAGCACCCACACGTACAGTAGCATGTTCTCAACCATGCAGGATGCACATGATAAAACACATGACTTCTCTGAACACGCTTCACACACAAATGAAGCACACAGAGATACATTTTAATAGTGATACAATGTGCACGCGCACACACACACACACACACACACACACACACACACACACACACACACACACACACACACACACACTTAACAAGCTATTCTCTGCTGGGCAGACACAGTCAGTCAGGCCTAAAAGCATGTAGCCTAGCAACAGGAGATCAGGTTTCCAGGGAGACCAAGTGGGGTTTCAGAGTCAGTACTCCCCACACACTCAGAAGAGTGCAGAATGAAGTAGACAGAATGTGTCAGAAAGATGTGGTGAGGGACATGCGTTTAGAGTGTGTGTGTGTGTTTGTGTCATCCCAGGAGAGTTTCAACCCCCTTAAGAGCTGACTGTGAGCTACTTAATGAGGAGAAGGAGTAGGTTTAACACAAACACCCCACTAATGCAAAATACAAATACATACAAATACACACACACACAACAGAAAAATGAAGTGCAAAACATCACTGCCACAGCTCTCAGAACAAAACGCGCACAGATGCACAAGTGAGTCCATGTCTGCTGCCGCCACGACGCCCACAGGCTTTCCAGCCATGCCGGTGGACACATACGAGAAAGGAAAAAACCTACGAGGACTACATGTGACATTTAAGAGGCGGGAGGAGTGTGTGAGGGCAAAGAACAGTCATCCCCGTGTGTGTGTGTGGGAGAGAGTGTGTGTTTCCTGTGTTGGTGGGTTGGGGGGTGGGGAGTCCGACCAGCACAGGAGAAAGAAAATGTCAAGCCTCAAATCTGCTACACTCACGAGTTTAGGGGGGTTTTAAACTCCTTATAGTGACAGAGATTATAGAGGCAGATTAGAAACAACAGATTAGTGATTATATGAAAATTATGTGTTTTTATGTTTTTCAGTGTTAAATATGCTGTCAGTTCCGGAGGAACTCCAGTAGTCCTATAGGTGCACTGGAGTAACGGGTGACGTTTTTTTCTTGCTGAGCAACAAGTGTACATAATTAGACGTTTAATCTCATGGTAATGATGATTGCTGTCCCTACTGACAGTCATTTGCATATCTAGCAGGTCACATGCCAACAGGTTTCAGCCGGTGCAGCATACAAATCGATCAAACATGCCTTTTCAACTATGCAAATCGATCAAACATGCAAATGTGCCTTTTCTTGGTTCCTTAGTGTTGGGCCCCACCCCCTGACTTCCTGGTAAAGCTACTTGCAGGATTTGCATATACTATATTTGCATATAATTGAGTGTTTCCATAGAAACAGTATCAACAGATATTTGGACCATTATGGAAATAAGAATGGAATGTTAGGTTACTTCACTTCCACAGAATATGGAAATTCTTGTTTGTGTGGTGTTCATTTCATAATAGGATGCAACAATAAAAAATCGTTAGATAAAAGATACTACAAAAATACCATTTATAAAGCAAACAATTTATAATGCAAATACATTTTTTTTGTTCTCTTAATTTCTTGTCCTTAGGAAAGTAGTTCAGAAGTAGCTTCGATTCAAAGCTAGGCTAAACAGCATAGCATAGCTTAAGGTGTAAACCTCAAGATCGACAAGTGTGATCATTAACGATGAGCAAACCTGAGTTATGGTAACTGCTGTTTCAGAAGCTTCTTCTTCACACGGTCCATCAGCTGGGAGGGGCTAGACGCTGCCTGCCATCAACCTCAGGAATTCCCAAACCCGTGTTCAACTGAACACGACCTCAGGAATTTCCAAACTTTACAGAACGTAAAGCTCATCTGCTGTGTTTCCACAGTCTTCGTAACAATTCCCCTGACCCAACCACAAACGTGCCCTGTCCATCTGAAAAGAATTAGAATAACCGATGTATGCGCTGTTCCTGTTTATTTAGGCTGCGGCACTGAAAACCAAAAACACCAAAATACTTCGAAAGCAGCAAAAATCGTATGAAACCTTTAATGCTGTTAATAACCAAGTTAAGCACGTTTGCAATTCGACAATTGCATTTGACCAAATAGTGGTTTCAGTGTGGAAAACGAAGAATTTGACACTTGTTGACCCTCGGGAACACACACACAGACACACACAGAAAACGAAATGCATGAATCTAGAGGCTTGTGACGACCTGGAGGAAGGATATGGACATTACATTTTTTTTTTTTTTACATTTTTACGGCATTTAGCTGACGCTTTTATCCAAAGCGACTTACAATTGAATACATCTTGAGCAGTTGAGGGTTAAGGGCCTTGCAAAAAGCCCTTTGAAAAGCCACTGCCCCGCTGTGGTAGCTCACTGGTGAGCTGTGGTACCACTGACATTATGGAAGGCTACAGCTGCAGGAAACCTAGGTAACACCGTTTAATGCGTTACACGTGCTGTAACTGTTACACAATGGCACTGTAAACATTGAACTCGCCGTCCTATAGTCATGTGGTCTTTACAAGCAGACAAGGCAGATAGGACATCGGCATCAGAGGGAGAAAGAGAGAGACACACATTCAGTCTACAAAGACTTATAAACAAATTCTCTCTTACACACAAGCATACTGGGCTCTCTGAAGCACACAGAAAGTGCACCATTTTGTTTTCAAAATAGCAACCAAACAAAAACATCGACAATCTGAAAAATGATTCGGCACATTGAACCATACGCATCTGAAACCATTTTATGTGAAAAATCTCTGGTAGATTTTTGACAGCAGTAAGGTAGAGGTCAGGCAGTTTCCCCCTAAACCCCCTATGCTAAAACCACCACAGGTTCTGCCCACCTGTAACAGACAGTGCATTTAAGGTGGGAGAGATTAGAGGGTCACGTGCTTTTTAGACAATCCACATCCCCAACGAACGAAATGAAACTGAGCGGCTTAAGACGCGAGACCGGAGAGAGGACGGTGAGAACGAGGAGAGAGAGAAATGAAAGGTCATCATGAGCAGGGGCAGAGGTCAGCGGTGAGGTCACGAAGGACCGGCTCAGGGATCCGGCCGTGACACCGAGATGAGTCGGGTGTTCTGTGGGGAACACAACCCCATGTCTGAAACGTGACACGTGCGGCTCACCGAGGTCAGGTGACACAACAATATGCAAATTCACCTGGTGTTTAGGAGGTGGAACTTCTAAAACTTTCATGTTGAGAGTGAGAGAGAGAGAGAGAAATAAAAGCACAGACACTAATGTGAACAGCGTGAAGATAAATAGATGACTGGTGAGCCCAGAACATTCAGGTGCAATTAAAGCAAAACAAACACAAACAAACAAATGTACAAACAAACAAACAAAAACAGGTGGTACTGTATAACAAACCGGGCAATTCAATGCCAGTATGTCCACTAGGTTTTAGCATCTTCTTATCTGCAGTACACCAACTGTAATCCAAGACGATAGTGTTATTTTCCGACTTTCATTACAAAAATGTTAGAACAATACGTGAACAGTGTTTTAGCTCACTAGCGGTAACGTCAAATTCAGTTTAATAGTAAGTAAACTTAACAGTCAATACCTGCAGTCACGGAGTGACATCACTCTGTGACATCACTCTGTGACAAAGCAGTTCTACTTTATTACCTTACAACCAATCAAAGAAGGCTGTTTTTCTTATGGATGGTTAACTTTAAAGGGCAATCACAATGGCAATGAAAGGATGTGCAGTTTACTTGATCTTGTGACTTAAAACCATTAAGTTAAGGATGTCGCACACTGTCACAGAGTGACACTGATTACCTGGTAATTTTATGCCCATTTTATGCCCTAATGGGAATTTGGACGTTTTAAACTCGTAACATGACGCACAATACATTCAACATTTCTGTGATTAATTCTAGCAAATTTCTGTCTACTATACTGTGTACATAGTGAAAATGTGCACTGTACACAATGAACAAAGCCCACAGAATTCACTAGGTGACAAATCACGTATATGTAATTAAATGCCAACCATTGTTTATTTATCGTCATTGCAGACAACGTCTTTTACTTATTTACAGCCTGTGATGTAAACAGTAGTACATTCTGTTTATTCTACAAAAATCAGCACACACGTCACAGATATCACTGTTGAGTGGCAGGAGAAACGTTTGCGACAGAAGTTGGTCAATCGCGCAGAAAAGGCACGGAATTTTGAAAAGCACAGTCGAACATAACGAACACTAGACGAGTCCAAGGCGGAAAATCAACAGAGGACAGTTTCGATGACGAATGCTGAGCAGGTATAGCTGAAGCAATCGAATCGGGTGTGTAACATTAACTTCTGGAAAAGGTGGAAAGTTTAAAATGCCCTTATAAAAATTAAATTAAAAAAAAAAAAAGGCCGACATTCAGAAACTGAAGGAGTCCGAGTTTCTCTGTCAAATGCATTCGTCACCAGCTACTAAACTTGACCGGAGTTCCAGAATATATTTCATGTTAGTAACCGGGAACATTAATGTCTTTTTTACTAGAATCCAAGATTGAACAATTTTCTACAGGTGGGATAAATTGATGCCTTTGGCACACTGAGTGGGCTTTAGTTAAGGGTGTCTCTATTCATACTAGAATGTGGATCAGAAGAGTGCAATTAATTTAAATGCACAGTTTTGATGTCCTAGTGGAATGTTATTTCATGTCAACTGTTATACCAGTCATGTTTCCTAGTCAGTATGTTTCAGTTTGTTATTTAAAGGGAGAATGAGTTATTTAGATAGAATTTCTACAGTTTTGCATTGTTAAATGTTAATATAGATGTGACTGGGTTACTTCGTGACGTTTTATGCTGTGCTCACTGAACAGAACAGCCAGTGATGTGTCGTCACTCATTCTTCCCGAAAAAGATAAACGCAGTACATCAATTTTGTCAAGCTTGCAGAAACATGTGGAAACAACAATGACAAAAGAATTAAAAATAAACAAAATCCAAATAGAAAGAAAATGACTGTGTCCGAATCGGTCCTACGACGAAGCCAAGTCTTGCGTTATCGTGTCTCGCATTGGACCATCCTGATCCAAATCTTCCGAGGGCACTGCCAGCCATAGGAGTGGGCAGCCATGTTAAAAGGTGCAAGACGATAGCCAGCAACTCTCCGGGCACGTATGGACAACAGGCTGGCGCTTCCGATCTCTGGAGGCAGACTGGAGCTCTGGACGGTAGCACCAGAACTCTTTGCACTGCAGTGCCACAAGCATCAAAATTAAGACCTAATTAGTCAGGACGGAGTCTACCAGTGACTTGAGAAATATACCCTGTTCTGGCTTGGGGCCCCTGGGCCCCTGCCCCCGTCATCTATAAGGGAAGGACCCAGAGGTACTTGACGTATGTCTCATGAACTGAATCGTTTTTGGAGGAGCCACAGGACCAAAGTGGAGCATAGAGAGACAACGGAATTGACAGACTGCCTGTCAGTCAACTCTACCGACATGTACATACAATAATGTACATATTCACACAAAACAAGCGGTTTACTTCATCTTAAGACCTCACCTAAAAAAACACAGTATGTCCAGGTCTGTTAGAACGCCCACATGCATGCATGTATAAACACACACACTCCAGGTAGCATACCATGAGAGAACTTACAAAGGAATCTTGGCAGTGATGTTAACAGAAATCTAAGGCATCATAAATCTATTAGGTTTAATAAACCATAATCACACAAATCTAGTTATGACTGAAACAATTTGCAATTGAGGTCAAGTAACAGGATTTTATACAACATGTGTGTAAGAGAAAGAGAAAGAAAGAGAGAGAATGAAAGAGAGAGAGTGTGAGAGAAAGAGAGAGAGAGAAACAGAGAGGAACGCTCATGGTTTGGGGCTCAGACAGTGTGAATAATAAATAAACTCTTCTTAGGTGTCACAGAGCTCAAGTTTCCCTTGGTGTACTGTGACCAAAGGAAAAACACACACGTACGCGCACACACACACACCTCTGCAAGTGAATTTCACTCTCAGGCACCCAAACATATAAAGAAAACGGTGAGAGCAACTGAAACACAGAAAAAAAATCCTCAAACAATGCTCTGTTTCTAGGTTATTAGCTTAAGCAAACATGTAGAAAGATACTCAACCCAATACATACTGTGTGCAGGTGTATGTGAGAGACGTTCTGTTCTCAACATTGGCCGTATCTGATTGCGAGAGTTTAACAACGCTGTGCGCCTTTTCTAATCTGTCACAGTAGCTTTTAGCTTATCTAAACAAACACGCGCACACAAATTAAAACAAACATGCACCTAATGTACTCTGCCAATGAAAAAACAGAACAAAACCTGTGTCCATGCTTATATCAGCACATTCAAAAAACAAAAACATTGTGACATATGAGAGAGAGAGAGAGAGAGAGACACACACACACACACACACTTCTGACCTGCTCTGCTCCATATGCTGTGGCGAATTCCATGAACTCCTCGATCCGGACGAATCCGTCTCCATCCTGATCGAGAGCCTGGAAAACTGCCCGCAGCGCCGAGTGATCCTCCTCCTGAGGCGTTGCCGCGGAAACTCTGCCCACATCCCCGCAGCCTTCACAAACCGCCCCGGAGGTCTCATACAGGTCCAGAGCCATCTCGGCATGGGCAGGAGCGACTGGAGCATCAGGAACGACCACGTTCTTCTCAGTTAGTGGCATGAGCGTGTCCAGCGGGCACACTCCGCTGGGACGGCCATCACGGAGAACCTGGAGCGTGTTTAACTGCGACCCTGCTACCCGAGACAGATCTATCTGCGTGCACGTCAAGTGAGACGGCACGGGCTCAGGCCCGGCTGGTGAAACGGCTTCTGCCCTCACATCACCTGACTCCGTGAACCCGTCCTCCCCCACCTCCACGGCCACGCCCGCTTGGGTCAGCTGACGGTCTGCACCTGAGGGAGAGGCGGAGTTTGAAGGGCTGGGAACAGCCTCAGAGGAGCGGCTCACCTGTTCCTGATCGTTATCTCCGTCCTCGCGCATGGGTATAACAGCCGCAGGTACTGTGGCATATAAAGAGTTCTCAGCGAGGGCAATTGTCAAGTCCGTCACGGGTGTGTACACAGGGCTGTCCCCAGGCGAGACGGCCAGTGTACACGTGTTGTCTGGATCGTGGCCAGACGCCAGACGGCCCTCAGTTGTGGCTCCAGGTGTACCGTCTCGCATGCCAGGGGCCTCGCAGTTAGCAGCGGAAGAGTCCGTAGACGCACAGGTTACCTGGGTATCGTTAGCACCGCTGTTATCTGGGCCAATCCAGCATAGCAAAGCTGCACCATTCGCTGGTGGCCTCTCCAACTGACACAGGCAAGTCAGCACCTCGTGAGAGGCCACAACAGGCGAGGGGGAATGTGTGTCCACAGCACCGTGTGTGTGAGCAACTTCTGCCGATACTTCCACAACACATGCATCGATTGTCTGTTCACTCCCTGAATTCCCAGGCAGGCGACCCGTGTGTAATCGTTCGAGTTCTGCAGGCGAGGCAGGTTCCGTGGGGGAGGTGGTGTGTAATCGTTTGGGTTCTGCTGGGGTGGTGGAGTTGGTTTCAGGTATTGGTTCTGGAGCTTGATCAAATGAGACGTCCACAGCAGCATGAGCAACCGCTGTGATTGGAGACGGGCTTCGCTCAGGAGTAGAGTCAGCAGGAGACCGACTCTCAGAGGCAGGGGCAGATGGGGCCCGACTCTCAGAGGCAGGGGCAGATGGGGCCCGACTCTCAGACAGAGATGTGGATTCAGCAGAAGTCCTGCTCTCTGAGGAAGGAGAGGAGTGAGTAGGTGACTCAGTCCCTGGATCAGGGCCAGGGTCAGCTGGTGCCTGGTTCTCTGACGCAGAGTTGAAGGCAAGCAGTACAGGAATCTGGTCGTCATCAGCATGTGGTGATGCAGGTATGTGATGGCACATTACAGAAATTGTAGAGTCTCTATTTTGATCCCATGGTGACTCAGTCAAGGGACCTGTTCCCAGAGTGTGTACATTCAGACAAAACTCCCGAGTATCTCTGCTGCGCTCTGGTAAGGAGTCAGGCTGGGGAGAGAGCAACGTCACATGTGATGGTACTGGTTGCTCAGCTGCAGACTCAGGTGAAACCAGCTCAGCTGTGAGAGCAAATCCCGATTCAAGGTCGCATACCTGGGAGATCTGAGACACGACGTCACATGACAGGTCTCCATCCTCCATCTCCGGAGTCTCTTCTCCCTCACCTGGACTCTCCTTTCCGAGGTCATGGAAGCTTCGCCCAAGGAGGCCATGTGCAGTTGAAGCAGGTGATATGGGCTCAGGTGATACCACTTCCCAATCTGATCCAGGTACTGTTTTTTCATGAGTGGATTGTGCAACTGGCTCAAGGGGACCCACAGATGGGCGTGATTGGACCGGGATATCAGGTTCGTAGTCATCTATTGCATTATCAGCTGAAGGTGCATCAGACAGGCCTGCAGTCTGTGCCTCAGGTAGCTGGAAAAGCCCACAACTCCCCTCACATGGGTGGGCAGGGACATTCGCAAGCAATGCTGCGTCGGTGGGCTCAATCAGGGGGCTCAGGTGAGGACTGATGGGTGAGGAACAGGAGGAGCCAGTGATGGGCCAAGGTATGAGAGATGGATGTAGAAGTGAAAGCTCAGGTTCACTGGGTGCCTTTCCACCCGAGCACTGGTCTCCTGAGAGATCCCCAGAAAGATCTAGAAGTTCCCTCACATGCTCAGGTGTGGTCAAAAAAGGATCCTGAGTAAAGTCCCTCACATGGGGAGGCAAGTCTGGACAACCCCCAATTACAGTAGTCCTCTCAGAAGGCTGGGATTGAGAAAATGTGTGGTCCTGTAAGGGTTCTAGAAGGGAATCTAAATAACAACCTGTGCTGGCTCTCTCTAGGGGCTGCAGGAGATCCAAAACCAGCTCAGGTGAATCCGCTCTTGGCACCTGCAAAGACGAGCCAGTGTGCGTGGGACTGGGAGCAGTGGAGTTAAAACTGATTAGATCTACAGTATCCACATCGCTGACCACAGCACTGCCAGCGTCCTCAGCCAGCTCTTGGGCCTGTGAGGGTGGGTTATCCCATCGTGGAGGAGAAACACATTCCGAACTCCGCTCCCAGGGGTAGGTCTGTTCTAATCCAGAATACCGGGATGCCCGAAAGAGATCATCTAAAGTGAAGGCATTCTCCTGAAAAATCTCATCAAAACTTAGAGACACAATGTCTGGCTCTACTCTCTGGTGCCTCTCTGCATTTTTAGGGTTGCCAGTAACTACGTCATTATCTGTATCTAAAAGAAGGAATCCAAGGGAATTCTGGTCAGCTTCCCAATCTGAATGTCCTCGGGGGCTGGAGAGAACCTGCTCCATTTAGGAGCTCTGTTTCCCTCCCCTGATGAGGAAGTACTCCAGAGATATGTCCTTCTGTTAAAATTCCACTGACCAGTAAGGCTTGAAATTCCAAGTTAGCTGTCGTTTTCTTATATCCAATTCGCCAACAGGAATGCTGTCGTCAAGATCCATACGCAGCTATGTACTAAGGGATAAATAATTAACTGTGACTTTAAATGACCGACCGTGTTTCGTTTTACTGCGGTGTTACCATGTCATTTTTAGTTAATTTATTCCGACAGGAAGAAATTTTCCGCCACTATGGAAGGCCCTGGTTAACGTTTCCTCGTTTAGTGTTTAGACACCTACATAACTATGATCCTTTTATCCTGTTCTAATACAGCCGTGACGCAACCTGAAGTACTGAAATAGTATTATATAAGATCGACGGTTTACCTGTTTACAGATAATCTAATGAATTATACATACAGCTCCGAGACAGAAAGGGGAATAACGCATCTTCTTCTCGAACATCTCGGTCATATAAAAAAACATCTCATATGTTAACTCCTGTTAGCTAGCTAAACGTGAACAACTTTGCCCACCTAGCTATGAACATCGACCCCGAAACATTACAATAATCTATTCTACATCAGCATGCGCCAATACATGTTTAATATTTGTTTCCATATAGCAGAAATAACGAACTAACGCTATACCATTGTAGCTAGAAACGAACAACCATACCAAACGCTATATATAAAAAAAATAACGTCCAATGTTAAGTAACGTTACCTAACACCTACTGGGATTCATACAGCTGTGTAAAATGTGTAAAAGACGCATCTATATCCCACTGTACCACCCGGTTTTAGAGAGAAACCATGTAAATCTGAACATTAAGGCAGTATTTTTATGAGTTTGCAGTACAGCCTAAGCTAGTGTGTACTGACCTACCTTACAGCACGTTCACTCCCAGTCGGACAAGCTAACCTTCCCTCGGCCTTGCCATCCTAAAATATCCTAAACCGCCTAAAAGTCACTGCTTCTCAAAACTGTTACAGCTTTATCTCATGTCGGGCAACCGATGATAAACCAGCTAACTTAATATAAATTACTGTCCACTTATAAAGAGTAATGACCGAGTAAGATATCTGGTAGATACAAAGATATAGGGATTTAAGTGCTAACGTTTTAGCCTAACAGGCTAACAGCAGCATCCTTCTCCCGAAAGAGGAGCAAACTGACCAACTTGGCTTGATCAGCTAGTAAGCTTGGCCTTTCCGTTACCTCTGCCTTTCAACTCACTGAACAGGAGCAAAAAATAGGCTCTCCGCAAATTCCTGTGCCCTGACAAAGAACAACTAATCCCTTATGCAGATTAGATGGCCGATGAACAGACTGTTGTTTCTCTTTGTATTTTCCTCAAGATGACCAGGACAAGGTCCACAACGAACAGCGCGAATCATCCACCTGTGCTCGTTTAGGTCGGTTAGCTGGTTAATGTCGAACAAAACCCGTAGCCTACCGTTAATCCTTCATTTAGAGGTAAAAAAAAAAATATTCCCCCTTGAATCCTTCAAAGATTTACCAAGACGTGTCCATAATCGGAAGGTGTCAAAGACACTTTCAGGCTGTCGTTTTTCCAGTCGATGGCTGGTAGCGGCACAAACAACGCTCTCATCAGCAGCAATACACAACCTCAGCTCCGCCGCATCCACACAAATCGACGTCAACGGCACGCAAGCGCAGCCGACACGCCGCAGTCTGCCGATACCAACCACAGCAGGCGTCAAGAAGCATTTTCTAATCAGTGCACCGAGCGTTATAATGTTTTATCGTCTCATTTTGGAATGGATAAAATGTCAAATTGCTCGGAATGCCTGTGATAAGGCCACATCCACGACCGACAGAGACACGATTCTGCTTGACCCCCTAAAATATCGGTTAACTAGACCACGTCTTAAAAAATTAACTGTTAGTTGCCTGAATCTCTGGCTTTGTTGTTTCAAAGTGGGCTACGCATATCCCGACATAAGTAAAATTATAGAGTATAAATGTTTAGTCCAACTTTTTCATTTTAGCCTGGTTTTGAGGTTTGGTTTTCGAATCAATTTATAAGAGCGCACAGTCATCCAGTTTCTCCTAGATTCTGATGTATCGCGACATCCAGTGGTTGTAACGAGACGTTACAGATGAACATAACACGACTGTTTTTAAAGATTTATTAGGAAAACCGTGTTTTAAATTATGTTTAAGTGAAATTAAATGTAGCCTACAATTTATTAGAAAACACACGGTACTTTTCTTTACATTCTAAATACTAATAACTCAGAAACAGTCATTTCCAACATGTAATGTTACCAAGAATTCATCTAATCCAGATCTTAATCGAGTTTATCCAATTCATCTAGTTATGAAGAGCTATTAATCTATTTTAAAAGTTTTTTCAGAATTACTCTGTGGAATAGGTTTGCGATTTTGGTAAGGAGACATAATCAATCCCAGAAGTGACGTACACAGATGGCGTTTTTTTTCCATCACCCTCCTTTTTTATTTGTCCTTTCTCTTTTCTGATGACCAAACCCCTAGAAATAAAAGAGATAATAAAATGGATTAAAGAGCAGCACTGTACATGTAAACTCAATTTAGGATTATTCCACTTCACTGTGTGGGTCATTTTAGTACAAGACAATGAAATATGCAAATGAAAAAAATTTATGATCAAATTTCCTTTTTTTTGTTGTTGTTCAGATTCACATTCACACTGTATGACATCATGAGAAAGAAACAGAACTGTTTGTTAGGCCTCACCACAAGATCAACAGACCCTCAGGAATATTTCCCACAGCTACTGAACTCCTACCCCACTAGTTCAGGTCAAGTTCCTAGGTCACCCAAATAATTTGCATTGGCTCACAAAAAACACCTACATGCTTTGACTATTCACCTGGCCAGAAATATTTCACTGGACCATTTAACCCTTACACCACTATCATATTACAAGCCAAATAATTAATTAAACTATTCATTAATTATTAATTAATTCCAAAATCATCTTGGTTTTCTTGTCTGGTGAGTAAAAATGCATTAATAGGTGGAGTTCACAGGTCATCTAAGTCTTTTGGACAGGCTTATAAAAGCAAGTACATAACTTGGACAGCCTTTTAATTAGCCCAGATTTCAGTGAAGAATATCAAGAATATTTTGAAATCTGTGTGTGTGTGTGTGTGTCTGTGTGTCTGTCTGTCTGTCTGTCTGTCTGCATACATATGACAGAAAGGTTAAGCTTTGTGTTGTTAAGTTTGTCAGGACAGCAAAAATCAAACAATTAATTAATAAGGGAATCAATTAATTGTTTATATTTCATACACAGTCCAC
This sequence comes from Sternarchorhynchus goeldii, assembly GCA_028565775.1. NCBI lineage: Eukaryota > Metazoa > Chordata > Actinopteri > Gymnotiformes > Apteronotidae > Sternarchorhynchus > Sternarchorhynchus goeldii. Next base: position 18,865,280 of record JAOXYF010000008.1, read on the forward strand.
TGTTAGACAGACATACATACATACATGCATAAAGGCTTTAAACAGATACAGTACATACCACAACTCTCAGATAATTATATTTAGTCAGTAAATAAACACAAATTACTCTTTATTCACAATAAACATATTCAAAGATATTCAAACACACACACACACACACACACACACACACACACACACGCACACACACACACGCACACACACACACGCACACACACCTGTGCTGTCTGCTGTCTGTCAGAGTTTAGCAGAGTGAGAGGAGACTATACCCAGCAGTCGATCCACGTCATTGGCGGAGGTGAGCCATGCCCCTCCGTCCGCCACCAATGTGGCTCCAGTGACGTAGGAAGCAGCGTGACTAGCCAGGAAGAGTACTGCGTGCGCCATCTCTGTCTTGTTCCCTGCCCGCTGCAGCGGAATGGTCCGGAAAACGTCCATACGCTCAGCAGTGGCACCACCTGGGAGAGATCAGGAAACAAACAATTAATAAAATAGGCTTTAAAATGTAACCTATATCATACATCCACACACACACACACACACACACACACACACACACACACGCGCGCGTTCGCGCACTTACCAAGTCGGCGGTACCCCTCTGTCCCAGAAATGGGTCCAGGTGCTACTGTGTTTACCCTCACACCGCTGGGGCCCCACTCAACCGCCAGGTGCCTTGTCATGGCATCTACACACACACACACACACACACACACACACACACACACACACCAGAGGGAAAATAATCACATAACATAGCATACTCTATACTGTCGATCCTGATTGTGGTTTGTCTGTGTTCCACCCCACACCTCCACGACGCACACTCACCATTCGCGGCCTTTGCTGACCCAGCATGCACCTGGAGCGCCTGGCCTCTGTAGCCCAGGGTGGCAGAGATGTTCACAATGGAGCCCCCGTGGTCCTAACACAAGTGCACGCAGACACACACACACAACATCAGCATCAAATAAAGATTAAAGATAAATCAGATTAATTAACACCTACTTCTAACCCAAGTCCAGGGTATACACAGCTAAATTAAACTACGTTTATTTTTGTCATAAGTCATTTTACCTTGAACCATTTGTCATATAGGACTTTACTAGTGTTGAAGGTTCCCATGGTATCAATCTCCAGGACGGTCTTGAAGGCGTTGAAGGAGAGAGAGGTTGCAGGACACAGGAAATTCCCTGCTGCATCTGCAAAGGGTCAAGAAAATAATACCCGAGTTAGGAAATGATTCCATTAAACCACCATTAACGTACTTCGGTAAATTAAATGAGGGCACTTGGTTTTAGCTGTTACCACTGCATTCTATGAACATTAATACTTTAATAAGTCTTCCATATCTTGGTAGCTCTAAAGTCAAAGCGACTACCATGGGGAGGAAAAATGCCCTTGGCGGAACAGGAAAAAACTTGGACCAAGATTCAAGAGGGAACCCATCCTCCATTGAACCACCAATTAGTAATCAGTCTGTGTTTTATAACATTATTTTTAGTCCAAGTAGCCCTTTCAACGTAGTTATGGAGTCTAAGGAACATCAGTGAGTCTAGCGTGGGTAGGTAGTTTCTGACATGGCGGCTCTACTTTCTCTCACAGGCGTCCATCTTGTGACAGCCCCAGCCCCAACCCCAACCGTACTGTTGACGAGAATGTCCACGCGACGGAACTGCTTCAGTGTCTCTTCCACGGCAGCAGAGATGGTGTCTGGCCGCCTAACGTCCATCTGCAGGGGCAGGCAGCGTCTGCAGGTGGCACCGGTGAGCTTCCTCGCTGCCTGTTAGAAAACAGTGCAGGAGATATAGGTCAGTTGGAGGTAGGAAAGATATGTTCTCCTGCTCAGGTTAAGCTTTAACACAACCGTTCTCCTGCTTGTAACAGGCAAGAGTGGACAAATGTTAAATCCGTCCAACATGGTGCACCTAAGGATGTGCTGAAAGAGAATGTGTGCGTTACCTCAGAGAGCTTCTCCAGGTTCCTGCTGGCAATGACAGTGTCACAGCCATGCCTGCAAGGAACAGATGAGACAAAAGACTTAAGAGGACAACAAATGTTTTTATTGTTATGTATTTTTTTTTATTGGTGTTCTGATGGGTAAATATTGCCTAATGGAGTTTGAGGTTATACAAGTAAAGCTGACATACAGAAAACAATAGGTGAGAGAGCACCAGGCGAGAGGAAGAATTTAGCCAAGCGAATTTAGCCTACCTCATTAGAACCTCAGCTATACGCAACCCAATACCAGAGCCACCACCCGTTATAAAGGCCACTTGGTCCCTGGAAACAAACAAACACACACACACACACGTACGTACGTCTTTACAGTTTTGTACTTAAACACTTTAAATGCCAATGTATACAAATTCGGTCAGACAATCGGTCTGACAGTCTTACTAAATTAACTAAACAGGTAAGTGGGACCAGTACTTGCGTACTTCAGCAGATCGGGACAGTAAATGTGCGTGTAACTGGTCAAGCAGTCATCCGTTTCAACGTCCTCGGGTAACTCCCGCAACGGAACCTCTGCCATCCTCACTTAACGAAGTGCTGGAGAAAACGTAAAAAACATTTATATGCAGTTAGCAGTATTTAAAATCAAAGTTTTTATAATTTCATTCAATGGCATCTGAAACACTGTAAAAACCGAACTAACACAATCAGCTATACGAAATCCCATCCACACTGTTACTAGATTCGATCCAAAACACAGAGCCAAAAAACCTGTAGATATATCACGTGACCTTCAAAAATTGCCTATAAAGGTCAGTGATTCTTTACACCAGACAGGCACGCGAGTTCTGTGCCGCTAAAAAGTTATGCTCATTCTGCACGGAGAAAAGAATTAAAGCAAAGTTGCTCTGTACCTTGTACGGGTCAACAAGTGATGTCATTTGGGCGTGCTGCATTATGGGAAATGTAGTAACATACATTCAAACACGCAACACCCGCTTGATTTCTCCCCTTCGTTTATTTTAGATATGTGCAAGGCACTCTAATAGATGAGGGACACGAGCTGAAGAAGGTCGTAAATTAAAAAAAAATTAATACAATTTAGAAATGCAGCATTTTGTGGTGGGTTCCCAGAACTTTGCATTTCATTACTGATTCCAACATTTAACATGCAACGACTTCTCTATATTCTGATAGGAGGGAGGATGTATTCATGTAGTCATATATGACCAGGCATGTTTGTGTTCAGCTCTCACTGGTCTCCACAGACCGTCACTGTCTTTATTCATGTGTACATTGATGCATATACTACAACATACCATAACACACTTTTATGTAGTGACAAATATATTTATCAGTGTATATTACACGGCTGGGAACCAAAACCCATGACATTGGTGTTACCAGCAGCTCATTCTACCTTCAGGTCATGTTCGCACCTTGAGAATCACTGTTACTTCAACGGTTAAACCTCAATAAAAAAACCCAATAAAAGATCTTATAAATTAACAGCATATATTTCTTTTGAAAAAAGCAGCGACTTAAAGAAACAGATGGATACCTCATTTATTTTTTCGTATACATGAGCACATCATTTACTTTCAGTCCACTAATAATCTCTCAACCCAGAGCGCAGAGCATTAACACAAAATTACACTCGGAGCTGTGAATAATCGGGTTGGCTTTGTTCATCAGAAGATGAGTGAGTCCTGGAACAAACTTTTGCAGACCACAAAATATCCAGTGCAGTGGTCTGAATCAGTCTCTGAAAGAGTGCCTCTTTAAAAGCATGGAGTCCAGTCAATCTTACGCCGCTGTCATAGCAGCAGTCTCCGTGGCGCCGGCCTGAGGCTGTTCGCGGGTGGCTGTAGCAGGGTCTGTGCAAGGCATGGTGGGTGCAGTCTTTGTTGGTACAGGGATGGAGTTGTGCAAACCAACCATTGAAGTGCTGACGTTCCATAGTCTGACCGCCACTTCCTGGTCCAAGGCTTTGGGGGCAGGTTCTTTCTCAGTCAGCACGTCGTAGTAACGGCCAGTCAAACCCTCAAGCTCCTCGGCAACGGCCAGGTAGACACTAGGCTGTGCTCCAAGCAAAGGGGATTTTATCAGCATGTAGAAAATCGGACCTGAGGGGAGTAAAAGAAAAGTACATACACACACACCTTCACAATTAGAGGAGAGACCCGTTATAGCACTCCTGAGTCTCTAACTCTATCCACAACACATTCATCAACCCCACTGGGATGGACTGGGTGGTGCAAGGAAAGACTCACTGAGGACAGTACTGGAGAACTTGGACCGGTGCATGCCAGTGTGTCTGCCCAGTTCTGTGGCAACCACGCCGGGGTGCAAAGCGTTTACAGTGACCCCTGTACCTAAGAGACACACTCTCATCAATGATTGCATAATTTGTCCACTCTAATATATTCACTTGTTAACTCATGAGTTGAGCTGGAAGAAGAGGCATTCCAGCACCAGGACTGGAGAACACCAAAATAAACAACCTCACACACACACACACACACTCTAACCAACCTTCAAGTCTACGGGCGAGTTCTCGTGTGAAGAGGACGATGGCAAGCTTGCTTTGACAGTACGCTTTCCTGGTGTCAAACTTCTTCCTGTCCCAGTTCAGATCCTCAAAGTCAATCTCGCCAACAATGTGCACCAAAGACGATAAATTAATCACCCGGCTGGGGGCGGACTTCTTCAGCTTGTCTAGCAGCAGATTGGTCAAGAGGAAATGGCCTAGCGCCAGGTAGAAAAAGGCAGCAAGCAATCACTACCAAATACTCACGGCAGACATGAATAAGAACAGGATGTAGAATTTTCAGTTAAATGTTCATGAAACCACAAAAATGTAACAGCAGGAAGCTGCCAATATGATCTCTGAACTTGTTTTGTTCCATGATTTTTTTGCTAAGCTCATTTAACCAGCAGCAACTGATGCTTTGATTTAAGATCATTCTTAGTCGTAAACAATGATGCTCTCCTCCCTGGTCTCCATGTGTTATACTACTCCATCTTTTACTCTACAGATTAATGCATTCAAGGATGCATCTCCCCAGGCTCAAGATTATTATAGCAGCTGAAGACACTGCATCACATGTGCCAACCATCTCAAGAATGAATCGGTCAGATGCATGTGGTCAGTTTCTGCCCCATGTTCCCTCCTGTCCCTCACAACATTCTCACCCAGGTAGTTGACTCCAAACTGCATGTCAAAGCCGTCCTCTGTCTTCCCTGGGGGACACTTCATGACAGCAGCGTTATTTATCAGGACATCCACCCTCTCCTCCTCTGAGGAAAGGAAGGAGAGAGAGAGAGAGAGAAGGTGCTATTGTCAGCATGGACTCATTGGCCACCATAGCAACGTTCTACCAGTGCAAACGGTTGGGTTTAGAGACATGCGTCGCACCCCGGTTGATCTCCTCGGCAAAGCGGCAGACGGATTTGAGCGAGGCCAGGTCGATGTGTCGGGCATAAACGTCGGGGTTCAGTGTGGCGCCTCTGATCTCACGCGCGGCTGCTTCACACTTCTCCATGTCCCGACACCCCATAATAATTCTTCCCCCTGCCCAGAAACGAGAGTAGAGCAGTCACTTAATATGTAAGGCATCTAATGTACATATACACAGTTAGAACACTGGTTGAACTTCTTAGAAGCATATTTTTACTAAAATAAGCACGGTTGAATTCTGGATGAGCTGATAACAAAAATTTGGCTTCCAGAAACGGAATAATCTTTATGATATGTGAACTGGTCAAAAATGACCCCGACGGTCACCAAACGAGCTAGAACCGTACCGTACCTCGCAGGGCGAGCTCCCGGGCAGTCTCCTTCCCGATTCCCGTGTTAGCCCCAGTAATTACCACTGTTTTTCCAGGAATCCTAGCTTTACTGGGACAAGGGCCTCCGGTCACGTGATTCCTGCAGAGAGTGCGGGTTTAAAAGAATCCGTCACCGCAATCTCACCGTGTAGTTTTGCAATGAGTTTAGATTTGGTCAGTTTTTAAATGGCTTCTGATCATTCCTCAATTTCACTATTTCTCAAAGACACACTGGTCACATTTTATACTATATAATATGACCTTTGTAACTGTGAACTTATGGTTTCACCTTCCGCTTACAAAATTGGAAAATTAGTCTCTGTTCACTTGAAAGTCGTAATGTTAAAGGTGCTATAGTGTTATTTCCTATCATTCAGGATAAGGAGACTTACATATCGGCTTCTGTCAGGTCATTGAAAGCTTGCTAAGTGGCTAGCTAGATAGTATCACTTACTTCAGCAACACGGCGCAACCCAAAACTGTCCCGAATACAGACGCAGGCAGGATAAACTTACTCATCGTGGTGGGGTGCTATTAACTGCATAAGTGAATAAAATATAGACAGCTCAACATACTATCAGGAAGACTCAACTAACCATGCTTGCTATCTAGTTAGCTAGCTACATACACAAGGTGAACGTCACCCGAGAGTTTACCTCGACTGTCAACATCGTGGAAACCGGTTTGAAAGAAGCCTACTGCGCCACCTGGTGGTCCAAACAGAGAAGGAAGAACACCCCTGGGCGAGCAACTTCGTAGACTAAAACCAAAATTTCATTAAATAATGAAATTTGTTGATATGAATTTAGCTATGATCATTTTTCATATATTCAGTGATGACAAATTTTATTCGCAGCAAAGGTTTATGGTCTAAATGAAATCTCCAAGCACATGGAAGGTTCAAGGTTCACAGCTTCCTGATAAGCAAAAATCATAACCGGTAATTAACTAACCCACACATAATTCTTAGATTTATGAAGTTAACGAGGTAAACTAATGATGGTTATTTTTGTACAATAATGACTCCCAGCATTTGACATTCTTAGAATTACTTTAAAAGACCAACATTCCACAACAGGAAAAACAATTCCAAACACCAAACCAAGTCTTTATTATAAAAGCATTTTATGGTCAGGAAATATTTACACACTCAAACATTCTGTATGTCTGTGGTCCTCAAATCACATGCACTGAATGAGTGTCTTTGCTTCTCTTCCCCAGCTGATTCAGCTCGTGTAATTTCACATCCCATCCCACGTGTTGGAGCAGGAAAAGCAAAAAAAATCCACAGAGCGTGTTGCCACGGTGACCAGCGCTGTCCAACACTGCTACGTGTCAGTGGAGTAAACGGCAAAGGAAAAAGAGCAAGTGGTTCATCCTTGTTTCTTCATATGATCACGAGAGGATCTGCACAACTTCTCTGGCTCTTTGTGCCGTCTTCTGGGAATCTGTAGACCTGCCCCCAGCCTCCTGAGGCCCCTCCCCCCACCGGACCAGTGCCTCTGCTTTCTGCACGGTGGTTTCCCGAGCGACTCCGCAGAGACCCTCCAAATACGACAACAGCACCTTGAAATGAGCATCTGACACCTAAAACAGGTGTTGATTGGGTGGAGAAGTGGGTGGGGG
>JAOXYF010000008.1:18876695-18895656 GCA_028565775.1 Sternarchorhynchus goeldii
TGGGGGGGGGGGGGGGGGCGAGCAAGAGTGGGTGAATAGGTTTTGTAAAGCATTGTGCTGCGTTATGTAAAATCGGTCATTTGCAAACTCCAGGTGGCGGTTTCTCGTTTTACCTTGTCGCCATCATACATGTGCTGCAGCAACCAAACCTGCCTCGTCTTCTGAAATTTCCACTCCTCACGCTTCTCCGACCAGCTGCCCGCACGCACACAGAACATGCTCAACTATAATTCTAACATATGCAAATGTGTCTGCCAGCACGTGAGTGGAGGCTGGTGTTCTACCATTTGAGATACTCCAGCGCGTGAGTCTGGGCCGAGCTCGTCTTGCTCTCCTCTGCCTCGCTCTTCCCCAACTCTCTCAGCTTCTTCTTCTCCGCCTTCCGCCGAATCTTCTTCAGCTTCCTCTCCAGCACTCGCCTCTCCTCCGGGCTCAGGCTCTCCTCTCCATCTGCTCCTTCACGCTCCTGTTTTGTGGGAACATCTTCTGAACTCTATGTGAGAAGAGAGGGACACAGAGTGTGACAAAAACACAAGCAATCAGGCGACGGAAGCAAAATAGTTTTAGCACTGATAGAGAACGACATGATGGTAGGATGAAGAACAGTTAATACTTTTTTTTTGTGTCAAAACTGATTGCATCCTTAAACGTATTAAAATATACAAGCAAATTTTGGAATATAAGCCATTAAACGTTCATATTCTGCAAGTTCTAACAACGTAATTTTGAACAATAAAAAATAAATAAAATAAAAAAGTCATATGCAGAATTATTTCTTGAACCTTACACAGCAGTCTCTCTCTACACATTCATTATGGGTGGAGCTAAAGCCTAATGAAGAGTATGGTAACCAATGGTAACCAAGAATGACTGGGTTGCCATCAGTAAATTCCAGCGACTAAAGTATCCGAATGGCTGATGCAGAAACAGAACCAGGTCTCTCCTTAAAGGTCATTTAAACCCCATGCAGTGAAACCCATTTAGCACACAGGGAGCATTTACTTCACGCCTACCAGAATGTGTGTTTACTCTATGCTGACTGAGAAACGCTCAGCGGTGGGTAACTGGAGGACGCGAAACACAAAAAACAGAACAGCAGGCAGAAATCCAACACTGTGTTCCACACAGTGAGCCCAAAGTCCTTCAGAAGATCCTGGGCCATGACAGTAGATGCATTTCTGGAATGAAACCTTCCAGGTGTCCACAGGTCTGCTCCAAAACATACACAGCCATGCCCACAAACACACACACCACTGCTTTCCTTTTACTCACTTTGTCTGATGTTTGTAACCAATCTAGAGTGTCTAGACAAGCCTGAAGTGTGTCAGATAGCCTTGCATAGGGAAAGCAGGCGAATACATACAGAGGCTGGCAGGCTTCTTCAGCCAACACCATGCCACTGCTTGACACACACCTCGTTCTTGACGATGTCACCGGTGGCTTTCCTCCTCTTGACCTCTGTGACATCACTGACAGGGGCACTTGCCACGGATTTCTATAAAAGAGACACAGCCACAAACTTAGGACCTAAGAGGTTCAATGAGGCAGGAACGTCCACGAAAGCCCTTGAAGATGAATTAAAAAAAAAAAAAAAAAAAAACATGCTTCTGCTATACTGCTTTAGTTAAAGACATGGAAAGAAACTGCATTGTAAACAGATATTAAATCTCATGCATTTGGTTATGAATAAATACGTTGTGGTGCAATGCTATGTTTGCCTAGAGAGTAGGTAAAGAGTTACCCAAAAGTGGCAGCTTGGCATAAGTGGGGCTTAAACCAGCAACCTTCTGATTATGGGTCACCACTGCCCAACAGCACAGCACAGTAGATTAGATAATACATGACTGGGTAAAGCTAGAAAGAGGGACAAAGTAGGTCCCTTGTGGTACAAGTTACAACCAAAGCACTCACACTCATTCACTCACACAAAAACACACACCTCATGTTTTGTCTTCTTCCTTGGGTCCTTCACACGCGTTTTCATGGCAGCCTCTTTGGTTTTCCTTTTGGTCGACTGACTCTTCGCCATATTAATAGCGGTGCTTTTGCACACAGAGGGACATAAAAGTCAGGTCATAACCTAATAAGCAGCACTACCAACAGTCTAGATATGAACGATCTTTTATCATTCACACGCTTCACAGAAGAGTTACAAGTTTAGTGTGAGCTTGACTCTTTCTCACATACAAAACCTTAAACCACGAAAAAACACCCCGCCACTGCGCTATGCGATATCATGGTAACACTGCGGAGAAATTTGCGACATCGGGTGGATAGTAACGAATACCACGAACTTAGTACTACAGCTGTACTTTCCTGAACATTAACTTGACTTAACTGTTTAAAACACTCTTTACCTACTTACTTATACCCTCTTCCTCGTTAAACAGAACTTTTTAACGCTATGATATTTATCACATTAGAATTTTCTTCTGAATCGATTTTTTAGTCTTGGTAGTATATCTAACCTAGCTTACTTTCTTGTAACGAAGAATACATGCGGCTAGCCAAATCCATTTTGAATTACGTCAGTGGAAGATACAGCTAACCATATGTTAATCTGCAATTTCCATCTCAAAATAAAATCAATATTTAAATACAAGGAACCTCCTTTGGTTGAAAGATTTTAACTAGCTAGTTAGGTAGTGCGGTAGCTATCCACCTACATTTATTAGCTAGATCATTACCTAACCGAGCTAACTAGCGAATCTACCCCCGTAAAGACATCACATATAGCTAGGTTATTAAAATTAATAGCCACTTTTGACAGACTAGTTACCGCCAGATGCATTCTAAGTGCATGTATGAAAATAACACGAGGGAGGAAAATTTGTCCAGGCACTTACAAAGCTGTTCCGGCGCCGCATGTAACCCACGTGAGTATGTTTTTACTGTTACACACAATCGCGAAATTTGAGTAGTTAATAAATGGATATTATGAGACTTGTAATTTTATGTTATATTACAATTGTCATCACGACAAAATTAAAGCGAAGTAAAGCGAATTTCTGTAAAAACAAGCCAAAAGAATCATCTGAAAAATGTTTTTTGCGTTTATGAATGGCAAAGCGGAACATCAAGGAAATTTACCGTGTGCTCCTATCGGACATAAGTCAGAGACGTACACAATGTGGGGTTTATGACCTGAAAATCTTAAGGAGATCTCAATATGTCATTAATAGGACGCAGAGTATTTTTTAAAGTGACGCGATGTTCAGCACATTCCGGAGGATTTTGTCGGATAATCCTACTGTGAGTATCTTAATGCAGTTATGATTGTGATAACGAATGTGTTGCGAGGAAGACATGATCACTCATCTTTCATTACTTTTAATGGGTTTTCTATTTAACTGGTAGCTACCTAGCTAGTTAGTTATAGCTATCTTCCCCTTATTTGTATCTTGTAGCTAGTTATTTTTATATTCCGTTTCTTATATTTCTTCCTATCAAAGATCGTTAGCTGATTGTTTTCGAGAATGTGCTCAGTGCAAAAGATGCTATACCGCTATCACGCTTGAATTAGCCATTATTCTTTTTCCCGTCATGGTTGGCTAGTAGCTTCGACATCAGCGGTCTTGTTGATCTTGAAACAGTCTCTCTATCTCTCTCCTAACACTGACCACCACCACCGATTTCGTAGGCCGTGCACTGTGCGGACGTTGTCCGTTTCTTCAAACTGCTGTGCCAAGACCCGGAGGCCTACGGGCGATGATGAACAGTTGTCCCAGCCAATCAAGTTCTCTACGAGTAAAGCCAGCCATCGGACCTGGAAGGTGGAGCGTTCGTTTGGTATCACCCACCAGCGGCCCTGGTGGAGGGTTCTGCCGTTTAGTTTACTAGGCATCTCCTTCCTTCTCTGGTGCATATTCCGGAAGGTCTCGGATGTTGATCAAGCTCTTGATAAGGAGCTTTATGACCATTTACCTGAGTTGCTGACAGTTATGGAAGACCGAGAGGATGATGAGGCAGGGACATCCACAAAAACCCCTGAAGATGGAGTAAAGTGAAAAACCTGCTTCTGCCACATTGCTTTATAGATGTGGAGAGGAGGGCAGTCTATCCAGCTTCTAATGAAGCCCAGGACTCCTTTTCTGCACTTGTCCCATTGGTGTTTTCAGCTGTGTATATAGTGAAGTGTGGCTGTTATGTAAAATGACTTATCTACATTAAATACATGACAACTGCTTTACTGGTATTGTGAGAATATTGTTAAACTGGATGGGTTACAATTTCAACCTATGATTTTGGTAAAGTTTCTGAATTGAGGTACAACTACTGCTAGAAAAGATGCATGTAGTGAAGCTTAACACTATTGCCCAGTTACTGTATTGTTGCATGCTTTTCAGAACCAGTGCTCTAGGCAAGCGAAAGGAGTTAGCTTTGGAAAGCTGTAAACTAATGAATTAGCCGTCAGTACATGTTGCAGTCAGCATGTCAATTTAAGGATTAACTAGTTCATGGTAGGAAGAGTCACCTAAACAGCAGCTGCTGAAGTTCTATACAGTCAACATCCCAATAACTCCAACACATTGAGGTAGTGGAAAGTTTATTTACAACCAAACGGCCACAATGGAGGAGAAAAATAGAATAGAAATAAGACAACCTAATAACCATGTAGCATGCAGGCTAGAGCGCACAGGCAGAGGTATACCAAAGTCTAAAATACAAACCCTGAGAGGAACTTCCGGAATGTTCAGACACCACCCCCTACTGACATGCTGAAGAACCACAAGATTCCCCCTCGCTCCCCTCCCACCCCTACCGCAACTACAAAAGAAAAAAAATAATAATAAAAATAAAAATAGGTTTAAAACTACAAGCATGTAGTTGATAAGAACCCTCCCCTACACCCACCCCCTCCCTCCCTCCAAAAAGGTGGATTAACAGGATGTCATCTAAGCACGCTCGCCACGGATTCGCCGAGCCAACTGGATGTCCTTGGGCATGATGGTTACACGTTTGGCGTGGATGGCGCACAGGTTCGTGTCCTCGAAGAGACCCACCAGGTACGCCTCGCTAGCCTCCTGTAGAAGACAGACAGGGGGTAAACAAGCTAGCTCAATAGCCGTCTGTACACCGGGTTTAGAAAAGGCACTCCGATTGTATCCATTCCCACTCAGATCCTAGACAGCTCACCTTACCCCCCAAATAAGGCAGCCAGGCCCACTGATGGCAGAAAGTGGGTTTAGCTTTTCACAGCTCTGACAAAACCCTCCACTTCAAACTTTTAAAGAGGTTTGAAGAGTGATGCACCTCCAACCAAAGAGTTTCGGGCCACCATTACATGTAGATGTAGCTTTCTTGCTGCTGCCCAAGCAAGTGTATGAGGAGGGGGGCAAGTTTTCTGTATTCCAACAGATTTAATTTACCCATGTTCATGCCAGCACTAAAGCAAAAGTTAACCAACCCTTTTATGCTGTACATGATCTGTGCCGCTTTACTGACCTGAAGTGCACCGATAGCTGCACTCTGGAAGCGCAGGTCCGTTTTGAAGTCTTGGGCGATTTCTCTCACCAGGCGCTGAAAGGGCAGCTTACGAATAAGCAACTCCGTGGATTTCTGATACCGACGGATCTCACGAAGCGCCACAGTACCAGGACTTGAACAGAAAAGGGACCCACGGTCAGGCAAAAAGTTAAAAAAAAATAAAATAACGTACAAATCCACGAGTGCACAACGAGCGCTTCTCACCGATATCTGTGGGGTTTCTTTACTCCACCGGTAGAGGGCGCGCTCTTCCGGGCGGCTTTTGTAGCCAGCTGCTTCCTGGGGGCTTTGCCACCGGTGGACTTACGCGCCGTTTGCTTCGTACGTGCCATTACGCTTTAGAGGAGTCTGCGCAACTACACAAAAAGGAGAGGGGGAAAAAAAACTAAGACTCGCCGACTCGATTCAGAACGTCGTGTAGTTAACCTCCGTTTAGAGTTACGCGGAGTTCCTACCAGCCTCCGTAGCAGAGATGGTCACTACCCGAAAGCCATGGCAAGCACGATATAAATACGACGGTAGCGCACCCCATTTCCTTTAGTAAACCCCTCACTGTATTAAGCCATTTATAGAACAAACCAGCTGACATGGCGAGAGTAAGAAAACGTAACTACGTGTAGGGAAAACCACATGAATCGATGTCACGCTCGTAGCGAAGTACTGGCGGTGGGTCAAGTTTTTAAACCAAGTGGGGTCACAGACAGCCTTTTAGACGGCCCTGCATGTGTTATCGCAAAGACCACTCATTGATGACTACCAGTTATTCCCATAAGCACAAGTCAACTCGTACCATTAGGTTTTGTAAGAAAACGTTTCAGAGCAAAGATTAGACCCGGCCACCATTACGCGACACTCAACACACACGTTTCGCCTTCTTCGTCTTGATACATTTGTAACCAACATGGCGTCCTCTCACAACAATTACAGCCTCTTCTTTGTTTAGGTCAAAAATGAAGCACGCTGACAATAGCACTCACAATCGCCAAACAAATAAAACGCATAGTATAAACAAATACGTAACGCCCACAGATCGCTGAAGCCTGCGTACCTTGATCATAGTACATTATAAATACAACGGCACCAACGAAAAAATCGGCTTCAAACACAGCTAGCTAGCGATAGCTGGTTGCTACCAGGTTAGCGTGCCAAAACTGCTTTCAATTCACAGTACACGATTACGCGGCTTTTCCATGACGACAAAGCAGACTGTATATTTTACAAAAAACAACCAACGGTAAACTTAACCTCTAACGAACCTCACGAAATTCGTATATAGCGTCCGACTTTTACTTCTGTAAAACATAACTTACATGGTCAATTTCGATTATACCGTCGAGCCAAAACAAGGAACGTCGATCACTGCGACTCAGCCTTCCCCCTTTTTATACAACCAGTGATATTAGTAGCGGGATTCCCCGCCCATGTTGTCCCGCATTGGTTAGAACGGACTTTTGATCTGTATACCACCTCATTTTAAAATATCTGGGTTTGCGCGCATCATTTTGTAGGACTAGATGTATGGCTTTTCGTGCTATCCATTTACAAAGTTAGACGAGAAAATGTCTTCTACAACCTTAGTTGACTAATATCCTATTCAGTGTATTGTGTCACAAAGTTGTCGAAAATTAACTCGAAAATGAACTGACCGATTCCAAATTCTAGAGAAAATATATGTAGACATTGCATTGCTTTTCTGTTGCTACATGGCGTTGATTTCCTGTATCGTGATTGTAAATATCATAATTACCATGCAAGCGTAATACATGTCGGAACCTTTGGACGAGAAAGGCTTTGTAGACGGAGCATAATACTTGAGCGCACCGTCGCAAGCAAGAGCCATTAGGTCTTCGATATTTGTTGTACTTTACGATCCATCGTTTCACTTCGGATTATTTTGTAGCGGTAGAGTGTCTAATTATAATCTTTTCTAACTATACGTAGTGTAAACACATTCCGGTTAAAGCATTTTATACGAAAAAGACGCTCACCAAACAGAGTTTGCACAAATAAGACAAATTACTTTCCACTTTCCCGGTAGGTATATTATTCTTTTTTATCGCAGACGTGGATTCCAGTCGATAAAAACACTGGGCTTCAAGAGCTGTGTAGTGTAACTAACCTAACTGAAAAGTGAACTTGGACAGATAACGTTCTCGACTTTGAGCAAAATTAATTAACTGTTTCTTGTCCTGGGGATCTTTTGACTCTGTCTTTGTGTGTGTATTTGTATTAGGCATGCAGACGAACAGCAATACAGCTACAGGTGAACTTAAATGGAATCGCAGTGATAACTCCTTCTCCTTTAACTTTCTCTTGGAGCCCACACCCTCTGGGACCCACAACACAGAGGCTCCTGCAAAAGCCCAGTCTAGTGCGGGTGAGAAGTCAGATTCGGCCTCTGGTTTTACCTTCAACTTCCAAATCCCTCCAGGGTCAGAAGGGACACCACACAGCAGTGAGCTGGAAGTCGAGGGTATGGAAGCGGAAAACACAGAGGTACTAACTTCTCAAAACACAGAGCCAACCCCCAACTCTTCAAACACTAAATCTGGGAAGAAGAAGAAGAAGAAGAAGT
This sequence comes from Sternarchorhynchus goeldii, assembly GCA_028565775.1. Taxonomy (NCBI): domain Eukaryota; kingdom Metazoa; phylum Chordata; class Actinopteri; order Gymnotiformes; family Apteronotidae; genus Sternarchorhynchus; species Sternarchorhynchus goeldii. The sequence goes on from JAOXYF010000008.1 coordinate 18,884,758, forward strand.
CAACATTGGAAGTAGGAGAAGACGGGCCACAGAAAACTCTGAACAAAACAGCAGAGGGATCTCCAAAACAGGAGAGCATAGAACTGGTTAGTGAGCACTTATACCTGCCTCAAGTTTACTTTCATATTGTTGTGCTTTGTTTAAGAGCAGGTGTAACTGTGGGTGTGGCTATATAGACTCCAGAGCAGCAGCTGAGTAGAGAAATGGATTGGTGCATTGAACAGCTGGAGCTGGGGCTCAGAACTCAAAAATCGTCAAGTAAACAAAGTGAGCACACTGCCGTTCACCCACACAAAGCCACGCATATGCATGTAAGTGACACGCTTTCTCTTTGAACGGCCTGTGGAATCGCGTGCGTGTTTCTATGACAAGGAGAGGAGGCCGCTCGTGCTTTGAAGACCCTGCGCAGCTCCAAAGCTCCCGTGGTGAAGAAGAGGCAGGTGATGAGAGCTGTGTCCGGAGATTACAGACGGAAGATGGAAGAGGAGAAAGACAGACAGTTCAAGCTCATACACTCAGGTGAGAGAGACAGACGGTTCAAGCTCATGCACTCAGGTGAGAGACAGACAGTTCAAACTCATGTACTCAGGTGAGATGTGTTTGTGCTATCAGGAACACAGGATAAATTTACACTTTTTTTGGCTTTTCTGCGAGTTTCTATTATGTTCTAGAGTCATAGAGAATATATACTTCTTATAAGACATTTCCCTTGATTTTATGTATAAATGAATTACTTTGCAATTTATGTATAACTATATTTATATTATGCATATAGATATATGAAGACTGCATATTCCTGCATATTTTACTTTTCAAATACATCTCTTGATTAAATACAAAGATTATTAACCTCTGTTTCTATAGCAATGACCTCTGCAAGGGTTACTGCTGTGTCCGAACCCTCCCGGAAACCCATGTTCTGTTGTCGCACAAAAGTATCAAAAGTACAGATGACCACCTGTGTAGAAAACCCTCAGGACACACATGGTCTCTCGCACACTGTTAAGCCTGTGGAAGGAGAAAAGGAGAGTTTTGTTTTCACACCGTCACATGAGGAATTTCGCTTCAACTTTGACCTATGATGAGGTGCTGTGAGATGCAGCTTTTATATACAGAATCAACACCTCCATTGGAACTTGTACATCATCATGTTGGAACTAGATATTTTTATCAGCTTGCCCAGTGAGTTTGTGCCAGTCATTACTTTGATCAATAAAGTTTAAAAACATGTATCTGCTGTGGTATTTCTTTAATAATATTTTCATAATATCAGGATAGCTAAATTTCATTATCGTTAGCTCATAGTAATTGTTTACAGGTACTTTATTAATAGTAAGAGAAGTGTAACCATGTGCGGTCCACGTTCAAATTAGATTTACCATCCGCAAAATTAGGCTTGATCACTGTAATAGAAATCCTTAACTTATCGCATGTCCCATTTACCGTTGCCATGGAAACAGTGCGCAGCTCTGTAAGCGCTGATATGCTATTAAGCCGCTGTTTGTTTAAAAAACGCGTTTTGTTCAAATAAACTATGTTTTAATCCATCTCAAATCCTGCATGTTTATTAAACTCTCCGTTGTATGATTCAACAAAGCGAAACATTACCGTAATGAGATCTGTACTGCCATGCAAGAGCAGATGCTCATGGGAAATAGAGTCCATTATCTCACAGTATGCGATTGCAATTATACAGGGGAAGTAAAAAAGACTACAAATTCCAAGTGTTTTCAAATTCTATTCCGAACAGATGTGCAAACAAGAGTGATTCTGTACCAGTGTTGTTGAGATTCTTAAAAACCCAGTGGAGTTGTTTAGAAAATCAAAATCGTCACGTCGTTTCTGTAAGTACGTTGTATTTTCTTGTAAAGTTTGTTCGACGTCTTACATTACGTTTATGTGGAACTTTTGGTATTTTTGACAATGGCTGACCGACCCTGGTACAAGTCGAAAGACCCCCTATTCCTGAGTCCTGTAGCAGTTTACCGTTACTTGATGATTTTGTGTATCTACGCCTAGTAATAAACCAACATAGTCTTATTATAAATAACTCGAGATGTTCCGTGCTAATAATTGATTGACTACGGTTTAGCCTTGTAAGAATTGTATAAGTCGAGTTATTAAACTTCCCTTTTAAAAGTCCTTAGAACGTCATTGTGGTCAACCAACAGTTCCAAATAAAGTAACGTGACCTGGCAAAACTTATTTCTGAATTTTTCTAAAAAGATTTCCTTGAGCTAAACTATATAATTTTCCAATTTAGCCTTTAGGGAGGATGTCGGAACTAAGCGATGAAGCCAGTGAATCGGAGCAGCTAGCCTCGAGCCTGTCTGTGTGGTTCGCCGGAGATGGCAGCGCTTTGATCTGCCGAGAGGAGCTGGACGTACCGCTGGACCTCCACACCGCCTGCTCCATCGGACAGTATGACGTGGTAGTAGAGTGCGTTCGTAGGTAGGTACGCTGACATCAAGAACGTCAATAAACAGCTTTTTACGACCTCATGGAAACAAATAAGTGTGCGCTCTACAACAGCTGTTCCCAAAAAGGGGAATAGTATGCTTGATTTAGAAAAAAGAGATGAGTAGGCTTGATTTAGAACAGAGCTCGTATGAGTCACCTGTTCATGACCTACCTGTGGGAGGGGGCGCGGTAATTTCTTCATCCAAATACGATAATCAGCCTAGTTCTCTTTTGAATGCTTTTTCGGGCCCATTGAGGAAGTGGTCAGTTAAAGAGGATGTGGTCGTATGATCATGACTGTCCGTTGTCGTTCTCCCCAGAGGCGACGTGGACGTGAATGCAAAGAATCGTGGAGGATGGACTCCGCTCATGTACGCAGCATACATTGGTCACGACAACATTGTTAACCTACTCCTGGAGTCCGGCGTTAGTGTCAACGCTAACACTGTTAAGGGGTTAACCCCATTAATGCTAGCTGCCACCTGCGGCAACGAGAGCATTGCTTACTTCCTACTACAGGTACAAATTTCTCTTATTAATTCATTAGTTAAACGACTGGTTTAATAAAGTTGGATTTGTTGTTGACCAGTGTTTTTTGTTGTTTGTTTTATCCTTTTGTGTGTGTGTGTTATTTTTTGTGTTATTCTGCACCGCATCTTATGAAGTGTGTGAATGATGTTTTACATAAAATTATGAAATGGTCTAATGAAATCGATTTAATCGAAGCAAATTGCTGGGCCACATTCAGTTGTTGTGAGCTGTAGACTACCTTTACCTGTTTCTAAAAAGCAAGGGGCGGAACTTGAGCGTAAGGATGAACGTGGTTGGACAGCACTTCTGCACAGCACGAGCACTGGACATCAACAGATGGTTCGATTTCTCCTGGACAACAACGCAAATGCAAACGTCAAGTAAGATATAGAACTTTAACACACGCATCCTGTCACAGGGCTTTGGTCACAAAGGAACACACAAAATTGGTCTGAAATTAAGCAGTAAACTACACCTGATTTTTTAAGTTTAGCTTGACCTTTGATCGTTTGGTTTTGCCTTCTCAGGGAGCCTGTGTTAGGGTTCACGCCGTTGATGGAGGCTGCAGTTTCAGGCCATGAGATAATTGTCCAATATCTGCTTGACCATGTGAGTGAGTGAGTGAGTGTGTGTGTGTGTCCAGATTATCACCGCTCCTATTCAGTTGATCAGATTTGGAGAACGTGTGTGTGTGTGTGTGTTTGAGTTGCAGGGTGCACAGGTTGACGAGAGGAACGTGAAGGGTGAGACTGCCAGGGCGTTGGCCATGATGTACGGCCACACGAAGATCGCAGGCCTCATAGACATGCATTCTGTACGGGCGAAGTCAGGTATGCAAGCACGTACTGCGACACGGTCAGATCACAGCACGAAGGCATCCATATTTACGGGCGTCTCCTTTCGCAGGCGCGTACGACGAGTTGAGTTCGTCAGAGGAGGATGGAGCAGCTCCGAGAGCCAGGGGTGCCCGCGGCAAGCTCCGGGGCCCAAGCATCCACGATGGACCACAGGCCATAGCCCGCTTCCGGGTGGCACCGAAACACGGTACACATTTTCAGAAAGCTGGTGGGGGCGGGTGTGTGTGTGTGTGTGTGTGTGTGTGTGTATGTTATGTAACCATGACAACTAGGTGCTAGTTGTGTTGCACTGTAAACTATTTGGAGGTGAGCATTTGAAAGAGGGTAAATGACTTCACTGAGGAACACGGGTAATAACTAAGGGATATAACTGTTCTTTTCAATTTTATATTTAAAGATATAAGCTAAGAGTGGAACAGTTTCTGAGTTTGAGCTTAAATTTTGGCTGCAACATGATTTTGGAAAAAAGAAATAGCTCTCACGAGCTTTAGGATTTACTTCATATGTCCTAGCCCCCCCCAAAAAAAAACCACGTACGTGTGATACTTGAAAACTAACCAGAACTCCCATTTGAAGTGTGATAATCTTGTTTGCTCTGGTTTAATGTGGCGTATTGCGTGTTTGCAGACTTCCCTCTGGCGCCCCCTGGCTACGTGACGTTTCGTGACGTCGGCGACCACAGCGAGGGCATCTGCAACCGTGATGTCACTTCCCCCATCAACGAACTCGATGGCCAAAGCAGCAGCAGTCGAGGTTAGCGTCTTGTGGCTTGTGGTTCACATTACATAATCTTTAATGAGAAACATACTGCGTACAAAAGTTGCTCAGTGTAGTTTCCACTGTACAGCAGTGCAGTTACCTTTTAAAAGTAGTTCAGTCTATTTCTTTTGTTTGAGTAGTTCTACAGTAGACACCTCGTGTAAGTACTAAATTAAAGTCCCGTTGTTTAACTAGGGTTACTATGTTTAGGATCAGGCAGCATACTGGTAGTTGCATTTAGTGATCAATTCATGAAACCCTAATAAAGATCGTAATGTGTGTGTGTTTTTTTAAATATGTATATATAATATATATATATATATATATATATATACACACAAACATGTATATAGATGAGCTGTTCTTCGATAATGACATGCCCACCATGAGGAGCAGCAGCAGCAGTAGTGAAGGCTTGCCCCGCCTCCTCGGACTCAGCAGGGAGGCGTCTCTAGAGAGCAACGAGGTAACCATGGTGCCAGCTCATTAAACCCCACTCCCAGAAAACACCATTATCAATGGTGTATTCAGGGTTGTACATAAAAAATTGGATCATTCCTTCTCTCTTAGGACTCAGATCAAGCCAAGAGGAGTTGCCCTCGGCGACCAAACAAGCTCCATCACTCCAAGAGCAAGAGTCGCCATAGCAACAATAACTGTACTCCTCCAAGCAGCACCAGGAACTGTGGAATACACCCTCCTTCTGGAACCTCTTCCTACACAGGCCCCAAGGTAGACAGCATAGACCAGAAAATGTCATGCCCACCAGACTGGTTCCAGTGGCTATGATGGGTAACTTGGAGCAGATACATTGTGTTAAATTTGTTTGTTACATAGGGGTCATTTTGTAACTTGTTTGTGTGTATATAAGTACAAAAGTATATATGTTTTTGATAGGACCTGGCAGAGTTCTTGGAGCAGATAGGCTTTAGTAAGTACCAACCCCTGCTAGAAGAGCAGGATATTGACCTGAGAATCTTCCTGACACTGACTGAGAATGACCTCAAAGAAGTGGGCATCACGTGAGTCACACCCTCTGTCCCACTCCGTTGTTCACTTTCCACTCCCAGTCCTCCCTGGCAGACATGTTTTAACACTCAAAGCCTTCTCTCTCGCTTTTGTTCTAGTTTGTTCGGGCCGAAGAGAAAGATGACCTCGGCGATAGCTCGTTGGCACAGTAATGCCCGGCCTCCCAGTGACACGTTAGAGCAGGCGTACGCTGACAAGCTGGAGGCTGAGATGCAAGAAATGGCCATTCAGCTCCATAAGGTATCGCTACAACCGAAGTTCGCCATAAGGTGTAATTTCATCATTTCTGTAACGATGCATTTTTGACTGCTGTAATGATGCTTTGATGACTACCAGGTAACTGATGAGAAAAATCAAGCTTATTTAAATGGTACATCATTTTGTGTGTGTGTAGCGCTGCGTGGAGGTGGAGGCTCTTCAGGGCCAGGTCTCTCAGGAGAAGGAGCTGCGTGCAGTGATGGAAGGATGCCTGATGGAGGAGAAGATTGCGTGGAGGAGCGCACAGGCGCAGCTGCGACACAGTGCCGAGCGTCTCCAGGCTCTGGGCACCGCGCTCCAGACGCTCCAACAGGCGCGCACGCAACTCGCATGCCGTCTCCATGCCGACGGCCGTGCCACCCAAGAGGGTCTGTCCGTCACGTGACCATCTTCCACACGAACGTTCATTTGATAAGCATCTCAGATCTTACATTTACATTCATGGCATTTGGCAGACGCTCTTATCCAGAGCGACTTACAAAAGTGCTTAGGGATACTTGAAATATCTAGCGTAGCTCAGATAGACCCGAATCCGTGTACTCCAAGCTGGAATACTACCAGAAAATAGTCTTATGATACGCAAGCCTGTCCTATAACCATAATATACAGCTAACTTGTAGTCCGAATATACAACCAAGTTACATGACACCAAAATATACAACCAAGTTACAGTACAACAACCCTACACTACAACTTTTTTTTGGATCCAGTCCCGTAACATAACTTGTTTTCCTTGTCTTTCTTCCCTCTTCCTGTTTTTTTGTTGTCTAGATGATAGTTTGACATGCTTCAAGATGCTCTCGAAGATGGAGTCTTGTGAGGAGAAACTAGGTAAAAAAGATATATAACACAACATATACGTAACTGAAACTGTTTTAGAAAAAGAAAAAAAAAGTTTAAAGCGGTCAGTGTGCTGGTGGGTGTGGGTGTGTGTGTGTGTGTGTGTGTGTGCTTAAGCTGAAGGTCTGAAAGAATTGTGCCAGAGTCTACAACATCTCTGTACTCCAAAGAAGAGCTCGAACAGCTGGGAAGAAGAGTCATAGCGGCAGCTGCACGTGAGTGTCACACACACACACAAACCCTGCTTTATTTACCCAAGTACCCAACTGAAATATTAAGCGTTTATGAACAGACACCCCACCTGACTGGCAGTATTGTGGTCTGCAGAACTGCTACTAATGTGAACACATATGGTCTAACATATGTCTGGTTTGTTTGTTTGTTTGGTCAAACTCTCACAGGAGCTCCAGATTTTTAACTGACGGAGGGTGATCACACCACCCTGAACACAGAGAACTGCCTGAACTGGTCAAAGAGAGAGAAAGAGAGGAGAGATGGAATAGGTCCTGCTGGTCTGAACAAATATATGTATGAGGAATAGGGAGACAGACAGGGGTCAACAGAGAGGTGGTAAACAAAGCAAGGCGTAAACAAACAGGCAGTACATTGAGGCTTATTTTACTAAATGACAGATGGTGAGGTGAAGCCTCACCCACACGTGTGCTCTGGTCATGCAGGCCTCACCCCATTGCATTATGGGAGTGATGATCTAACCAATTAAAGACAATCAGTAATCACCCAATCAGTGGCGTGAGACCACAGTGTCAGACGGCGAGTAGATGCCGGTGTAACGCCGGTGTAACGCTTGCCGGTGTAACGCAGCGCTGCACAACAAACCTGACCTCGAAGAATCAGTTTAGCCTTGTAAATACACAATCGACAGGCTTTTTAAATTGAGCGTGTTTCATTATAGTCTAGAAGTACCCAGACTGGACTGAACTAACGTTTCGTCTCCGCTGGGAACGAACGGCAGTTGGCCTGGTATCAACTGGTGCTGCCCCCATGTGGCGGTTTGCAACCATTAACCCCGTACTGCCAGTGGATGTCAGTCAGACATTACGCATCAGTGGGACATACCTGTCTTCACATTTGGCTTGGACTTCATTGTTTATTTTGAACTTTTTTTTCTGTACATTTGCTAAAACCACGGGAGGTTGAGATCAGCTAACTGGACAGGGACCTAAAAATCAACAGTGCATCACGACACGATTGTTATCATGAATTTCCAGTAAAAATAAAATAAAAATAAATACATTTCTTTTTTTTATTCAGTGGTGTATATAGAGATGCTCTTTCGAAAACGACAGTGATCTACATAAAACCGTTGAATTGTTGTAGAACATTTTTGATTTGAATATTTTTGCTGTGCTTTGTTTGATAATCAGGTTTCTGGATTCAGTATTAAACTGAGTATTAAACTAAGGTGTACAAATTCAGGTAAATCATTTCCATTATATGAAGGGCTTGTATACAATTCAAATAAAGAGATTTATGCGTCTTCTACATCTGATGCCGTTTTCCTTCAGTGGTCCTTGACGCCAAAATTGTCAATATTGTATTGAACATTCTAAACCTACAGCTTCTCTTCACAGTCCTTAAAACTACTACAAAAACATTTGCAACATGAATGAAGATTTTTTTTTTTTCCGTAAAAGTAAGGACATGTGGGACCATTTTCGGAACTGTTGAATCTCAAACTTGATGCCTTTGTTCTACCTGAGTGAAAGCATGGACTTGACCTGTAAACGATGCACGTCTAAGATGACGAACTCCTATGGTGTTCCTACTAAAAAACAAAACGGTGGCTAATATTATTCTAAAACACTTCAGAATTCTTCATGATGATGGTTAGAAAAGAAAAACATCAGACATGTTCGTCAAACATGAGAGGAAGGATTCCAGCAGCAGGGCGTTTTAATGATGGACATTTCGTTAACGGTGTATCTGTTTTAGTCTCCGCCTGTTGCTATGGCAGCAACGAAGTTAGGAAACGCAAAGAAAAAGCTGATCAACACTCCTGGAATTTTATGATCCGGAATTTTATGATCCAAAACGTCCCATTTCCCTGGGAATCTTGTGTACTCTGCTGAAAACCTCTATGATGACCAACACTTTCCCTTTTAACAGTGCACTGCAAATCTTCTTAATCTTATTAATGTAATTACTCTTTACCAAATCAAACTTATGTGCAGGATAAGTTGGAAACGAGAGCAGATCCATAACTGAAAGGAAACAAAAGAACCAGTTTTATTGTGCTAACGCTGTACAGTAGTTTTGTGGGAACATGTAAACATGAGTCCAAATGCACAAATAAATCTGGTTTACAGATTTGCATGCATGCCTTAGAATCAGCTTCTCTGGCCATCAGCCTTTAAGGATACATACTTTGGGACTGTTTGTGATGAGCTGGGGTTATCCTTGTATGTCTGTGTGTGAGTCACATTCACACAAATGTCCACACCCAATGGGGCCGTAATTGAAGCTCTGTAAGGGTGTGTTGTGTCTCAGGTGTGTTCAGACAACTGTCCACACCCAACCAGGCAGTAGTTGAAGCTCTGTAGGTGTGTTTGTGTGTGTGTGTGTGTGTGTGTGTCAGGTGTATTCACACAGGTGTCCACACCCAGTGGGACAGTGGTTGGAAGTCTTCAGCCACTCCCTCATGTGGTCCAAGTGGCCTCCGTGGCTGCAACCCTGACACCACACGAACAAGCCCTTCACCACATGGTGGCACACGGCACACACACTTGCACACTGGCGGCACCTGCAGGGCACACACACAAAATATGTAAGGAATTAGGCCTTAAATAGTTCTGAGCATGCTTAATGTTGTATGCTTTCCTCCAAAACCCATTTCTGGATACAGTAATCCTTGTGGAAAGAAGTCATGAAGACACTTTCCCATGAACTGAATGTACCATCTCAAAATAAAGGGAGGGGGGATAGTCTCCAGTGTCCATTTCCAGAGTGGTATAGTCCCATTTCCTCATGCATTTCTCTCAGCATTTATATAGCGCCTTTCACAAACCCAAAGACACTTTACAACAAGCAGGGAATAAAAGAACAGAGAGAGGAAAAAGTTTTAATGTTTTTCCAGAGTTTAGGATCAGTGACACTAGTTCTGCCACCCATAGTTGAAGGTAGAGTTTGGGGCAGAATACGAAGGCCAGAGTTGAAGGATCCAAGATGCAAGATATGGATGACTGGGACCAGGGCTTGATAGGAACATATTCAACATCAACAGAGAACACTGGAAAATTGAGGTTTAGCAAAAACTAATAGGACTTCATATTTACCAGCCCTGAGCTTCAGGAGATCGCTATGAAGCTGTCTGAAGCTTTGAGGAGACTGCTATAAAGCGAACCCAGGTTTTTTTGGGAGTTTCTTCAGAGATGGTGGGACAGTACCAGAAGAGAAACACAGATTAGATTAATTAGATTAATGAATAGGAGGAGATGAACAGTGGCATGGAAATTCTTACACAGGCGCTCTGAACGCCTGACTTTGGATTTCAGGATGTAAACCACGGCAAACAGCAAGCAGTAGGAACTGGTCTAGACCCAAGAGGAGCAAAGTTTTCCAAAGATAGTGACACTGAAGAGTGTGACCAATTCTTCAGGTGAAGAATTGGTCTGAAGAGAACTAGATAAAATAAGGTTACAAAAGGAAACTATTGATTTTACACAGGGCTTAGAAGGGGACAAACCATGGCAAAACTCAGTGAGCTTTTGATCAGAAAAAACAACAACGGCGCCAGAAGCAGAGACTTCGTTGAGTCCACAGGTACAGATCAAATCGACTGTGGCCTTGTCGACTGATGGGTAAATCAACAGACTGGGTGAAACCACAACATTCAAATACATTCAAGAGCTCGGCAGAAAGCAAACAGCTAGTGTCCACAGGAATATCAAACTCCCATTGCAGTATATTAGGAGAAGAGGCTAATTTAAATAATTCATTCAACTTAGATCAAAAAATAAAATAAAAATGCAGTTCATGGAAGATTTTGGAGGGCAATAAATTAAAAGTAGTGACAGCAGGGTAGGAAAAAGTACCTAAAGTAGTAACATCATGAAAGCCCACCTCTTTAACACTCAAACATAAGAAATACTGCAGCTAATTATCCTCCTCCACTGAGATGTTGTTTAGATATATATGTGGGGTCAGG
>JAOXYF010000008.1:18905708-18916243 GCA_028565775.1 Sternarchorhynchus goeldii
CACACACACACACACACACACACACACACACACACACACACACACACACACACACACACACACACACACTCCAACACCAGTCTCTGAACACACACACACTCCTCTACCTGTCTTCTGGGTGCCAGTCACAACAGAACACTGGGCACGTTTGAGCACGCGCGCGCACACACACACACACACACCGCGCGCGCGCACACACACACACACACCGCGCGCGCGCACACACACACACACACACACACACACACACACTCCCCTACCTGTCCTCTGAACACATACACACACAATCCCCTACCTGTCCTCTGGGTGTCAGTCGCAGCAGAACACCCATTTGAGCGGTGAACACACACACACACACACACACACACACACACACACACACACATACCCCTACTAATCCTCTAAACACACACACACACACACACACACATATATATTCCCCTACCTGTCCTCTGGGTGCAGCAGAATACTGAGCATGTTTGAGCAGTGAACACACACACACACACACACACACACACACACACACACTCCAACACCAGTCCTCTGAATACACACACACAAACACACAAACTCCCCTACCAGTCCTCTAAACACACACACACACACACACACACACACACACACACCCCTACCTGTCCTCTGGGTGCCAGTCGCAGCAGAACACCGGGCCCGTGTGAGCAGTGAACATCCTCTCATAGCGGTCGGGTCTCCTGATGTCCCACAGCTGCACGTTTCCGTTCTCGAACGATGCGGCAAACGTGAAATAGTCCTTCATGCTAAACTGCACATCTCGAACGCTCTCCGACTGACCTGGGAACAGACACACACAGAAACAAAGATTTGACATCAGTTGTTATTAAGCACAATACTGTGTTTGTGTGTGGGGGGAAAAAAACAGAAGACAACCTGTTTCAAAAGACACCTTATGGAGGAAATAACCAACATGTTTCCACAATCCAAATAAAGTGTGTGTTTAAACATTTGTTTGCTGTTTCTCATAGGTTAGCATCTAATTCACAAAGAAAAGATACAGAGAGGAAAACTTCAGAACAGCTGGAGAGTGGATCAAGGAAGGTATCCAAGACGACACTCTAAGAGACATTAGACTGTAGGTATCCAAGACAACACTCAGAGACATTAAAAGTGATGGTATCCAGGACGACACTCAAAGAGACATTGAGTGAAAGAGCCCATTCAGCAGTGTCCTGCTTCCAAGTTGGTTTAAAACCCATAAAACAGAGAAATTTTAATATTTCAGTCTAGTGGGGAAGTGGGAAAGAGGACCTAAAATGTATGTGTGCATGTGCGTGTCTGTGTGTGTACCGGAGAAGGTGCTGACACTCTCCTTCTTCCTCAGGTCGAAGCACTTCATGAAGCCGTCCTGCGACCCAGAGAGCAGGACGTGTGCCTCGCTGGGGTGGAAGCACACCTTGTTTACAGTGCGCTTGTGCTCAGTGAACAACAATTCCTGCTTGTTGCGGCATGGCCGCGCCAGGTTCCACGTCACCACGGCGCCGTTGGTGGCCGCCGTGGCCAGCAGGTTCTCGTCTGACTGATGCCACATGACGTCGGCGCAGCTGAAGTTTAACGAGGGCTTGCGGCCCACGCGTAGGTTCAGGCGCTCCACAAACCCCGCCTCCTCCATCGCGTAAATCTTGAAGATGTTGCGGCCGGCAACCACCACCTGGGGGGGGGGGGGTTTATTTTATGTTGTAATATTAATGAATGAGCTTACACTGCACAAATCTTTCCCTATGCCTCCAGTGAAGCATGTGTGAATATAAATTTGAGAGAAAGAGAGACAGAGAAAGAGAGACAGAGAGAGAGAGAGAGAGAGAGAGAGAGAGAGAGAGAGAGAATGTTCTCATCTGCCACTATAAATGGGACAGTGAGTAACAATGTCAGGACACATTCATACATATACACACACACACACACACACACACACACACACACACACACACACACACTCAGGATGTATGTCTGTGAAGAAAAGGAACCACTGCGGTGACACAAATACAAAGACAGAAAGAGCGGAGGGAGGGAGGGAGGAAGAAAAAGAACTGCACCTGTGTAGCATCCCGACACACACTGATGGCATTGGCTGGGGCATCCAGGTGGCAAAACATGGTTCGGCCACTGATGGTGCTAACACAGACCATTTTCTCCATCTCAGCCTGAGGAAGGGAGAAAGGGAGAGAGGGTATGTGAGTGAGTAAAATCTGTAAATGTGACAGACAGTACAAGTCATACACAGAGGTACAACAGCATAAGTAAGGCGTCAGTATTAATAAAGAAATTGCAATTCATCGTGTAACCAGGAGGTGGCAGAAAAGGACACCATTAACAGCATTCTGATTCTACCAGTTTATAGTCCAAAAGCTGGTTAAGATGTTCATTACGTTTAGTCACTAATAGTCGTTTCTTCATAATTTGTCACCTTCTTTAGACACAGAGAACTAAAACTAAACTGTCTCTACATCTCTCTGAGACTCCAGACCTAGCTTAGTCTAATATACACAATAAAAATATTAATGACAATACTTTAGCACAGAAACAGCACATACAATTCACAACCGCTCAAGCTCACAACAAGCATGCAAAATAAACAGAGCGGACAGGGTATCAGTACGAAAAACGGCTCTGAAGGCGCGCGTCCCGCGAGAGCACATGAGGCGCTCGAGGCCGTTATTGGGTTAGTTACTCACGTGTCAGATCAATCACCGCTACACCGAGAAACCTCGCGACGTATTTCTTCGTCCGTTCGAAGCTCCTTCATTCAACCTTCCCCCGACCCCAATACCAGCCTCCTGGGAAAATGAGTCCACATATAAAGGTTTACTATCACAAATATGTGATAGTGGTTAGTATAAATAAGTACAGACAAAACATGTTTGGCATAAACAAAAAAACTGGCTATAGCTGCAAAAGCACGCAGCTAACCGAATTATTATTACCATGGTTAACTGATGGTCGATATGCTGTGGGGTTATGAAAAGTCGAATACAACAAATACGTTACAAATTCGTAGTATGGTATGTAAAGCCAGCGATGCACTGCAAATGTGGTATAATTTAATATGAAATTCCTTGGAACTGCCTCCTCGTGTTTGCCATTAAACCTGAGGAGACGCCGGGCACACCACGCACCCGCAGTGTCCGTTCACTATGCACTCGAGCGTGATCCCATCAAGGGCCCCAGTAGTGCGCTCTACATCTTCCTTCGAAATAACACCGACAGACACTGAGGAGACACGAGTAAGAAAATGTAAACAGATTCAAAACACGAAAACTATTCCTTGAAGAGACTTCAGGCGAGTGTCTTACGTTATAATCGTATAATACATTATACGAAATACTCTCCGAACAGACAGAGAGGGGAAATTTAACACCCGTTTTAGACCTTTCAGTAAAGTCACAATCTGAAGCAACTCTAAATAAATCCACTTGTGTGCACTGGTGTATACTTTCTTCACAAAAGTACACACTGACAATCAAGACCTCCACCTTGGGACTGGTTTAAATAATTACTTTAACACGGATTCATCAAGTTTGCTATTAACTACATAAGACATTTCCACGCATTAAAACATCAATATTCAACGGTCAGTGAACACAGGTTCTGTAATCGCTGAGAAGGATTTTATGTCTGTTTTGCCACGACCTCCCATAAAAAACGAGAATTTCTTCACACCTATCCATGACGTTGCAGCGTGTCACGTTTATGAGCGTTACAAAAACAATCCATTACATTTATTTTGAATTAATAAATAAATTATGTGAAGCCCGACATTATCACGTGAACGACACTAGAGGCAATAAGCTAGCATTTTTTCAATTATAGTCTTAATGTCACTTACAGAGCGAATAATAAACGAATTGGTCAACAAACGCATCTATCGGAATGGTCAATTAATTTATAATGATCTAATACATTAATTAGCTACTCAAAAGAAGAGTTACCTATCCAAGCTACCTGTCCTAGCTAGGTATAGCTTTACTAGAAGGTAGCTTGCAAGTACAAAACTAGCCTATAGCAAAACAAATCTATACCGCTAACATAACAGTGCCGAAAGTACATACAATCTTCCGCCACTTTTCAGTACTATGCATTTCAGTAAGAGCTATGATTAAATAGTTTTTTTAGATGGATTGTTTGTGGTCAGAGTTCGGGATATTTAATGAATAATTTGGCGCAACTAACCTTTTCAAAACAAACGTGTGTAACGATAACCGGAAGTCAACTTCTGGGTTACAGTGGTTTACTTCCGCCGTAGTTTTTCATTTGTAGTGGAGCTGCCGGTTTGAAACGCCAGTTTTGTCGTTTCTCTTAAACCTGTCATTCAACGGTAAAAGCCTAACTTTTTCTTTTTTACTTTGTCGCTGATACAAAATATCGCATTACACCAAAGAGGCGGTGTAAAACTATATATGCGTGTACCCAAGTAATCTCAATTTCATTTGTGATTCTTCCAGACATCAGGAACTTCAGGATAACTGGGGGTATCTAACTAATCGAGTTGCGGCTGTTCGTTATTAGCTAGCTAGCATCTTAACACAACCTGCAAGCTACATGGTTCGATTCAGTCCACTATAAAACTAAAAGCTTGAATGTTGAATGCTAATTCTGACTATGGGTAATACTGCTGCAACAGTACGAACTTATTCATAATAAAAGTTAACGTAATTTAAGGACAGTAGTGTATGTATGTATATATATAAATAAAAAACTGTTCCAATTTAGGCTGCAAGGAGCATAATCTTACACAGTCAATACACAGTCGCTCATTCACCTGAATAGGATTTTAAAAGGTCGGTTTAAACCTACAGTGGTCTCCCTTTTCTGTAGTGATGTCTGGCGGCGAGCGCCTGTTCTGCTGCGAACACCCGGCTGTGTGGAGTGGAGTATTTGGGAAATACTGGACTGTCGTGGAAGCCAAGGCTGCCGAGAAGGGGAAGCGTTCAGGGAAGCTCTTGGCGCTTGAGAAATGGTACGACAGAACTCGCGCTCGCGTTGTTTGTGCCAGTTTATTTTTTGTGTATTATGGCAACAACGCAAGGCAGTGGCTAGGAGTGACATCACAGTGAACCAAATATTTCATAAATCAAACATGCGCAAACTGGTATTGTTGTGCAGTACAAAGTTTAATGCACTGTGATATCACTTCTTGCAAAATTTTAATTTAAATAAATTGTTTCAATAAACCGAACCAGCACAAACAATATTTCTTAATACCACAATTCACCACAGTCCAGAGCAAACAAAAAAGTTTTTATCCAATTATTTGGTATATCTAATAAGAAAGCAATTTCATTATTCAGGTATCAGGAGGAGCTACCAGTGGTCATTTCTGGTCGGAAAGAGCCCTCTCTAACACACGCAGAACTAGTCAAACTCATGGAGTGGAAGCTGTCTGTGAGTATGTACATAATGAACATCCTGAATCCTTGCGTATGAACGGAGTCGGCAAAGGTACCCTTTGTGCTGACTGGAGGGACACGTATTATTGCCTGCTCTTTTCCAGAGAGGGAAGTTCCGGCCTCGCCTGCAGCAGCTGGTTGGCTCTAACAGCGAGGAGGCGGTGCTTAGCTGCACCAAGACAGCTTTCCAGCTCCTCCCCAACGTCCAAGCAGCGATTGCAGAACTTAGCACTCTGAAAGGTCTTGGACCTGCTACAGCGTCAGGTACCTAGACAGCCCCCGTGCCTTTCCCCAAACAAACACACGTACAGAGAAAGGAAATTAAAAGTGCTTTACTTCTCTCTTCCCCTCTATATGTTGCTCTATTTAGCTGTGCTCACAGCAGGAGCACCAGGTGTAACTGCTTTTATGGCCGATGAAGCCGTTGAAAGCATCTCTGATCTGAAACCAGTTCAGTACACAGCCAGGCACTACTCGCTCTTCTTGCAAAAAATTCTGGACAAGACCCACCAGCTCAACAGAGGTAATGCAAAATGCTTTTGGGTGGTGTAATTCCCTCTTCTGGCTGTTTGCGTCACCGTGGCTGCCTGCTATGAGTACCAGGCCAAAATTAGTCCTACCCACGAATGGTGAATTTACTTTTACTGGATGGATGTTGTGTTTTCTTGTTTATAAGGTCCCACTGTTAGAGTATTTATATATAAAAACTCAAAGGGTATAACAGTGCTGCTTCATCCATTTTTCCAGTCATTCCAGCATTAACAAAATGAACTTGGCAT
This sequence comes from Sternarchorhynchus goeldii, assembly GCA_028565775.1. Classification (NCBI taxonomy): domain Eukaryota; kingdom Metazoa; phylum Chordata; class Actinopteri; order Gymnotiformes; family Apteronotidae; genus Sternarchorhynchus; species Sternarchorhynchus goeldii. The sequence continues at coordinate 18,911,908 of JAOXYF010000008.1, forward strand.
CTAAACTGCTGCTACTAACTGGTTCTCTGTCACCCGCCCCCCCTTTACAGTGGCCAGTGAACAGGAATGGACCCCTCATAAGGTGGAAATGTGCTTATGGACATGGGCGGTAGCCAATCAGATTCAGCCTTCACTGCTGGAGGAGTTTCACCTGAATAGCACTACTCAAAAAGAGACCAATCAGAAGCCAGGAAGGAGAAGGGAAACCAGTGAGCAGCGATCTAAAAGGCAGAAGACTGACTAGCCCAATGACACATTTTCCAGACCAGACTGGTATTTTTAGTTTAAAATTTTCTACTTCTCAGAAAGTCGAGCGTAAAGAACAGTAAGGTTACCTTATATCTTTTGGACATTTTTGGCTGATTGTTCTGTCTGCCTAAAACAACTCACTCTATGGGAGTCTTGCAAGACAGGTATAGCACCCTGTGCAACCTCAGCACAGGTCTGAGGTCAGTCAGAGGTGGCACAACCCCAGCACGGGTCTGAGGTCAGTCAGAGGTGGTGTGATGTCAGCACAGGTCTGAGGCCAGTCAGATGCGGCATAACCCCAGCACAGGTCTGAGGTCAGTCAGAGGCAGTATGACGCCAGCACACCTCTGAAAAAAGCGTGTTCTGACAGAGGAGAGGTTTCACCATAAACATCTGCTGCTTGTGAAGTTCCTGTGTGTACCTCATCTGTCCTGAAACTTTCTCTGATTTTGGGTTTTTGTGAACTATGATCACAGTTATACTATATTAAAACAGTTTATTTTGAAATCCTCCTCCTTGTTCCTAGTTGAACACTTAAATAAATGTCACACTGCTTCATAATGGATCTGTGCGTGTGCGCTTTACTACACATCTTAGTTTTCTCACACACGTTCTGAGTGTAGAGGACGTTCTGGACTGAATGCTCACAGCTTGGTCGTTTATTCCTTACAGCTGGGAAATGAAAGCAGATACAATGAAAACGGTACAAAACAAGGGAGAAATAAAAACGTAACGATAGAAAATGTCTTGGCTTCAGACATTTAAAAAGTACATCATGATATTTATAATGAATTTGATATAAACTACCAAAATGTACAGTTTTTTTTTCCCTTTTTCATATCAACTTGAGAAAAATAATACCCTAGCTTGTACGTTTTTGTTTTGTTCCAAAGCTTTAATTTGTAAACAGTGTTTTTTTTTGTTTGTTTGTTTTTTGTTACTGCAACAAGTTATTTTTGGCACCATTCTGAAGTCTTGGAGTGGACAACAAATTATATGAGAACTACAGTTATGGCTGCAGTACAGAGATGATCCAACATAACATGCATTCTGTAACCAATAACTACAGTATCATCAATGGTGTTGGTTGCCATTGCTAGGCTGGAGGTCTGAGAAGGAAGGGCAGTTATTGGCTATGATCTGATGTGGGAGGAGCTTCAGAGTCAGAGTTCAATACCGGGCAAACCATTTGAGGCCAAAACATTTTGTCCCAGAATTCTACAGGAGCAATTGGTGAACCCGGACACGTTCCACTAATGAAGCCAAATACACAGTTCTTTTACGTCCTCTGTTTCCCCACACACATGGACACACACGTACCTTTTCCTTAAACAATTGGTACACACTCTTTTAACACACACATCACGTGGAACAGTCTGATAAGCTACATTGGCTTTTCTTGTACACATTAACCTCATGAGTCCGAAGCTACAGCGGAGCGAAACTGTGTAATATCCCAGGGTTTACAAATCCTGTCTTATCTCACAGAAATAAAGGCGTTGGATCCGTCCTCAGTGGAGTCTTATTATGTGTTTTTCCCCCCCTCCATTTTCATTGTGCTCCATACTTCCTCCTGGGTTCCTCTCCCTAGTCCCCTAACTTGTTCGTTTCCCTTCTTTGAGTGCCTCTGTGAGGACTAATCACCATCGATCTTTGAATGCCTCTGTGAGGAATAATTACCATCCTTCTGCCTCTGACTGCCTTCAGGGAGCTTCAGCTACACGCACACTATAACGCACATATGATGGATAACAGTAATTGGCGCACACGCCTAAAAATGACATTTGGTCAGCCAACCGGTCACTGCGTGAAATGCCACTCGTCAGGTGTAATTCCCAGAAGGCGAGCAAACGTTCGTCAGCAGTGAAGTGCACGCAAACCGTTCGAACGCCCCCACCCCTTCTGCAGCACCTCCTGCTCTTGTGCTCCTCCCCTTGTGCTCCCAGCTTGGGTTCCGCCTTCAGCAAGTTCCGACCACACCTCCTGCCTCCTCTTGGCGAACCAAACACGAGGCCCTTTCCGAAAAACATCAACGTTTTTCGGAAACTTGTTCATGCATGATCCTTTGCTTGAATCGAATTCTTCGATTCAACATTCCACTCCAGTCAGTAAATGAAAGGGGAGGGCCGTTTGCGGATCGCTCCCTTAGCGCTAGATCATTTGGATCACTTAAACCAACTATAGTCGCTCTTAATCAGAGGATGAAACATGAATGGTCACAAAGTCTTGGAATGAATCTTAACCCTCCCAAACAGCTGATCACATCAGAGTGTGGTTATATGAGCGGTTACGGTGTGCTTACTGGGTCAAATCAAGTCAGTTTAGCCTTCTCCGTTTTACCTTGGACGGAGACTACAGCGTGTAGTAAGACTTACTGGGGGGAAGGAAGTTTTAATACGTCTGATCGGAATCGGAACGGAGCCAAATAGTGGCATAGTGCAGAAGTACTAGATACGCACCCGCATTCGTTACAATTCTTTCAATTGATGCAATTGATATGGGTTTCAAATGACTCGGCCATTGCGAGAGAGTGCGTGTGTGCGCGCACGCATATTAGATGCTGCACTGGTTTAAAGCCCGTTCACATACACATTTCTTGCTCAGATATGAACAGCTAACAGAAGTGTGTGTGTGTGTGTGTGTGAACAGCTAATGGAAGCCGTAAGCACAGAGAAATGAGCTGAATGAACAGAGGTACCAGTATAAACGTATGGCACAAAAATTTACACCACCACACATATATTGGTCAGAAACATTGTCGTGCTTTTTCAGAAAAGTTCAGAAATCAGTCCCCTATCATCACCGTCACATATTACAGTCCCCCCTATCACCACTGTCACATATTACAGTCCCCTCCCCCCCAGCAAAGCTCTACGAACGTAAACAAAAATAAAGATATTCAGTACTGAATATACAATTTGATATAGCAGCTTAGCGAATGATTACTTGGCACTGCAGAATTTAAAACCAACTTACTGTGATTAATAGTGAGTCTTAAGGACCGTACTATCTGAAGTTCACACACACAGGAGGTATTCTGCGATCTGGAAACCTCAGAGTTAAAATGCCCATTTTAAGTGTCTTGGTAGGTTTCGCCTTTGAGAGGGTCATTAGTTGACTGAAATGTATCAGCGCCGAGTGGGAAATGAAACTGTAACGCAGATGAACCCCAGAAAAAAGTATTTAGTTACTTTGATCAGTTGCTTTTTGTTTGTCTGTCTGTTTGTTTTTTGAGGTCTTTTTATTTTTTTGAGGGGGTGGGGCAGTGGGCGGTGTAAATATCACACCTTGGCAACGGTTACCGTAGCAACTGCACAAAGGTAACCAAGGCAACGGTTACGGTGGGAATCAGACAGTCTGGCTTCAGTGGTCTCAACCGATATTAATGGCGTCACAGACTTAACCTTCTGACCTTTTGACCTCACCGTGCACCTGCAATGGGAAGGTCATCCAGGGGCAAAGGTCCACACGTGGAAAAACTGAGCTTTGACTCCACACTCACAGTTATAATGTGTGTGTGTGCGCATATGATTATAGGTGTTTATGTATGTGTTGTGTCTGTATGTATGTATGTGTGTGCAGTTCAGAAAGCAGGTTAAACTATATTTCCATTCAAGTCCCCAAAGAACAGTAAGATCCAACAGAGAAATTTATACTAATGCACCGTTTGAAATCGTTGTTTTCCTTCTGAGGAGAAAAAAAAAACCCAGAAAATAAAAATTAACTTGATAGAATGTACCAGATTGTATTAAATACCCAGTGTCAGGAAAAAAAAGTAGTTTTGCCCTGTAGTGGTTTTGAGAGTCATTGAGAGTTTCTGCTGTTTCATTTCCTGGTCTAGACATTGTCAGTTAAGGATGTGTGAATAAGACGTGAATAGTAGAATCAGTTCTGAAAGTTGTGCATTTAAAATCCTTTCTTGCCGTTTTAATGGTCTCTCCACTCTTGACCAAGCGGAGTAGAACATACCGGAACCTCTAACAAAAAAGGTTGTGGCGGGCAAAATAACCTGGGTCCTGAAAAAGGTGTGGCTGTTCACAGCCGGAGAAAATGAGGGAGGTGGGGGGGTGGGTGGGAAAGAGAGCGC
>JAOXYF010000008.1:18930170-18941865 GCA_028565775.1 Sternarchorhynchus goeldii
CCCCCCCCCCCCCCCACACCCCCCCCCCCCCCCACCGAGCGCGATCCGCAGCGGTGCGCACATCGTCAGGGCCGAGGTGCGTGTCGACGTTAGCCAGGCGTCGCTAGCGCAGACTAGCATAGCCCAGCCCAGCGGACCTGTCAGCGCACCGTCGCTCGGATGTGGCGTTCGCATCACGCATGCGGAAGCGTGCGAGCTGCACACACACACACACACACACACTCACACGTACACTCTCTTTCTCACTCACTTATCTGAGCTATGCTGCCCTCTCCGCCTGTCCTCTGCTTCCTTCCATCTCGTTCTAGAAATACATGCAGGAAGACACACGCATCCACGTACACACTGTAGGGAAAGTGTAACCATAGCAACCCTCCGGTGCTTACCTGCTCTTGAATGAGCTGAAATAGGGAGCTCCTATCCATAAACCGGGCCCTGCTTCTCCAACCGCCACGACAAGAAAGACACACACTCACGCATACACACACTCACGCGCCCATACACATGCTCACACACACACACACACACACAGCGGTGCGCGCCAGTCAGCTCGGCCCCTACGAGGGCGGTACACACCCCCCTCGCACGCACACACATATACACACACACACACACACACACACACACACCCACAGGAGTTGTAGTAGTATTCACGGGGTCTCCTCCAGTCAGGAAGGAGGGAGATTCGTCACGTCTGTAGCCCACACACAGCAGCTTGTTGTGGGGGAAATCCAGGACAGAGTGCTGCCGCTTCGGTCACCCACAAGCACCTCTTGATCGATCTCTCTCTCCTCCTCTCTCTCAATCTCTCTCTCTCTCTCTCCCTCTCTCTCTCTCCCTTTTCTTGCCTCCTGCCTCTACCGTAAGAAACGCTTGCACACAGTGCAGCTACGAGAGTCGCCTCCTCCTTCCCCCCTCTTTCCAGAACGCACCATCCAGCCCTGACTCTCTCCCCTCTGCTCTCCTTTTTCTCTCTCCCTCCCTTCTTTCACGCTGCGTTCTCTTCCTCGGTGTGTGTGTGTGTGTGTCTGCCTCTACCTATATGTAAATCTCTCTCTTCCCTCTCTGCCAATTTCTCTCTTTCTCTCTGTCCTTCTTACAGACTGCACTACCTGAATACTAATGAGGAAGGGGAGGGAGGTGGTGGGTGCCAGCCAGTAGGAGCAGAGGGGGCGTGGTAAAAAAAGCTGCAGCTTTGCTTCTACACCGCAGGAGTCCAGACACACTGCATATGCACATACACACATATATGCACACACATACACACACACACACACGGATACACAGTGCACATGAAGATGTGCTGTATTCCATGTACTGATTTGGCTATCAATCACATACTCAATCCTTTAGGAATCATAAATAACTGTGGTGGGCAGAAATATATGCAAAACCATGAAACTCCTCCTCTTCCACTTTTGCCAAGTCCCAGAAGAAAGTGGGTGTCGTCTGTGGAGCTGGGGTCTGTCATCTGGGGTCTGTCGTCTGTCGTCTGGGATCTGTCGTCTGTGGAGCTGGGGTCTGTCGTCTGGGGTCTGTCGTCTGTCGTCTGGGGTCTGTCGTTTGTGGAACTGGGGTCTGTTGTCTGTCGTCTGTGGAACTAGGGTCTGTCGTCTGTGGAACTGGGGTCTGTCGTCTGTGGAACTGGGGTCTCTCACTGTTTTATTTTCTAAATCGCCAGTAAACCACACATTAAAAGCTGACTGTTACCCATGGTCTTTAATATTTGTCAAATCTTTGCAGTCACAGAATTCACACTTCTCACATTAAGGTAACAGATCTATAGCTGTAAACGTACAGAAATATCTACAGCAAACAATTTAGGACAAAAATAAACAGCTTTGACACAGACACTGCATGTTTTCAACTAACATTTGACTCTTTTTTGCAGGTCAACAGTTAATGCTTTGGTGGGAATCTATATGCATGGAAACACAGGGAGTTTTTTTTTTTTGGAAAACCTACTGAACACATAAGGAATACATAAAATTACTTATTTTCATAATTTGCATCAGTTTCATTTGTACATTATTTTTTCTATTGTTATTTCAAATGATACTAAGTTTCTATAAATACAATGCATTTTGAAAAGCTTTTCTCTGCTGAGGAGTCTTTACTAGAGAACTTGAGGTGTTTTAGAACTACAGCTGTTCTTAATCTTTTTTTCAGCTTGCCATGACTGACCCTGAAAATTGGCCCTGAAAATTGTGAACTGCAGACAGACGCCTGCAAGGTAGTCACAGCAGAAGAGCTTGGAACAGCTTTGCCCACCCCTGCCATCAGACTCACCATACAACTCTAGCTGGGAACCTCAGAACTTCAGAATTCCTTGAGAATTTCTTACACTGTGAGTGTATGTGAACGTAGGTTCACAAGTCCAGTATAATTTAAGCTATTGATCAATAGATAGAATAGATAGATTTTCTGGACAAGCAGTGGTTAGTTGTGTGCATTTGGATGTCTGGTGGAAATTACTTGACTTCTATTTGCATCTCCTAAAGCTAAGAGATTAAGAGAGGAAGATGTAGAAATGGGGTGTCATGGATTCTGAATGCTTTCAAAGTGTGTGTGTGTGTGTGTTTGTGTGGTAAGAGACAGTAGTTGCCAGCTAATACTTACTTGTTTCCCCAGAAGTCTTTACTTGCAAGAGCATAACTGTCACTGTAATATTATAACCTTGAAAAACTGCTAAACAGATTATAGAAATGTAAAATCATTATTTAAAGATGCGTATAAAACAAAGAAACGAGCCTGTTGTAGTAGCCTATACTTTTAATGAGTAATTAGTAGCAGCAATTTAACTGTGGAAATGTTTTATTAAAATTTTTAATAATATGAAGAAGAACTATCTGGAAATAAGCAATTCTGAATGTCACAGCCTATAAAACTCTGAAGTCTGAAAGCATCCACGCGCAATCAGGCCATTAAACTTAATTCTGAAAAGACTGAATATAATACGTCAGATTTTGCATTGATGGCCTATCAGTATATTCACACAAGTGAACGTACACATTTAAACGAAAAATTACTTTTTAAAAGATTACGTGATGTAGAATTAAAAGGGTGTGTGGGACGCATCATTAAAAGGCAAAATATCCATCGGTTTAAATGGTGTTTGAGGTTACCTTTGATAGATCAAGACTCTCAATCGAATCGAGTAATGACGATTCGATACTGTATTAGATTAGTCGAGGCGCGTTGGCGCCTTGTCCTCGTAAAGACGTTGTGTGGTGGTCAACGTAGGCGCACACTTGCAATGACATGGTGTGAAATTACACACATTACTACCTACTCTTTTGTTAATCTGAAAAAAAAAGTTTTCTTATTTTTATTGAATTTCTCCCTATAAAATGGATTGATTTTCTCAATGATTAATTTTGTCTGAATTTGCTTAAAATTGGGAAAAGGTGGATAGAAATATGCAATAGAAATATGCAGTAAGTTTAAAAGTCTTTCTCCAAAATTATCCATGCATTTCTAATTTTAACCGGACGCTCTGCATAACTAAAACTAGGTTACATTATTTCAAAAGGCCTCGTACCACGCAGACGGACGCTTAACAAGACCATCATCGTGTGTCAGAGCAACACCGCCCTCTGCTGGCAAAAACGCCTTACCGTACACAGAAAGCAGTTCAAGTAAAAACGCATGTACGCAAGCGCGCATGTACGCATGTTCCTGGTAAAATACATTATCAGTGTTCCACTGATTCTTAAATAATATAGAATTGTTGTACTATAGGCTTGTTGAAGGTGGTTTACGATACACAAATGCAGTTATTTTTTATAAAAAATGTCAATGACAAATCACCATTTACAGTCTGTCCAATATTTCCAATGTGTCCTATCTAATGTAAACCTTATCCTGTATGTGGGAAATGTGTAAAATGAGCCTAGACCTTCTCATCCAGTACCTAGAACGAGCCTCTGGCCCATTTCATTTTGTGCGATTTAGCTCTAAAGAGAATAATGTCTCAATTAAATGATTCAGACACCTTGTGACAATCGTGTGTGTCATATTTTGGAGAACCGGAACTGATCCCAGCCCATCCCTTGAGAGCTGAGGGCGATTTTTCGGCAGCTGTCGGCTACAATACGCGATGCGTATTGTTCTGTGTCTGTATATATAAATATATATTACTGTATATTTTAGATTTGTTGCGTTTGCTGCTAAACACACCTAAAATCTCACCTTCTCAAACCTGTACTCTGCAGACACGAGTACCAGTCGCATTTAGCCAGTTTCTCGATTTCGACATTCTCAGCAATACAATAAACAATAACAATAACAATAAACAATAACAACACAATAAACAATAACAATACAATAAACAATAACGAAACTTGTCTCGTTGCCTGTAGAGGTCTACTAAATCTACCTCTCGCATGTGTCGAAAAGGGTCATTTGAGTGACTGACAGCTCACAGGTGCACTGAATGTCGTGTGTGTGTGTGTGTGTGTGTGTGTGTCGGGGGGGGGGGGATACAGATGATTTCCAGAGGAATTAATAGGTATACCGTAATAAACAGCGTTTAGAAGAGGTAGTGCGCGTATACTGGACGCTTCCACTCCTTATCTTATGTATACTGGACGATAACGGCTGTCATACAACACCCAAAGCTTTTAGGCGTAGTCTACCATTGCCTATGAAACTACGAAATCACACAACTGTAGCTATGAAAAACCTTGCTGAAGACGTGTACGTAATTATTCCGAAGCGTGGGCTACCTGTGTATTTCGGTATACTGCTCGGGGGGGGATTCTGTCTGCCTGACTCTCTTTCGGTACTATAAGTCATTATAAGTGATTGAAAATTGTAATATGGCAGGGCTTTGCTACTGTATCGGTTTATCATTGTCCCGTTATTTGAATCAGGCCCGAAGTCACGTCGTCCATTGTTCCGGTGACTCCGGCTCGGGGGCGTGCTAGGTTTGAGGGAGTGCGCGTGCAGGGAGGGTGCTGTTTTCAGCACTAGGAGTCTACCGACATGTGAAGACAGCATGTTTTAAGACTCCACGAGGAGTTTAGAGACACGTCTTCCAATAAACGGGGGTCCAGACAGCCACAAAGAAACACTAGTAAACATAGAAACATCCCCAGCTCATTATAGTACGCGTTCGCGCGTCACAAAGTAGAACGTGCCAGATTGGACCACTAGTACGCGCACGTACACACAAAGGATGCGTGTGTGCGTGTGTGTGTACGTATGTATGTGTGTGTGTGTGTGTGTGTGTGCGCACGCGGGGCCGCGCGCGCTCGCGTGTGTGTGTGTGTGCAGGAGTGAGTGGAGCATGTTAAATGGGAATAGCATTTTGTGTTTGCGTTGCTGAAACAATTCTCATGAAATTTCTGTACACTGTCGGAATGTTACGTGAGACATTTGTGTCCATTTTAGTTAAGTAACAACGCCTCATACAACGCTAATTAATAATTACAGTAATCACTACTAATTATGATTAAGATCAAATGCAGTCGAATTGATCATACCTGCTCTGAATCCAGCTAGACCTAAGCAAGAAATTAATAGCTACTCACAATCAACATTAAAAGCCACGTAACAAAAGTTTAATTAGGTTGTAAAATATTGATCATCAATCAGTTATTGGTTATTGGCCATTAACAATGTTACAGACTATTTTTAAGTGACGTTCAGAGGATGCAAGCTTATGAAGTGCAATCTGTATTCCAAAATTGAGTTGCAAGATGGCGTTCACTGGCTAAAACATAAACACTGAAAAATATAAATTAAACAATCAAGCCAGCAACAGTTCTGCTCTAAGGTACTCCTTTAACACGCAAAAAGCCAGCCGTTTAAAACTATACAATGAATTTATGACGTAAATTTCATCTTTGGGTCGCGCTACGTTTGCCAGTGAACAGATAACAAAAGAATGCGTGACAGCCCGAGCAAGTGTAAAACGATCGGTCCGACTGATCGCTGTCAATGTGTCAATCGCGCTCGAGACATTTACCCCATTACACACATACTAGCGGGCCTGGTAAACTTACAACCTGTCCACGGTACCGGGAATCGATGTTCGGTAAAGCAGGTCTTTTGGCTGTTGGCAACTTTCCTACCAGTCGAGTAGCCCGGACATATTCAGCATAGTACACTCTTGTTTATAGTCTTTTTTTACTGTTTTATGCGAAAAGAAGAAACGGATCTTAATTTTACAGAAAGCTCTTTAAATGTCCGAGTATGATACACAATTTTGAGGTAACTTTAATTCACACACATTTCATTTATAGGAGGTTTAACAATAAATAATCTGAACAACGTCACGCAGACTCGCAGGCAGGACTGTGTTAGTTCGCAAACTACATCGGTTGATTAAAAACCTAAACGGCGTTTTGCATGAACCGAACCCGTCCTGTCCTACATAGCAGTGATTCGGGTTTCATGTGCATTCTGTATTCTGATCCGTGGTTTCGTTGTTTTGGGTCAATTTTGCCGGAAATCTGCAAAATACATCGCCACGCACACAGCTTCGAGTCGGTTTTCAGGGAAAAAAAGTTTATCGGTTACAAATATCTGACGAAACGTCTGTATGCCCGTGAAGCCTAAACTGTCCCCCCTCAGAACCTGCTGTTGTTTGAGATGGTGCCGAACCGAGCTGCGTAAATTCGGCCAGAGTTCGAGGAAGAAGAAACACAAACTAGCCCGCGCGGATTTCATGGAAGCCTGCTCGATCAGCTGCTGGCAGTTGGTGTTCTCAATCACGTCCGCGCGGAGGCTTCATAGACTCTACGGGCGCACTACGAGAATAATATATACACTTCCAGCGCGCTTCTCTACCTTGGTACACGTTATTGGAATTTCTACTTTTGTATCGGACGAGAGCGAAGACTCCGTAGCGACGTGGCAAAGTCATAGTACATTGCGGTAAATCCGGTTTTATCAAAGCGTTTCGCTTGACTTCTACGGCAGTTTTCTTTTAACCAGAGTTTGACAGTTCGGGTTGTGAATTCCGACAGAAACTTGCCATGGCAGAGACGGCAGCAGCCCCCGCGGCGAAGCCCAAGAAGACGAAAGCCCTTAAGAAGGTCACCTCTCACCCCAAATACTCCGACATGATTAAAGCAGCAATCGTTGCTGACAAGAGCCGCGGCGGGGCGTCCCGCCAGTCCATTCAGAAGTACATCAAAAGTCACTACAAGGTGGGTGAAAACGCCGACTCGCAGATTAAACTGGCTTTGAAGAGGCTAGTGGCCAGCGGACTCTTGCGTCACACCAAGGGCATCGGAGCCTCCGGCTCATTCAAACTGGCCAAAGCCGAGGACCTGAAGAAGCCAGTGAAGCCGAAAGCGGTGGTCAAAGCCAAGAAACCAGCCAAAGCCGCCCCCAAGCCCAAGAAGGCTCCGAAACCCAAGAAAGTGGCAAAGTCCCCCGCCAAGGCAAAGAAGAGCAAACCGGTGGAAAAGAAAGTGAAGAAGGCGGCGGAAAAGAAGAAGTCTCCGGTAAAAGCGAAGAAAGTAGTTAAGAAGGCGAAGGTGACCAAGTCGAATAAATCCAAGAAGGTTAAATCGGCAAAGCCCAAACCGAAGTCAGCAGCCAAGAAAGCAACTAAGAAGAAATGAAGGGACTTCAAACTTCACCCCTAACTCTGAGACTGACTAATCAAAAACAATTCGCTCATTGTAAATAGACTTTTTGAGGAAGTGTTTTGGTATATTATTATTTTTGTATGGTATTTGTTCTGAATTAAACCCAGTCTTTTTTACAGCCACTTTGCACTATTGTGACATGATACGAGATCCTTCTAAAATAAACAAGGGTCTTAAATTATTGCAGTCATGTGGCTAAACAATTGTTATTTATTTTTGTGCTTGGAACGGTAGGTTAGATAGTTTGAACGACCTTTAATAATATCTGGGCAGCAATATGGAACAGTATCATTTCGGTAGGACTGTGAGTTAAACTCAAGGTGTGTATGGTCGGACATTCTGAATACTGTCATCTGAACGGTGAGCATCGATTTTGTCCTGTATATATAGCATACAGCCCCTGTCCCCAAAGGGGATGAAGAACGTTGTTGCCTTGATTACAGTCTCAACCCAAATTATTATGTTTCATCATTGTCAGGTTGTTGTAAACTAGCTACATTATCCTACGTGTAATAACTCTTTCGGACACCTTTATATTGTACAACAATAAACTTTTTTCTCATCTTCTAAACGAGTGTATTCTATTTTATATGACTCAAGAGCTCATTTGCCATCCATACAAGTGCACAAGATGGAGAGAGACCAAGGCGTAAAACGTATTTAATGACATAGGCAACAAGGCAGCATGCGGTCGGTGGAGAGTTGATGGGTGTGTTACTATGACGGTAGTCCCGCCCGGGGCAGGATACAGTCCTGTTAGACCACACCCATGGGTTCCGCTCCCGCGAGCTCTGTTGTCACGAGCACAGTGAGTGAAACAGCATCTCACGTTCGACAAAGGCGAGAAGCTTCGTCGCATCCTGTCAGAATGTTGGTTACAAGCTCCGGGAAGCGCGAGCAGAGCGCATGCACTTCATCGATCCATGAGCGGGAAGGAAGGGGCGACATTTGGGTTTTCAGCACGCAAAAGTCTAGTGTTGTGTTAGTCATTGTTCAGCTGCGGAGGATAAGTGAGAAATAGGTTACAATGCCGGTTGTATGTCATCCTATCAAAGTTATATATTTAAACATTTGTCACTTCGTTTTTTCCAAAAAAAATGATATTTTGTTTTTTGTTTCACCCAGTTTTTAATACACGAGTACATATACATGAGTTTTATTTATAGAAAGAAGAGGCTTTCTAAAGGAATTGTTTTTATTTATTTTGTAGTTTTACTTTTTTTAAACCAAAACTATAAACCGTACGATACGAGTTAAATGGAGATGCAAAATGCTGTTTACATCACACAACGCATTTGGACTCCAAATACTGGGCGCCGTTTTTTTCCAGCGTCTGTAGTCCAAATGGTAGTCTGGCTTTAAAACTACATAAACCATGCAGCATTTTGCTAAAATCTTTTTGTAAAAATAATTCCTGATGAATTCATTCTCTTTATTCCAATTATTTCATGTTAAAAACATTTTAACATGAAGCATATTGCCAAGTTCTATTACTATATTAAAATAAATATATTTTATACATGATGGGGATTTGTTTTTTAATTAGGACGAGAGGACATAAAATAATGCACAATTTTTTCCACGCATTTGTGAATTCTTGAAAACAGATATGAAAGTCGATGCGTCATTAAGTATTTACTTTGACGAGATCTGACACTTGGTTCGTCTTAAACATTCTGATATAATGCTTTGTGTTATAACCGCAAAGTAAGATCTGGAGCCTGGACCTGAACGGTCAGTTTGTGTAGCTTAATAGCAGAATTACTTTTACTTACTCATTTCAGGTTGTCGCTTTGACTGCCGCTAAATATGGTTGGGCCAGTAAGATTTAGCAGTTTAATGGACATACAGTAAGCAAAGGAAAACACTGCAAAAAGTAAAACTTGGGACTAATTTTGTTTCGGTGACATCAATATTCTGACCACCACCTCACTCACTCAATTTTTGCAACGGTCAAAGAAATGGCTTCCGAGGTACTGGAGTTAAAATTACTCTATATTAACGGTTCGCAGTCAGATTTGCAAACGAGTACCAATTTTTTAGGGGTGTTAAACACAAATGTTTCAAACTTGATTAAAATCGGCGGTATCTTATATATTTTACACCTGTGGGCGGGTGAAAAGGCACGTGTCAGACGTTTTTACATGTGCGATCGGGTTGCTTTTAGCTCAGTGCAATCCGACATTGGTCTGTTTTGATCACTCAGATCTCACCTCAAGTGTTAAGTCTAAGCAAAATAAGGGGGGGGGGGTCCCCAGAATGGCAAAGAATTGTGGGAGATCTGACTCTCTGCACTTGAGATGGGGCCACTGAAGAAAATCAGGTAAAATGACACCATGGGTGCAAGTCATCGGGCAATCAGGTCAGATGATCACATCTAATATTCAACACCCTTTAGGTTCTCACGTTTACTGCACAAAAAAAAAAAAAAAAACCCACAAAAGCACAAGAGACTGCCGTCACATGAAAAAAGGTTTATTACAAAATATTTTTGTTGAAACATACTGGCTTTGATGCACTATGGGTAAAAATTTCATATGAGGATACATCTATGCCAGGGGCAGAACTGCAGTCGGACTGTTCATGAGTGTGTGTCCGTGTGTGTGAGAGATCCAACACGGGTACAACTAACAGCAAGTTTTCCTGCCGAATACAATACAGAATTATTCCATACAGCAACACTGAACAGTTGAGCTGTTTGTGCATTACAGGTGGCTTTAAAAAGAAATTCATATGCAAAAATAACTTGGCTAAATTCTGGAGAGGGATTGCATTGGTGTTGAAGGTACACATACACAGCCATACATACACAGAGTGCTGGCAGGAAAGGACATCTCCGCTTAAAACCCAGGCATGTGGAACAGAGATGCCTTAACCTGAATCTAAGGGGACCTGATGCTTATGGTAATGTGCAGGTATACAGAAGGACCCGGTTGCTGGATCTTTCAACCATCTCCACCCAGTGAGAGCTCGTGAGGAAGAGTCGCATGTTTTAAATGCAGCCTAAAGGGGTAAGGTGGATGTCCTGTGTTATATGCATCTTAATTTACATGCAACACAGAACATATCTACATCACCGTGTGCGAATCTGATGACTTTTTTTTGTGGGTCTGCATCAAGCATCAACAATGTTTCTGAGCAGATCTGACAAGTGTGCGCTCTCTCTCTCATAAAGGTCAAACAGACTGAAGATTAAAAAAAAAAACAATTAAAAAAAACGAACCCCCCCCCCCCGAAAACAATTCCAGCTGGTCCCAAACCTGTGCTCCTGAGAACAGATTCTATGGAAAGAAACAGTGCGTTTGGATTCTTCACAGTCAGTTCTCAGCAGAATAACACAAATGTCCTGTTGCTACAGCAGGTCCTGCACAAATAAAGGAATTCAGGACCTTTTCCACTGCTCATGGGGTGCAATTTAATATTACGCTTTTTCACTCACAAACACAAACTAAGAGAGAAAGAGAAAGAGAGAGAGACAGGTGAGATGACGGCTCAACTATGTTGAGGTGTGCGTGGATGTTATTTGTGTCTGTAGAAGATTCTGTACAAGGCAAAGCCCAGGACCGTTGCCATGGCAGCACCTAGCGTCACACGTA
This sequence comes from Sternarchorhynchus goeldii, assembly GCA_028565775.1. NCBI lineage: Eukaryota > Metazoa > Chordata > Actinopteri > Gymnotiformes > Apteronotidae > Sternarchorhynchus > Sternarchorhynchus goeldii. The sequence goes on from JAOXYF010000008.1 coordinate 18,941,371, forward strand.
GCCAGAAGGAGGTACCACTCATGTCTGCCCCGTTCAGATGCCTACAGACAGGAAATGATATCACAAACATAAATCAGTGGGGCGGGGCATTGAATACACACAAATCTTGTACTTCTCAAAACGTAATGGTCGATATTAAGATTAATTCTAAATTTCGATACTAAAATTCAGTCCGGCCAAGGGTGGAGGTCACGTACGGGTGCATGGCTGCATAGGCCAGCTTGCTGTAGATGTGTGCGTTGGTGTATGGGTGCAGCGTGGAGAAGCGAAGGGGCGAGGGGAGGCGGTGCTTGTAGCAGAAGTCGGCTGGACTCATGCCGTGATGCTGCTTCACCTCACTCAGGTCCGTCTTGGAGGCCACAACCACACATGGTACACCCCGCTCCATGTAGTGCTGCTGAAGGACGAACACACCCATGAACACACCCATGAACACACCCATGAACACACCCATGAACACACCCATGAACACACCCATGAACACACCCATGAACA
>JAOXYF010000008.1:18941965-18952166 GCA_028565775.1 Sternarchorhynchus goeldii
CACCCATGAACGTATGCATTCACAGAGATGAACACACACACACTAAACCCCACATTTACAACTCTAAAACAGAGCGATCCAGCCGAGACGTATGCAGGTACGATCAGAGTCAGCACAAATCATCACTCTAGCTGTGTACTTCCGAAATGCATATGCCTTCCTACAGCACTCCAAACTCCCATTCTTCTCTTACACATCACACATTTTGCAGTAGAAGTAATTTTTTTGTTTTTTTTAAACAGTGTTCTTTATAGACCAGGTAGCATCCATGCCTCACAGCTATAAAACCTAACCACGCTTCACAACACTCCTTACCAAACCCTCACATTTTAGACAGGGCGGTGAAGTGTTTCTGAACTGACATCACCCGTTTAGACGCTGGAAAGGCATATATTTTGCTTAATTTGTGTCCTTGGTTTTCATCAGACGGCAAACGTAAACATCGTCCTCCCATCACCACGTCCTGAGAGCAATTTCAGTGGTGGTCATTCATTACAATACAGCTAGCAAATGAAGGGGGTTGGTTGGTGGTGGGGGTGGGGTTCCTGACATCCTGTGGCTACAGCTCTAGTTTGTAGTCCCCTGCAAACACAGGAGTTCTGATGAGCAATATGTGTCACATAAATCCTCTGAGGGTTTGTGGGAAGAGTTTGCGTATGTACATTAGGCCATCAGTCCTCTCATTTTAAACCCACAAACAACCTTAATCGGTAGTTTGAGCGTTGCCGCCAGTCTCTACGGGGGGGGAAGGTCGGCCATACCAGCAGCTTCGGTGTGTTTGTACCTTGTATATACTCGCGCAATAGTTGAACGAGTCTGGATCGCTGACATCGTACATCAGGCAGGCGACGTCGCAGGCTGCGTCGGCCGCCTTCAGGAACTCCGTTTCCACTTCAACCTCCTCCAGCTGCAGGAAATGACATGGGGATCAGGCAGGAAGTTATACAGCAGCCTGATGTGGACAGATACGGTGCAGTTTTAAATGACTGCCTCCAACACAAACCAGACTTTACAAAAAAGACTGAACATGGGTAAGGTGTGGTAAGAGTTGGCTCAGCACATGGTGAAAAACATGCTTGTTGTAGCCATTACTGAAACCATATTCCTCAGCCCATACCATCTGCAAAACCTCTTCCAGCATCTCAAGACTGTACGAAGCCACTATATTAAATACACCGCTTCATCCTATACAATGCTGATTATTATATTAACGAAATATCTGCACAATATTGGATCGAACGCGGTTCACTCACGATCAAGTGCTTCTCCTGGTTGCCAATGGTCACAGTGTTGATGGTGTACAGAGAAAAGGCACTGATATTGCACCCGTCATCCTGAATAACACAAACACGTGTTTATTTATTAACAGAAGCTCCAACATCTGCTCCATGTGCAGGCAGAATATATTGCTTATGGTGTCTATCGTATATGGTGTATATATATATAGACATTTACATACATTTACATATATTTACATATTTATATACACATTTACATTCACGTTCATCTATTCTTGATTTGTGTTTATTTTATTCATCATCTCAGTCGCTGTAATATCGAGAAATGTTGGCGTAAGAAAGATTGGTGCTGTAAACTACGCGTTGCTGGCTAGTGAGAGGAGCAGATCTAGCTTGGATAATGAAGTTTTGGTTTGTTGACTGAGCCGATAAAGAGTTACTGATGCTGAACTGTTATCAACAGCACTCTTGCATATCGGCTTTCTTACCCGACTGTCAACACGCCTCTCAAAGGTCCCAAAGGTCTCCGAGTTTCAGAGGCCTCACACATTATCATGAAGGCATGGCTCACCCTTAGACTCCGGCCCAGGAAGTCTTGTAAGAAGGCCGTCTTTCCTGTCCCACGTGGGCCAATCACCTTGCAGAGAAACACAGAGCGCTGGGTCTGCCCCTTTTCCAGGTCTAATGCCTTCTCTCGGGTTACTGAGAGAGAGAGAGAGAGAGCGAGAGATTCAGTTCAGTAATTCTTAAATAAAAGTCTAAGCTGCATTAAAGACATACTAGAGGAAATCCACCAATATGCTCCACTAGGTGGCAGTATTAGGAGTTAAGGTTCTCCCTTAGGGTGGCTGGAAGCAATTATTAACTGAACTCAACTAAACAAATTCACATCAGCATTTCTGTGACTGTGGAGCTATATTTTATAAAGGTGAGAAAATTGTATATTAAATGGCTTATAATAAATACAATTCAACCCCTAACCCGGTAAATAATTTCAACACCCCTACCCCAAAACTAGACCGCTCAAACCATACAACAGCGTTCAGTGTACAGCATGCGTCCACTCGTACCCGTGATAGCCGATGTCTGGGAGTCCTGCTCCATTAGAATAGGGTAACCAAGGTAACCGAGGTACTCGAGACACCTGTGGACGTCCAGGTAGGCAGACAACCTGCGATTTAACCAATCAAAGCTCAGTGACATCACGCCTAATCAATCATGGCTTATTTTGCGCGATCACAAACAAAAGGTCTGGCTTACGTCCACTGGCTGAGGTAGCCACGCTGAGAGATGTAGCCATCCTCCGTGGTGGAGATACTGCCGTACACAGACTCGCCCCAGGGCATGAAGGGAAATACGCTAAACAGGTTCCTCAGCTCTGCCGGAGACAGAGCGCCATCCTTGTCCTGAACGAAAAAGGCACAGATACGTAGAGTCACGAGCGCAGGTTTATGTTACTCCCCTCTTGGCCACAAGGGGGTGCTGCGCGACAGAATCGCTCGGGGCCGGAGAGGACGGGGAGTGTCCGCCGATTACCTCATCATATTTTTCAAAGAGCCTCACAAGGAACTGATAACCGAGATGATTCAGCTCTGTCGTACAACCAACAGGCACGCGCAACCTGAAGAAATACGTGCACATTCACACATTTGCACGGCCACGTGGTAAATCGCTAGACAAGGAAGAAGACAACAGTTAGGGATTAACACAGGGCTGTCGGACTGACGGCGGGTAGAGGTAGTCGTCCGTGAGCTCGAGTGCGTCGTCGTAGCCGAACTTGCGCAGGATGGTCCAGGTGGTCTCGTGGCGTCCCCTCTGGATAAAAAGCGTGTTCAGAAACAGGAAGCCTGGAAAAAGCGAGAAGAGGATGTGTAAGAATGTACGCGCCCCCCACGTCGAAACTGGGGAGGTGGGGATGATCTAGATGAGTTACACCATCACTATCTGGAAGTTGTTAAGTTTCAGCAAATCAGACTGCACAAAGTTTTCTTTGGTGTGACTGTGTGTGTGTGTGTGCGTGTGCGCATGTTACCATTAAGTGTGAGGCCGTTGTCCTGAACTCCATCACTAGTGTTTTTCCACACAACTGTTTTCACATCCTCCAGAGCTTGAGGGGCTAAAGGGTTCCCAAAACAAGATTTCTACATGTATAAAACACACACACACACGCGCGCACACACACACACACACACACACACACACACTTAATCTACTGACACATGTAATAAATGAGAATCTGAATTTTCAGACATTCACAAGCTGTAAGTAGCGACCAATTCCCCTTCAAAATGTTCAGATTTTCAGCTCTAATATCCAATATTGCCTCTTTTAGTTGGCATTCCAACACAAACGCTCCCATGAGCACGAGAGGATCTGAACATACCTGAAAGCTGTTGAGCTCAGCGTCACTAAGGATTCGATCGTTGTCTTGATCGGATATGCTGAAAACCCGGGTGAGGGCACGAACACACAGCTGTTTCAGCTAAAACACACACACACACACACACACACACACACACACACACACACTGTAAAGTGACAAATCAAGACATTCCACCATTAGAAGATGCAGTAATGTGCTGTATAGGTCAAACTGACCCCTCTTAAATGTTCTGGCGCATTTTGCACCCTAAAACAAGTCAGCTGCTCCAAACATAAAACAAAATTGATTACATTTACTAAAGCAGCTGCAGTGAAAACTGCGCCACCTGGACATGGGATAAAGTCTTTGGCATTCTCCACTAGTTTTAAAGATCTGAGGACTCTACAATATGTGCTACAAGAACCTTCGTCGTTCTCTAGACTAAACGCTCGTATCTCGAGAAACATACGTGAAAACGCACTTCACGCCATTTGTTGAATCCTAGACAAAACCTGATCATGACGCTCCAGTGCCCCCCCACACCCTGGAGGGGAGGGCGGTTTCCAGGGAGTTTTGGGGGTGAGGTGTTTACCTGCTTGTCTTCAGGGTCGTAGAGTGGCGCTGTTGGGTGCAGGACAGCTTTCTGAGCGTAGTAAAAGAGCTCAGAAATATTCTTCAGATTCTTGGCAGAGCACTGAGTAAACAAGTACACACACACACGAATCAGGAAGATAATTTCTCGAAACAGAAATGCAGACCCAAGGTTACATTACAAGGCTACACCATGGGGAGATGCATCCCATGAGTGTCTGGGCAGACTGCTCTGACCTCCACGCAGGTCTCGATCTCAGAGAACTGGTTCATGATTGGCAGGATAGTTTCCATGGAGCTGCCAGATCGTAGGTCAGACTTGTTGCCCACGAGGATGATGGGGATTCTACAGCAACAAGAGAAGGGACAATCCTAACGATATAAACACGAATAAAACACCAAAGACGAGGATACAGCGGAGACGACCGTGAGTGAGGGTCATACTTGCTGCCTTTCTCGGCGCCGCCATTCACGAGGGGAATCCATTTAGTCCTGATCTGATGAGGAAAAACAGCACTCGCCATTTATAAGAATTACAGAGGAAAAAATGACGCCCCAGAAGAGACAGAGAGGCTGAAACTACAACAACAAAAAAAATACCTTGTCAATGGTTTCTTCTTGTGTTACATCATACACCACGCACACTACGTTAGCCTGGAGGACAGATCAGATACCATAGGGAATAAACTCAGTTTTGAACTGGCTGTCAAATTACTTTACTTGTCAAGTCACAGTAGAGGCCACGTTCACAGTAGAACCCACTCTTTACTTGCTAGCAGCTGTCTCTGTTGTGTGACGATAAACTGATCTCTACTGTTTGCATTGGCCCACTGACCGTTACAAAACGGAAGTTAGCAAATTCAAATGACGTTGGCTCCATGGAGGAAGGTGTCCTAAGTCTAAATGCGCTGTCCTACGTCTTCGTACCTTAACGATCTCTTCCCTCAGTACTTCTTCTGTCTGCTCGTTTTCTGCACACAAAAAGAACGCGAGAGATATTTACGGCCTATACATATACCAACATACGAGTTGTTTATCTCTGCACAAATGCCCAAAATATTACCAACCTACAAACATTAACACAGGCGAATTCACTCACCAGAGTAGTCCACTATATGTGTGGGCACTTTTTCGGGTGTGACGTCTGCAGGTATGGTAATCTCTTCTGCGCGCAGAGGGACCTGCCCAGTGGCACAGAGACTTGGGGTCATTCACACGGTCAGATATGTTAAACGGGGGGGGGGGGGGGTCGTCACATGACACCCAAGAGCTCACCTGCTCTGGGAACTCCTCTCCTACTAGCGTCATGATGAGGGAGGTCTTCCCCACCTTGGCTGGGTGAAGGAGACAAAAGACACATTAATCCATGGTCAAGTATGGGAATAAGATTACATCTGATCTGGAATCAGCCTGATCGCTCTTAAAGCAGTCTTCCTATATTCACAGACTTCCAAAACAGATTAATAAGAGTACTTGATAAACCTCTGTATGAATGTGATATTAAACTCGCCCTCGTTCTGTTACAGAAGGAGCCAAAAAGGACAGGAACGAGACAGAGCAGGAGAAAAAGGAGTCAGCACTGATTTGAACACAAGACTACAAGCTCTGGTCTGGGATGTGTTCACCTTCTGGACACTCATGCTGACGGCGCACATGCGCGCCCAGTAACGAGATGGGGATGCTCAATATTGCGGTTCCACAGGTGACACATTCCTAAATTGGCATCTTTCTATGAGTTTAGTGGCGGGAGTGCGTTAGATGTTATTTCAGTTTTTTTGTTTAGATGGCAGTTCGGTGTAACCCATAGTAAACCCTGTACTGCAGTACACAAAACAGCTGGAAAAAACAGCTATGTGTGTGTATTTATATATTATATATATACCGTCGTCCTGCTAAATTAATCAACGGCAGATTTCTTCTCTACTCGAAGCGATATGATGGCACAGGTCAGTTGCACAGCTAAGCACTAGAAAGCAAGAACAGCAATAATTGACGCAAAAAAACCCCGATACTAATGTCAGTGTGGGTTGGTGACCATTGCAACTATCCAGGTAGCCAGCACCTGCATACGTTCAACACCACCCTATTGGCGCTGACAGTAACAACGTTCAAACTTCGTTCCTGGATATGCAGAGATTGCCTAGCTAGCTCGATGACTTGTGAGTATTTCTGACTTGAATAGCCAGGAACTTATTCCAGTATGAAGCTGACACGAAGATTTTGGGAAGAGTTTGGCTACGGATGTTAACAAATACCTCTATAACAGAAAAACTTGCTAGATATGTGAAATGCTAATATATTACCGTTAAATGCAAAACCAACTCAATATTAAACAAAACATTTTGTATGTATTTAGCTCGATAGCTATCATCTACATATGACCTAGACACAGTCGTCTAGATTACATGGCAGTACTGACATTATCAGAACGTGACATAACTAGTTAGTAGCTAACCAGATATAAAAGTTAAGTTTAATTGAACTATATTTATTGCTTGCTAGCTAGTTAGGTAGGCAGCTATACATGCTGAAATGGTATTTTTTTTATATATAAAACCAAAAAGCGTGCTAGTGCATGTTAACGTTTAGCCAAGTCCAATCTAGTCCAATATGGCATCTTGTGGTTTAGCTAGCTAGCAACATCGTTCAACAAGTTAGCTAGCCAGGTCGCTAACTGCTCCAAAAACAGCAGTTAAGTAGTTAGCTGTCTAGTTATTACAAATCTGGTCTATTTAACAGAGAGATAGATATCCACTTGCTAGCTAATAGTTAGATAATGCATAGGCACCGCCATTAGCTAACATCTTACTAGGTAGCTGCCTACCTATAGCTAGGTTAACCTAGCTAGGTAGTTTAAATATTTTGCTTACAGATGCGAGCTACTTACGTTCCCCCAACAGCAGTATCCGGACATCTCGTTTCATTTTCCTCGTTGTCTGCGAGGTTCAGCGTGCAGCTCTAAATGAACTGAGTTTACATTAAAAAGAAAATCAAAATGCAATCTACATCTCTGACCCACTCCATCCAAGGAGAAACCGGGTGCACTGCCTCGGCCCTTCCGGTATGTACTACAACACCGCCATCTGCTGCGCCAACATCTCAACTGCTTCTCCGATTATTTGGTGAAGCGTTTTCATCAACCAACAGTGCACTTTCACGGTAACCGTATGGCGCTGGGTAGGTGGATATTTCATTAATGTTGTTTTAGTCAGTTCCGTTCAGACGTTTGAATCAACGTCTGCCAATGACTATCAGTCATTTTCACAAAAAAAGTTCAAATGGTTTCCGTTTCTTCCACGCAGACATGCGACAGCGAAATATTTCCTTATGCAGTACGTTTGTGCTTAATTTTCTGTAGCTTGCATATATAAAATGTCCAAATCACCTCGGACCTGCACTTCACCGACAATAATTAGTGGCTTTATTTGAAATTAATAAAAAATGAAATACAAATAATAAAATCTAGGCTACTACTAAAAAACAATATAGTTTTCCTCTCTAAATGTTCAGCATTTAACAAAGGAACCAATAACGCATGACAAAGAAAACATTTTGGGTCTCAAAATGACCAATTAGTGGTATGTGGAATTAGAACAAACAGTAACCTCCATAACTGGCCCAGAACAACTGGCTAAACAGCCAGTTGTGTAACTACGGCATCTTGAGTAATCAGTAGTTATATACCTTACATTTGACGTAAATATTAGGTGTGCAAATAAGAGTGTGTGTTGTCTTTAAATCACAGACTTTGTAAGAAATTTATTTAAAAACAAGATGTATTAAAATCAAAATAAAATGCCATTTAATTATTTAAACTACAGTTTGGGACAAGGCACTCAAGGTAGAAATGGTTCAAAAGTATACAATTTTAGAACGACACTACAATCACAAAGATTAAGTAGTGGTTAATATATGTTGTAGTGAATTGACTGGTGAGTTCTAAGCAATGAACAGCTGTCTTTCTAAGTATAGGTGTATGTGTGTGTGTGTGTGTGTTAGAGGCCTATTAAGGTCCACAGGAAGACCTCATTGTGAGAGGCAGTGAACAGCTGTGTGCCTGACTGACTGAAACCACAGAGTTGGACAGAGTCACTGTGCCACGTGAAATCCTGGAAACGACCATTAGATGTGTTGATGAGTTTCAGCACACGCTCTGGAACACACACACACACACATACAATAAAGGTCAATAATCTTTAAATAAATGACACACAAAATTCAGAAGTTACTAGTTTTGATTCACAAATTACTCACGGTTGGAGCCGGTGGCAAGAAGTCTTCCTTTTACACACAGACTGAGAGAAAGCACCCAATCTGTCAGGCAGATTGTCCTCAACATCTAACACACACACACACACACACACACACACACACACTCTATATTTACATCGTGTTTTTAATCAGATCATGTCAATATTAACAGCAAATTTAGGTCCATGTGTGAACATGTCTTATGGTCACCGTCTGCTTTACGTCTTTTTGTGTTGCCTATATAGTGTTTGCATGGGTGTCTGGACTGAAAGAGGTTCCTCCTCTATGGATCAAAACAAACAAACAAGAAAAAAAAAAACAGACCGACTATATGTGAAAACTTCCCAGATTTTGAATGCTGCTTCCACTCTGGCCTACGGCCACTTTTCAATTAAAAATAACAGAACTGAATGTAGAGGCAACTGAAATGAATGTTAGATTCGCTGCAGCCTGCATAATGCATGACTCACTTCAGTCCTGGGAATCTACCACTGTGAAGGAAGGGCAAAGCCTAACGCAACTGATCCAGTTAATCAAGGCTAAGAGTTGCAACTTAAACAGAAGTCTTGTCTGCCAGACCTGTACAATACTGGGTTGAGTGCGCTCGCTTCAGACAGATCAGCAGTAATTAAGCATTTTACATGGCTTATTGTAATTGAGGAGAGAGAGAGAGACAGACAGACAGACAGACATTTTAAAATGTACTTCCTACTGTGACAGGCAGAAACTCTCCAATAGCAGGGATTAGAGAAACACCTGGTCGCGTGTGTGTGTGCGCGCGTCTCTTCTCTTCAGGCTTAATAAAATGACAGAGTTAGCTCTTCCTGTGTGGTGTAATTTTTTTTTAACCCCATGGGTGTGTGCTCACACGTTTGTTGTTTGTATGAACATGCCTACCATGTATCTGAGACCACGAGTCCATGTTCCTATTCAGGCGGTGAGGAGTTTGTTCTTTTGGAGGCCCCATTATGGTTAACTGTGTCTGGAAGTGTGTGGGTGTGTGGGTTTGTATTTGTACCCGTTTCTTTCTCAGACAATAGAAGATGAGTTCCTTCTGCACAGCATAGCCAGTATAAACCACCACCCCTCTCTCTGTCGGACTGAAGGCTGCTACGCTCGGCGGCAAGCATCCAGCATCCTGATTGGTCAAAGCAAGGAGTGTTGATTCAAATCCAGCAATTGATTTGGACAACTCTGTTCTTCATTGGACAGAGGCGATCACATGGTGTTCTGTATAACACCACCGGCTAGGAAAGGCTTGTATGTACTTGGTTACCTCAGGAGGTGACGGAGCAGGAAACGTCAGCCAATCAAGGAGCTCGCACTTGTCCTTTGCCCAATCAGCTGCCCAGACGCTGACGCGCCTATCAGCACTGACAGCCAACCAGAGCTCGTTACCCTCCAGACCAAACTCCTTGTACTGTCAATCATAATCAGGTTCATCATCATGATCAGGTTGACACAAAGGTCAAGTCAGGGAGTAAAAACAACAGGGTGCTTAGAAAAGATTTTCAGACCTGTTTAACAGTGCACTGTATGGTGGTGATGGGTGCCCCCTTGTGGTCATTAATGACACGTAAGCTGACTCCCGTAACAGGGCAGCTCACTACAACACCTCCATCCTGTCCTCCTGAAAGCAACACCTGACCTGCAAATGAAATACGAGGAGGTCAGCACACACCCATTTACATTTACATTTATGGCATTTGGCAGACGCTCTTATCCAGAGCGACTTACAAAGTGCTTAGGGATACTTGGA
>JAOXYF010000008.1:18952749-18980496 GCA_028565775.1 Sternarchorhynchus goeldii
CACACACACACACACACACACACACACACACACACACACACACACACACACACACACACACACACACACACACCCTTGCTCTTATGACCAATTAGATATATTTATACACACATTATAATATAGTATGTGTATAATATATATATATGTGCGTGTGTGTGTATACCTTGCTCTTATGACCACTGATAAGGCGTAGGCTTGTGTTATCTGGCCAGTTGATGTACCAGAGAGTTCCTGCAGTCGTACCCACAATCCCCATGTCCAGGACATCATCAAACGCCGCACTTACCACTGTCCCATCCAATACCATCTCCTGCTCCAATAACACCTCAGCGTTCCTGATGGACAGACCGGCCAGCCACACATCAATCAGATAGTACAGCTGCATTAACGTTGGCATTTCTGTGTACCAGAACAGCTAATGAAGTTGCTCTATTTTTGGGTGTGATGGTTTGCATGTATTACCGGCCCTGACGGCTAGTTGTCCCACTGTCTGAAGATTGGAGATTCTGGACTACAGCTACTGACCACAGTCTCAACTTTTTTGTGTTACTACCAGTGACCAGCCTGTTACCACGACAAAACACCACACCTACACACACACACACCGTAAAATGAAAACATGACAGAGTGTACGTCCAGGTCCTCGTTCGAAACTCATGACAAGATCTCCTCACCGATCTCTCCATCGTCAGCCTCCCAGGTCATAAAGCAGTGGTGTGTGTTGCAGTCCCACACACACACACGTCCACTGCTGGTTCCCGTGAACAGAACAGAATTGGGTTTATAGCTCAGGCACGTCACTTCCGATTCACTGATCTCCGCAGGCAACCCTACTTCCTTCACCTGGGAAGGAGAGTGTCATGAGTGTGTGTGCGCGCACGTTTGTATGTGTGTGTGTCCTTTTTACCATCAACACATGTGTATTTGTAAAGGACTCAGTCATTCCCACATCTGTGTGTAAACTGTATGTAGCAACCCTAATCTGTACCATAATATAACTCCCCTATTATACACAATCTAGTCAGATGACGTCCCCTACAACTGAGCATGCATTATTGTGTGTGTGTGTGTATGTTTAAACAGGAGAGAGAGTATTTACATACTGGTTATCTCCCGTTTACAACCACTGAGACCTTTTCCTGTGTGTGTGTGTGCGCGCGCAAATGTGTGTGTGTGGTCACCTGTAGCTCGGTTCCACTCCCGCGAGTGTGTATACAGCAGAAGAAGACTGCATTGGTGCCAACATATGCCAGCTGGCTGGCTCTGCTTGGGCAGAATGCCGCCTCATGGACAGGTAGGGGTGCGCGCACCGAGCAGAGTAGCTCGAACGACTGAGTGCTCCACAACGCCACCTCTGGCTCCTGGGAGTCACCTGCGCACAACAATTACCTCAACAATTACGTCACTGGCACTGTTGTTTTACTGGTTATTATTATTATAATAATATTTCAGAAAGATAGATATCAATAAATCACAAAATTACTGGCTGTGGAAACACTGGCTGTGGTTTATTTACATCAAGCATGGTTGATACAGAAGAACGCAGGAAACTGACCTACGGAGAGGAAGTACAGGTCGTCTCTGGAGAAAGCCAGGCTCTGGACTGACCCCTTGTGGTAATAAAGGCTGTTTCTATGGGAACCGTCTTGAACATTCCATATGCAAATGAGGCTCTTGGAAGATGCCCCACCTCCTGATGCAGAGGCCACAATCTATACAGCCAACATCAACCCAAGTTCCATAATTCAGTGTTCAGATCACTGTAAACTGGCACATCTTTCTGTAAACTGGTATATCTCTGTGAACTGATGAAGATTGCTGGTCATATCTTCCCTCAGCGGCGGTACCTGGGCCTCGTGGGTGACAGCGAGGGTTGAGATCTCCTCGGTATGCCCAAGCCAGTGTTTCTGAGAACCCGTGTGAAGATTCTCCACCACCACCACACACCCGCAGGTGTACACAAACAGCCCTGTAAACACGCACAAACTGATATGACTACATCCACATCCTAGGCAGAGAAGACTCATTTTCAGGCAAAAACGTACAGTACCAGTCAAACCTTTGGACACACCTACTCCTTGTTTATGTTCCATATCACACCAATGAAGTAACACACATGTGATTATGCAGTGATAGTCAATCTTGGATGTATCTGTGCTGGTTTTAAATCTTAGATTTTCGATCCTTCAAAGCAGCCACCCTTTACTGTCCTCCTCAGCTCCACACTAGTGATGTTCTCCAGCTGCATGAGGCACCTGCCTATGTCTTGAAGAAGTTCTCATATGTGCAGAGCATTTGAAGTGTGAGGGACTAAGGTTCTGACAGAAAACTTTTTGCTGCGGGTACAGACAATTAATTGTTTGTACATGTGTGTGTGTTTTGAAAATAAACACCTTCACCAATTTATATTCGTCTTAGAAACAAATTTAAGCATAATCCATCAGATGAAAATGTCTTTTTTTACTTTTAAACATGCATTCAGTGAGTTGTGTCAAAACTTTGGACTGGTACTGTATCTACACACACATGCAACATTAATACATAAGAGCTATTCTTTGCCTGTGTCAGGATTCCAGGCCATGTTATCCCGCCCATTGCCATTGTAGCCAATCACAGCCTTGAGAGTCAGACCCTCCTGTCCAGGAGGTGGGGCTACAGCACTCTGAGGGAGATTGGGAGAAAGTTCATTTACATAATTACACTTATAAAAATTATTAAGAAATTAGTAACCCATGACAAAATGCGTACCTTGTCCAGTGTGGAGGTTGTGTAGCGAGGTGTGAAGTGTTTGTAACAGTCAGGGCGAACTGGCTTTGAATCTTCTCCGTTTTCCTGCGCTGTGATCTGATTGGTTGGAAAATTGTCTAAGTCTACAGCCTCATTCCTTTCAATCACTCGTAGGAAGGAGGCATGTTTGGGAGCAGGGGAGTGGGCGGGACCAAATTGCAACTCCTCAGTGTCATTGGAAAGTGACACATGAGATGAATCTGTTTGGAGTGACAGAGCCTGAGTCAGAGCCGCCATTTGCACAAATTTTCTCATATAAACATTTCCCAGAAACACATATAATAAGCATGTCAAAGGACAAAGTGGAAGTTTATACATAAAGGACACAATATGACCAAACAACACACTCAGGTACTCTCAGATACCCCTCAACATTATCACCACAGAGAACACCATGTCCGAGTACACATCAAAACTTATGGTACACCGATTCACCTCCATGTCCCGCCCTCCCTGAGGTGCTCACATCCGGACTGGGTGGAGTAGAAAAGGGGCGGGGCACTGCCTGTCGAGGCTCCCCACTGCATAAAAATCCATTAAACTCTGCCTTGGCCTGTTCCATGGGGCCTGCAGAGATCACAGGTTTATACAATTGTAGTTCACTCTTCAGTTCTGAATTGGAATTCCCTAATATTTAAATTAGAACATAAAGGCCACACCCCCTCTTTACCTGCCTCTGGATGAGAGCCATCCCAACCTTTCCATCTTCTTGGAGGAGAAAGAACAGCAGTTGGGGAACTTGGATTTTTGGTGGGTAAACAGATTAATGAGAACAAGAAAAAAGAAAAAAAAAATCACTTTATACAAATGTTTTCAACAGATCCCTTGTTTTTTTGCTTTTTTTCTGAATTTGGCTAAATTTAACCTGCAAGATGTCACTTCCTGTGGGTGGGCCAAAAATTCCCAGAAGAAGACAGCATCACCCACTGAAACCACACCCATCTGGTCAGGTGTAAAGCTCACTTGTGTGATTGGCTCAGAGTGACCAATGAACACCTGTGACACACACACACACACAAACACATTATAACAACATAAACCTCTGCACACAGCTGTGCCAATTTGGGGGGGAAAAAACTGATCCAGTAAAATGATCCTCTCATTCTGTGTTTTAAACACGAGAAGCGGCTTCGTTCCAGAAGACCACAGGCACCTGTGAATTGACGTCCAGTTTCATGTTGTAGTCCCAGACCTTCAGTGTGGTGTGTCCAGCAGTCAGCAGGTAATGACTGTTCTTGCTGACAGCCAAAGAGGCACACTGGTGTTTATGCACATTGGATATCTTAGAAATCCCCATACACGACACAAATGGAAAACAAACAAAACAAAAACCATTATACAAAATGTGCACACACAATAACAACATCACTTAGCATCTCGGTACAGTTGGGACAGAGTTATCCGTTTGATTTTCTAGATGAATAACGGACATGATGGAGATGATACAGCAGTATGGCTGCATGTTGAAGTCAACACTGTATACAGGAAGGCATGACCAGGCCTCACATACTGCCCTCACCTCCCTTAGCAACCGGCCGGTGCTGGTGTCGATCCAAAGGATCTTATTGGCTGACGTAGCAACGAGGAGGTGGGAGGATGGGGAGAAGCAAACTCGCAGTGCTGTGTCCAGGGTGGTGCTCTCAACATCTAACACACTCACATCTACACGCAGCAACTGACACACACACACACACACACACACACACACACACACACACACACACACACACACACAATAAAGAATTATTTATAGTTCAAAGGGGTTCAGCAAGGGTCAAGTGTTGGGCCTTTATCTTTTAAAAACTACTTAACCATTATATTAATGTTCAGAAGCTTGAAAGTTATCTAAACAACACATTCTACAGAACACCGTATACACTAACTGAACTGAACCTTAAAAACTCAAACTCTATGGGAAAATTGATCATTCAGGTATTTAAAGAGTTCGTTCACTGTACTTCGTCAAGCGAGCTGGCGTCCATGATGGTTACAGTGTATTCTGTCGGGCCAACAAAAGCAAGGTGCCGACTGTCTGAGCTCACGGCCAGCGCTCCCGGCCCCCGATCCGTGCCACGCACTACTACGTTACCTTAGAAATGCATTCAACAATAGTAGCACATCGTCACGGAAACCCAGGTTTTGTCAACATTCCACGTTTAAAACAGAAACATCAGGTGGATGATGCAGTCGCTAATGTAGTACAGTCTTGAAGATACAGTTTACAGTGGACCTGTGTTTCCTAAGCAACCCACGCTGTCATAATCAAAACAGGCTATCGATAAATGTAAACATACATGCACAACAGTCCAGCTTTGTTTAAAGTTGTGAACAAAATACTTTGAAATTCATATTTGATAGTGAAATCTGCATTCCAAGATACAAACAATTAAAAAACAATCTTTTTAAATAGAAGGATTTGCACAAACTGTTGTTTAACTTCCTATATTGTAATGACTGCCTCTGGTAGAGGTTCTTTAAACACATCAAGGACATAAATGGTGTAGACAACCGTCTGCATCAGAGCTGTGAATGTAACGATGACTTCAGAGTTGTTAACTCTAGTTCGTAATGTTGTATTAGCTTTAGAAGGTACTGTCTGGGGAGAGGTACCTAGCACGCGGAGAACGTGGTGTTCTGGCTGTTTGGTGCTGTAGAGAGCCAGGTGTCCGAGTGCACAGGCGCTGTAGAGGTGTTTGCCGTCTGGGGAGAACAACACTCCCACCACGGGCCCACGGTGCTGCCTGCAGGAGCATGTACACCCAGCATGTTAAATGTACGCGTTTGAGTGTGTGTGTTTGTGTGTGTGCGTGCATGTGTGTGTTACTTGTGCTGGGCTTGTAAGCTGGACGTGGGGATGTCAAACACTCGCACAGCTCCAGAGCTGGAGCCACAGGCAAAGACCGGCAGGCTGGGGTGAAACGCCACGGAGACTGGAGCATCGTCATCCTCATCGGACACAAAGTCATACAGCTTCGGAGAGCGAGGGAGGGTTCGAGGGGAAAGGGAGATACAGAGGAAGAGAGAGAAAGAGCGGGAGAGCCAGAGGGAGGGACAGGGTGAGACAGAGAGCGAGCGAGAGACAGACGAAGCGAGCGAGGGAGACTCTTCCAGAACGATGAAGGGGTGTGCTGCTGACCTGCTGGGGGTGGTCTATAGACCACACCCGCACTGTGCAGTCTTTGGACGCCGTGGTGACCTGCTTCCGAACCCCGTCCACACTGAAGCCCAACACCGTCGCCGTGTGGGACCTCATCAGCGTGCGGTATCCACGACTACGTACATCCAGGTAGCCAAGGTTACCTGTGCTGGTTGCCGCAAGAATGCTCAGGCCATCGGAGGAAATGTGGACTAGACTAAGGGGTCCTTCATGTTCTACACTCACGAACACAAAAGATACGAAGACATTAATGAGCTACGAATGCAAAAGACCTGCCCCACCTTATTAAAACATACACACACCCAGCGTAGAAACTCATTAGTGAGTGGGAGAGATTGACAGATGATTCTAACCCGCCTCCAGAAAGACAGAGGAGAAGTCGAGAGGCCAGAGACGCAGGAACCCATCCTCCGAACCTGTAGCGCAGAACGCACCACACACACTGATACTGTTCACCGCAATGCCGGGACCTACACGCACACACGCGCGCGCGCACACACATTTTAAGAAAGACAAAGAAAATAGTTTTGTAGAAAGCATTTGAACTGACTGATGTACCAATCTTATCTCAATTAAATAACAGGGAGTTCAGGGTGAGATACAGCATTCAGTCTACGTTTGTCAGACGTCCTGTGTGCACATCGTCGACTCACTTGTGCTGAAGGTTTGCTTCTCACTGTGGTAGGCGTGGCTCTGCTGAGCTGGGCGGAGCCTCCTGACATTCTTGATTGCCACAGCAGCGTAGTCGATGTCCAGGATGTGACCACTCCTACTGCTGACAAACCTGCACACAAAATTAAGCTGTTCACTCCGCAAGACGCTATAAGCAAAAAATTACAGGAAATAGACAGGATGGCTCATAAGAGTGTGTGTGTGTGTGTGTGTGTGTGTGCTCTCTCACAGGGTGCGGTCATCCGGTGGCCGGTCAGATGAGTGTCCCTCCTCAAAGTCGAGGTCGGTGAACTCCAGGTTGTGGTACTCTCCCAGGTTAACGGGGCAGGAGCGCAGAGAGCCGCCCCGGACACGCCACAAACGCACGTTAGCCACACCGCACGACACCATTCTGCACACGCGGCCAGGTCACGCGCCCACCGAAACAGGAAATCACAAACAAAAAAAAAACCATCTTAAAAACGTTTCATTTTTCCAAGTATAAGTGTTTGCGTGTGTCTGTCTCGGAGGGCGTACCGTGTGTCGTCAAAAAAAGCGATCTTCATTGTCTGGACGTCAACGTCTGTGTGAGCTTTTGCCATGACTGTAGTCACGCCTCCTTTAAGGACACGCTGTGTGTTCCACACCACAACCATCTACACACACACACACACACGAAAACACAAACCCCCTTGAGATTTACAGGCACAAACAAGAAACCTTTCATTTTAACACATGTAGACTCATGGTCCAGTGCATAAACTAAACTGAGCGTGTTCTGGCTAACTCACGGTTTTGTTGTGTGCGTCTTTACCTACTCCACACAGAACTCCTCCGCTATAGGAGAAACTGGGGAACAAATGAAGACGACCATCAGGGTCGTGAATGAGGGAGTGAGTGTGTGTGTGAGGAGGTGCAGATAGCATGTGTGTGTGTACCTGAGGGGGTGGACAGAGAGAGAGTATGTGTACCTGAGGGAGTGGAGTGTGTGTGTACCTCAGGGAGTGGAGCAAGTGTGTGTGTGTACCTCAGGGAGTGGAGCGAGTGTGTGTGTGTTTTGACCATAGTCAGACATTGCCCTTTGTGGTAACTCCAGAGCCGAACGACACAGTGTGCGCCTGTTTGAGCAGAGGCCAAGAGAGACGAGTTTGCATTCAGTGCCAGTGCAGAGACCTGAGACACACACACACACACACTCAACATCAGCTTCTAGGATACAGTATCCAAAATGTGTTCACTACGAATACCTCGCGTACACAAGGTGCACGTGTCCGTGTGTGTTACACACCTTATCTGTGTGGCCAATGAAAAATCGCTGGTGACCAGACGAGAGTTTCATGCTGACAATAATGGCGTGGCACGGATACACCACCTCATCTCCATCACTGGCCCACGCAGCCTATGGAGGGGGTAGTATTGAAAGAGAAGGGGGGGGGGGGGTGGATATAAATGAAGCAACTGAAAGAACAGCAGGTGTCTCGTTTGCATCTCGGGTTGTCTCACTTACACATCTCATTGTGGCTCCGCCAAAGCCGATGATCTTGCTGAGCTTAAGTATGGGGTCTGGTTGGAGCTTCTTGGAGAACATCCACAAACACATTCACGGTCAGTTTTCAATGTACAAAAACAAATAAACACATCTAAAGTGTGTGTGTGTGTGTGTGTGTGTATATATCTCACACTTTGCTGTTTAGCAGGTTTGTTAGAAGGCAGGTGACATGGTTGAGGAACAGCAGCATTAACCACCTAAAGACAAAACAAACTCAGTTGAAACCGATTCACTGACAACAGTGAAGCTGCGTCACCGTCGCCATGACAACACGCCCGACATGGCTACCCACTGCTACGTCCTCGCTGTCCGTGGAGCACTCAGTGACGTCGTCCTCACCGTCGCAGTGAGCAAACACGTGCACGCCATCCCCATCACGCGTGACGCTGTAGCGCTCCTCCTCCTCCTGACCCCGCGACCCACGACCTGCCGACCTCGGACGGACGCCGTCTTTGGAGGGCACAGAGATCAGCTCGGGCAGGCTGGAGGTGAGGAGTGGAGGGCGCTGCCTGGCACGCTGGACGGACACACACACACACACGCACAGAGAGAGAGAGAGAAAAAGCAGTCTCCGGGTCATAGTGCTTCAGCTGAAGATTGTGTGCTCCAGTGCATTATGGGAATTGCAGGTACAAGTTTCAAATATTTGTCAAATTTACAACACGCACACACCTATACTCACACATGTACACATATACACACACATACTCACAGGTTTGGGTGTAGTGATCTGCTGGATGAGTGAAACACGGTCATGAACAGGCTTGCTGACAGTGACACAGCGACTCTCCTCTCGATGAGGCCCCTCTCCTGATCCACCTTCCTCTACACAGACAGCGAGAAAGTGAGAGAGAGTGCGTGACACAGAGAGGCCGAGGAGATGTGACAGTGAGACAGTAAACAGGGTACACAGTTATCTGGACATTCTGCAGGGAATCTCTGCTTTCCAGACTCACTCAGAGATGGGCTCTTGAGTCCTTTCTGTATGGAGTCAAAGGGCATCTTTGCACCATCTGAAGGAAACCTTTGAGAACACACACACACACACACATATATATTCAACAGTCTCATTAAGCAATTGTTTAAATCTTGTTCCACACACAGATGTCCAGGCCAGTTAAAACATTTGGCTGTTCCATCACCTGTAAATGTTTACATTTACAACTGTGGTCCATTTTCTAGTATATTTTCTGGCTCAATTGTGCCCACATGCATTAATTCCTTAATGTAAAGGAGTAACAGTAACACCAAAAGAACCACATGCACGTTTAATGAAGGGCTGGGGTTTGGCTGGGTACTGGTGACTAGCAAACAATACGATACTCATCAAAATACGTTTCATGATTCAATAAATCATGACACTTTACAATATCACAATTGAATCACAGTTCTTTAAGAACTTTTATCTACAGAGGCTCTAAAGGAACTTATACGTACACTGGCCTTCAATAGATATTCCACACCCTATAATGTGGAAATCTGAAAGGACTGTGAGTGTGTGTGTGTGTGTGTGTGTGTGTATGGGGGGTAAGGAGTCAGGTACTGCAAAAACAACACACTAAAACAGCCCACAACAAAAGCAATCCCTGCATCTCAGCAAGGGCAGGCAGGAAGTACACAGATCTCTAAGTGAACACAGAACACCTCAATGTATTAGCACTCGGCTAAAAGCAAAAAAAACGAGTGAAGCTCGTGTTAGTGAGTCAAACAGTCTCCAAAACCTCAGACTCAAAAACAATCCCATGGCCAGTGGAGAATAAACATGGTACTTAGAGTAGAGTTGTACACACTCTGCCTCACCAATGCCCACCCTAAGCTCACCTGATGTAGTCATAGTGATCGTGCCAACTGCTGCACTTTGGCACAGGGAAACACATTTCTCTGGGCATGGGGGCGGTGCCCTCCGGTAAAACCATGCCAGCCTGCCGGAACTCTGAAAACGACAGGCCTGGAGAGAGGTAGAGAAGAAGAGAGAGATAATTAAATAATTATGAAATGGAAAAAATCTTATTATACAGGAAGAGAGACGGCTAAGAGTCTGTATTTGCGTGTGTGCATGTGTGTTTTGCGTGAGAATATAACGGGGTACCCGGGTCCAGAAGCAGGTCACTGGTGATGACGTTTTTGACAGCCATGTTGGCGCAGAGCTTGGCCCTCTTCAGGCAGCTGTGTGTTCGGTTCAGGTAGACGGACAGAACGTAACGCAGGTCCATTGCCAGACACGTCCAGCGCACACAGGCTGGAGCTGGACCCACCAGCCCTGAAACACACACATTTCATTTCAACAATGCTTAAGCTAAACTGTCTTAACGTAGTGCTAGACCCCAATAAAGAGAAATCCATCAATCAAAAATTTCAACATGGTTTGGCTGTATTAACCAAGGGGGGGTCAAGACATTATTATTATTTATTTGTAAAATCCCAACATGCTGTTGAGAATTCTCAACATGGCGGTGGTATGAACATAAATCCCGTCTCTCAGTAAAAATCATATTCTCAAACAGACAAATGAAGATTTAAAGTGCATCTTTGGATCTTTGCAAGTATCCCTTAGCTCTAGAGATTTGTGTCGTCTGACCTTTGACCTCATTTTGCGGAAATATGTGCATGGAGTAGACAAGACAACCTGGAATTTTTTTTTGAAAACCTGTCCAATAGTGGCCTTGTATTATGATCAAAATGAAATGATGTCACAACTGAAAATGATGGTGGTGGAAGTTCCTACAAAATGATCTTCTGACAGCATTACACCCCACAAACATTCATGACCAACGAGCACGAAATAAACAAAGGTACTGGAGAAGAAAGTTACTAGGAAAGATCACGGTGCTGGCAAGAAGCAAGCCTGTGGGCAGACGTCAGGTTTCAGATGCGAGCGTGTACCATGTTTGGCGGTCTTGGCCGTGCTCTCGTACACGGAGCCAGACGCCGCGCCACACAGGAAGGGGAACTGCAACCATGTTGCCGTGGACTTGAACTCCTTGAAGAGGTTGGAGAAGGACACACGGATCACCTGACCCTCCTGCTCCAATGAGGAGAAGAGATTGGAGAAGTTCAGGAATAATGGCATATATCAATCGATCAATCAGTTGATCAATCTCTCTCTCTCTTACCTCAGCTGCGATGTCCAGATGTACCACAAAGTGTTTACCAGGGCTGGGTCTAAATAGCAGGTAAAAGTAACGTCCTGTGAGGCCCAGCGATTGGCTGCTGCTTTTGGGCAGCAGGATGAAGTTGCTGGCTGGAATGGAACCTCGGATACGGAAGACGGAACACTTGAGTGTCTTGTCCTTCCATCACAAAAATGCAAAACAAACATGCAAGCGAAAAAGAACAAACAAACATCCATTAGCATATGTGCAGGACACACAAAACAATTTAAAATTAAATAACCAAATAATATAGTGTAAAGAAAATACAACAGTTAATAGATAATATAAAGTATATTCCTTAATTGTGGAGCAGCATGTCCAAAGTATAAAGCTATTTGGTGTAAAGGAACCAATATTACTCCATGCCATGTTTTGAAAGGCTTTAAAACACACATCCTAATTATTCCGGTATGTATAAGGAAGATCTATAGCAGCAGTTTACCATGTAGGTCGTAACGTCTCCTTCTCGGTGGGCTTTCTTCCATTCGTCCAGTTTCACGTGCTTGAACACGTTGACGTAAGGATGCTGCCACGCTGGGAAACGCACACGGGTGCCACGTGAGGAATGAAGATCGACCACCGATTTAGAACAGCTACCGATTAGGTCAAATCTAATAATAACGCTCACGACAATAAAGTGGACAATAATACTGACAACCATGAAATCCCAGCGATACCTTGATTACCTCGTACATATGTTGTTAGTTACAGAGCAGTCAGTCAACAGCAATTAAATCACAAAACAAAGTTAGCACAAACCCTGACTTTAATCTTTTTAAAACGGTTGCCGTAATTGGGACAATAATATAGTTTAATCTAGCTAGCTAGCAATGCCATGCACAGTAGCTAATTGTAAAACACAGTTAGGAAAGAGATGGCTGGATGTTTGCTGGAATAATTGTAAAGAACGTTATTTGCGTGTATTTCTTACCTCTGGAGGACATTGTTGAGATATGATGCGAACTGAGGTAGCTGAAGACTACAGTGGTTAGGACGTTTCACCTGTATATATTCCTGCTACCGTCTCAGCTAGCTAACTGAATAGCGTATCTGCTAGTTGAAACGTTAACAGTAACCGGCTTAATTTAATAGATAGCTCATCATTTTGTGTTCAGGATCTCCACCACACTGTAAGTAAAACAGATTTATGTTTTACATAACTTCTTATTATTCCTAAAAAGTGTTGAATCACTGTTTATTGATGATGCTCTGGGGTTTGTTGACACATCGACTTGCCTGTCCCGCTGCAGTAGCCGCCGCTTTCAAACGGCGTGACGTCTTCATACGTTCCCAACGTACCTCTGGGAAATGGAGTAAAATGTCGCAGGCGTCGCTTTAGCATTGTTTATGGCTTTTCGAAGCGTTAGCAATAACAACGTTATTGTTGTCTCTGTAATATACAAAGGGGTTGAATTTATTTGTAAACCACGGTAGCGTGCGCACATTTCTGACCTGTTTTTTTCTCTCAGTAAGTAGTTGCAAGAATAATACGACCTTGTTCCGAAATCTTTGTTTAAAATTTGTATTTTGTATTTGTAAACTGTATTCTGTACAAGTAAAAAAAAAAGAAAGAAAAAACGACGCTTTAAAGAGGATCTGAACCCATATCCTCATGAAATATGAAAAGAAATTACGAAAATATCCTATTTAGATAGTAGAGGGTGTTTGGATATCAGAGCGTTTCAATACCACGAGACTAACGTGTTTTCATTGTGTGAGCAACTATTCACGAGCGGCTTCGGTGTAACTGTCCATTGTACCAACGAGGGAGAAACACTAAAAAATTATGATAAAGATGTTATGGCACAGACATTAATGTTATAATAAATAAATATTTATTTCACTCTTATCCAGACCTTCATACATATTTATCACTTTATATGACGATTTAAACATACCACTGAAAAAACAACCAACGCTATTGAAAACTGCAAGCAAAACCAACCAGGTACCAACGAGCCATGCCTTTCTCCGATTCTCGAAAGCTACATAGATCAGACGTCATGTAGTGTTTGAACGTTGACCTCAATATTACGTACACGTCAAAATAGACAGGTACACATACCATTCACACAACCTTATTTTGAGGTCTAAACTTGAAATCACATATGGAAGCCCTGCAGATAAGCAAAACATAAAACAATTACTTTATATTCATATTGCTCCTCCAAACGAAATCCTTTAAGAAAAGGCGAAAACTATAATAAGAGAAACGAGAGTCTACTAAAGCAACAACCGGGAGTCACAGCCCATGGTAAAAAAAAAAAAAAAATTCAACAAAGCGGTTAGATGAACACAAGCAATTTTCGCTTCAAACCAACAGCACTTTACAACCATTACAACAATTGTAGTGACAAGTAGTCTCTTTGTAAACAAAACTCATTAGAAAGTCATCAGTCATAAGAAATCACTAGAAACCATGTGCGCTTAAACCGGGCAATGCATTGTGGGGAAACACGAGCAGCTGCAGCCACGCCCTGTGATTGGCTGGTTCAGTCCCAGCCGTTTATGGTTTGGGCATTGGACAACTCTTAAATCGACTCCACTCACCAGTGACAAACGTGTCTGACGGTTTGCTGAAGAGGATGAGATTGACATTCAGCCTTCCCCATGACCAGTCCGTCAGTCGCCAGCCCAACGCTGCCCACTTGTAATGTTTCTCAACATCTTGGACTAACCCTAACCCGACGCTTTTATCATCCGAATAGTGTTGAACCCCATGAAAGAGAATCAAAGTACAATGAAGACACACACACATACATACATACATACATACATATATATATATATATAAATACTATACATATATAGAGTGCAGGGTGAAAAGGGCGAGTAAACTATAAACTTCCATGTGCGCCTATGTGCGCTTCCATGTGCGCTTAACTGAAAGGAGGTGAATCAAAACACATAGACCAAGCAGATCTACGTATATTGTTATTATTTCCAGCGAGGTCATTACTTTAATGAAATAATATCGCTGTAAAATTAACAAAAACTTGTATGTGTATTTTCAACTGTTCTTGCACACAGTGTAAAGCCTGGTATATTGGTTTGGTATTTATATAAAATGTGTGAAAGTTAAAACTATCCATTCTACACAAATCTTTCGCAAGAAATTTCTTGGTCTCATTCTCTTTACAGCAAACGTATTTTTAAACTAGGTCTTTTAACTTTTAATGGTTGATGTCCAATAGTTTATTTGCCCCGTCCTTGTTGGTATCAGGCTATGAACTTTTCCATATCAGTTTGTGCCGTATGTACCTTCCTACATAGTAAACTAGCTCACAGAAAACCCGGCTAGCGTTAACTCTTCGGCTATATTCGACGTTAAGTACGTTTTTGAAACTGACCTGACTAGCATTATTAAACATTACTAAAACAAGACGAGACAAAGCAGAAGTCTTTAGGAAGTATATCCTACAATTAGGAAAATCCTTGCGTTGATTCTTTTAGAACGATGTTGGCTGTATCGTCACGAGCACACAGAAATAAACGGCTATTTACTCCAGAAGGGAAGTTTACTCCTGAACTTTACCGGGGAGTGGTGTGGCTCTCGCGGTGAAGAGCACGTGGAGAGAAATCAGCCAGCAGCCAGATGGCTGTACGTCTTTTATAATAGGGAAAGTTACAGCGGTACTGAGGACTAAACAGCAATCTGAACTGCACGTGAGAAAGAGGAAGATATCAGACATGTTCAATAATTACTGCACAAAAAACTGAGAATATTCTTTCAGTAATCACTCATTTTACTATGTTAAATAAACCATGTGTAAGCCAACTGTGTACATGTTCAGAGTCTCACCCCGTATCTGGACTGAACCTGCGATAGTGAAGGTAAGAGGCAGAACCTAAATGCAGAGGCTGTTGTTTCCTTCTGTCTGGTTCAGACGCGGTGCTGCATCTGATCCAGACGTGTGGAGACCGCTGTCTGAGTATTTGTACTGGATCATAAGCGCTGTCTTGTGGAGTGGGAGTATGTTGCCATGGTTACCAACTCCTGGACAGATTCAAACAGCAGGGTCCACCCAATATTACATGTGGCATAGTATAGAAAGTTACTGAACACCCAACCCAGAGAAACTCCTTCATAGACAGAAGCTTCTGCACATACTGAAGTGAGAATGCCAGTGTGCCAGTTGTTACTGTGCGTCCTACGCCTGCTCGGGCCACGAGTCTGACCTCTGATCCCTGACAAGACTTAAAAAAATGGGTCAAGGTCTCATAGAGAAGCGGGAGGCCTGAACCACGGAGGAAAGGGACAAACAAGTCTTTCATGAGATCAGCCAACATTGCTGTAGGAGCATAACTGCTCTTTCGTTCATGTTTTCTCCCAGCAAGGTCTGGTCTGCTATTACCGTAGCTCCACTAAGGGATTTAAACCTTCTAGTGACAAAGGACTAATGAACATGAAAATGCCATTTGAAGACTTTGTGGAGTTCTTTCAACAGGAGTCACAAAAGAGTAGAAGAGAAAGGAGATCGACCAAAAGTAAAGACCTGATAACCTACACAGGGGTCACCAATGTTGCTTCACACCCGGAATAACATGCAAATGCATTTACTGCCCAGCCAAAAACGTAAGTGTTTCCTAAGACCAGAACACGAAGAGGGAGATGACCTGGAAATGGTTCATGAGGTGGGAAAAGAGAGATGGCCAACTGAAATGAGAAATAAAAGTTGGGGCAGAGAAAAAGTTTTCATTGGCTGCCACACAGCTGTCGAGCGCCCTCCACGAAAGACAAAACTCTCCTATGGTTTGTTTAATATCATGTAACTATAATCTGATTTTAGAACCAATATAGGAAGCCCCGCACTGAAGCAGGGCATCAAAAAATTAGTTTATACTCATATTGTTCCTCCCCACGGAAATCTTTAGTAAAAGGCGAAAGATTTATACGATATGAAGAGAAACAAGAGTGTACTGAAGAAGTGACTGGCCGCCACAGCACTTGATCTAAACCAATATGTTTCAACAAAACGGTAGGCTGGACATCAGCATAATTTTAGCTTCAAACCAACAGCAACGTACAATAATTACAATAACTGTAGTGACAAGTAGTGTTTTTGCAAACAAAACGCATTAGAAAATAATGAATCATTAGAAATCATGTGCGCTTGAACCGAGCAATGCATTGTGGGGAAACACGGGCAACTGCATTCACGGCCTGTGATTGGCTGGTTCAATCACAGCCGTTTGTCACAGCGTTTTAGGGTCTGCATTGAACAACCCTGCAACAGACAACGTGGAAATGAGTACGATGTACTTCGCAGCCAACGTTCGCTTACATTGTTTCCAGCGTTTTCAGTTACGACCCCACTCACCAGTGACAACCCTGCTTATTATGACAATCAAGTATAGTTTGGATATGCAGACATGGGAATATTTAGTTCGACCTAGTCTATATGTATTTCGCCTCATAAGAATATATTACACTAACTGGAATTTGATACATTACGTTGCACTATAATGAAATATCGCTGAAAGCATCTAGGCTGTCTAGCTGTAACCGAATAACTGCAGATACACAACAAAGTTGATTAATACATCTATTTCTTGCATGTGTCTGCGCACGTGTTTGTGTGTTTGGTGTTTTTATGACCAGACCTAAATATACAGCCTGTGATCTAAAGCGTTAAACCCAGATTCTCTCATTTTCACATAACTGATATGAGGCCTAGTCAATTACGTACTTGCATATCGATCGCAAGGGTCTGAGCTCTATGAGGACACCAATATTTCCTTCTATTCTCACATATTTACCACAACCATTTGGAACGAAAAACCGGACATATTAAGGGCAATTGGTGAGAAACTATTATTTAGTTTCTAAATACTATTATTTAGTTTCTAAAAACTAATATTTAGCTTTTAGTTTCAGCTCAACTCACTCCCACTCATTTTGGACTCGCTGGTGCCTCTAGCGTCTGACGAATCCGGAAGGCATCACGTTGTAGCAATTCTCTAAATTCCGCTCTTTATGTATTTTTTGCAGGTTTAAAACATTCTTTTAAGAATACAGATTGAAGCAACTTAATTAACTAGATTACAAAAGAAAAATACAACGAGTTAAAGGCGTGCAGTGCATTATAGGAAACTAGCAGTTCGTTTCATTGGTTAACATAGACATATAAGTCTATGGGTTGTAACCCTGCTTTAGAAAGGAAAATTCTACGGCACTAATAATCTGGATGTTTTTGAATGGCGGTGCTGTTTCACTGCAGCAGTTTAACACCGTGTCAGCGTGTCTGCTATGCCGAGAATGTTCCGGCAAAGTATCAAATAAGTTTAACCGCGTAGAAAGAGTTTAACAAATTGCTGCACATTATAAAACGCATCACTTAATTAGGTCCGTGTAACCGAATGTGACGACCCCTTGGGCTTTCCAACGTGGGCAGCTGGTTGCAAACCATAAAGACAGTGCTACTGTTTGGAACGATTTAAAACGAAATTTCATTTATTAACTATACATATTATGTTCTGTAGTTATGAACTACTTAAAATGTATGTTGCTGGAGCTCTGGCGTTAACTATTAAACTGTCAGGCTTCCCGACATCTTGCCAACACCAAAGTTAAAACACAAACGGGTTTTAATAAAGCAAAATTATTTCCTCAAATTTTCACGTGATTATTTAATTAAATACTGTCAGCTTTTAAACACAACATAATTGTCATCAGTCCTAATTGAAACTGTAATTAATAATTGGAGTTTTTCCTTGTTACTACCGCCTTCGGCTTGTTCATGGGATATGGACCCATAGACTTGTAAAGCTGCTTTGTAACATGTGCTATATAAATACATTTGAATTTGACTACATTTCTGGATACCATTCTGGACAATGGCTGTTGCTCCATTGTCATCACTGTGCTTTTCACAATACCTGCAGAACTGTTGAAGTTTGCAAGTCTTATGTTATTATTGCTTTTGCTACGACGTGGGCTGGTGTATACAGAGTTTGAGTACTTACATATTAATCAAGGCTATAATGTAATAGTCTGGGATTTAGGATTTGGTACATTTCTTGATTGTAGTTTAAATTATTTTAGCTAGTAATGTGAATTTAAGTTTTTGGTATCCACTATTTTTGCATGTTGAATCCAAATGTATTTTAAGGATTATTCATGAACAGGTAATTTATACCAAGTCTAAAATTTAAGTCAGGAAAAAAGGACCATCCAGGTAGGCCCACCTAGTGGGACAGGTCCTGGCCAGGATACAGCAGCTCCAGCTCTGGGGTCACTGGATTGTAGGTGGAAATGTAGTAGCTGACACTGGAGGTGCTGGAGGAAGTCACGTCTGTAAAGCTGCTTTGTGACAACAGTTGTTGTAAAAAGCGTTATATAAATAAAATTTGACAATGTCCCAGTCTGTGTACGACCAGCTGTCAGACTGGTCAGACTGGGACCAGGAGAAGGTTGCTGAAGGCCCAACGAGAGGGAATCATGGGGGAAGGGGGAGAAACACTGAATGAAGGAGACTCATTGCTGCAGACGTGCTGGTAAACAGGGCAGGAGCTTTGCTCACTCAGGCTCTTCAGAACCAGCAGACGTTTGTGCCCACTCAATAGGTCTGTAGAAGGGTCGATCACAATTTAGTAATATTACCTTAACAATGAACAAGATTCAGGTCCAGGAAGTCCTGTGCTTTTTGGCTCTAATATCTTAGATAGCACCTCATTAAAGTTCTTCTCTGTTAATGGAACTTTCTCAGAATATCTGTCTTCTTTTCTGTGGTCTTTATCTATTTTGAATTTATGAGATTTTCTATGCCTAGAAATGTACGCTATTAAACAATATTAAATTTACAGAAACTGATTCACCAGTGCGACCTCAAAGGTGGTCCTGTCAATCAGTGGCAGGCCAGCAGGTGTGGTGTGTTTCCCGTGCACTTTGTGGGCACTTGTGATGTGCATGTCTGACTCCAGAAGAACATCGGAGGTTCTGGAAGTGCAGCTTCTTGACCTGAGATATTGCTTGTTCTTTGTAGCTGTCATCACAGAAAGAGTCATAAGCCATGTCCTTTCCATTGAGAGAGATTCCCAAGGAGTTGTAGCATCTTGTCTGAGAAGTGTAAGCTGCTTTGGAACATATGTTGCCTTGCTTCTTTAAAGGCAACAACTAAGAAACTGATATCCTGCCAGTTTCTTTAAAGAATTTGGTACTGCTCTGTGAAAACAAAGCTTACTATAAGAGACTTTACTTAGCAGTAAGAGAGAGGTGTCCTTATAAACTGAGATTTGATTACAGCATACATTTAAAATGTTGGGTATATGCAAAAATGTATATTGAGCCCTCTTTGAGAAATGGTTTAGTCTAGTTATGATGATCAAGGGACTACGACAGTTCAGATAGAGGGTAGAGAGAGTATAGAAATCTTGCATAGAGTAGCATTCTATGAACTTTATGGAGTTTTATGTCACTGCCAGGTCAGGTCATTTGCACATAAATGTGGACCCCCGTGAAAGCCCCTAGTTCCTATGGAGTGAAAGTCCCTATGGAGTGAACCCTGAACCTCCGTTTAAAATCCCTGACTCACTTCTTCATTGCATAAGCCAGGTGGTTTACCCTGAAAAGAAAAGAGTCATGAAAATCACTTTCACCTTTCATCTTTTAAGAAAAGATGAGTCTTTCATCCTGCAGTTACACAGCGAATCCACTTGATGGCGACAAATGACCATCCCAATCACACTCAATTGACATGGCGCATTTCATTTCAGTTCAGAAGAAACCTTGAGAGGAACCAAGACAAATGTTTATATGGTATACTGAAGTAAAATTATAAGCTCTTCAAACGTATTATTGACAAATACATCTAGTTTAAGCAAAGATGTAATATTTACGTGTTTACTCTTTTCTAAGACTTCTGCGATTCACCTTGGCATGCCGGAAATCAACATCTGGGCAAAATTCTGACTGATGGCAACCCATTGTTGCCTCATCAGTATTTGAACTTGATCAGTTTGTGTTTGTTTGTGCACCCTCTTTCTGAGGATGAACCACAGGGGAATGTCAATATTTTGTTCAGCCACTTGGTTCTCCCTTTTGCTTTATGGCATGATGCTCAGTCATACTGGAAAAAGCCTTGTTTATCAACAAACTGCTCCTGGATCGTGGGGGGTTTTTGCTCTTGAAGGACGTTTTGATATCATTCCTTATTCATGGCAGTGTTCTTGAGCAAAACATGATGTTAGCAGGCCATTTTGTGGCAGGGCTGGAATGCAGTAACTTTTGTTATTAAGTTCATTTTCATGGCGAAGAATGACTTTGCAATTAATTGCAATTCATCTGATCACTCTTCACAAACTACAGTTAATATAACCATATTTCAGTAGCTGGGTTCAGTAAAATTGGTCTCACTGTTTCCCCTAGTAAATATTAATCCCCTAGTGAATATTATTTCTAGTTAATGGATAACGTCCAACTCCTGATTTAGTATGTAACCTCTAAAAACCAGGACAGTTGCAAGTTGTTGGTTTATCAAAACGACTTCTAATGTGTTTGGCCTTCTTGTTATGCCGTAGCAAGTGCCCTTTGGCTGCCATAGTGACGCTTCAGGTACAAACACTACAATGCCATAGAAGTAGGTGGTTTACAACACTAGCTATGCTAGCTAGCATAAGTGTGAGGCGTTAAATTCTTATTAGCCAACAAAACAAAGCACCGTGGTTAGCTACAGTAACGGAATTGTCGTTGTAAGTTGTGAATAAAGCATGGGTAGAGCAGATATTTTAGTAACTCGTAATGACAAACTATCCGTATTTATCGCCTGTTAAAATATACGTTAGCAAGCTGATTAACTGTATGCTAGTAGCAAGCAGCAGAACGTTATTTTATATGTAGCTAGCTAATAAACAGCTAGCAAGTATTTACCGTTATCTTACCCTCGTTACAAACCTTTTATTGATTCTTCAGTTTTTTTTAAAAGACCG
The DNA here is from genome assembly GCA_028565775.1 of Sternarchorhynchus goeldii. Classification (NCBI taxonomy): domain Eukaryota; kingdom Metazoa; phylum Chordata; class Actinopteri; order Gymnotiformes; family Apteronotidae; genus Sternarchorhynchus; species Sternarchorhynchus goeldii. The sequence continues at coordinate 18,973,973 of JAOXYF010000008.1, forward strand.
AGGTGCGTGCAGTGGAAAACAGAAAAAGAGACCATGTCTTTCAGAGACTTGAGAAGTAAGCAAGCGTATTAAGAATTTACCGTTTTATCCTTTCCCGTTATCCTTTCGGCATGTGTTAATAAATGAACGTTTAAGTGCTTCTTTTCTGGTTGTTTTTATTTATTTAACTTGGACATATGCATACCCGCGTGTTATTATTTGTTTGTAGATTTTACAGAGATGATGCGCGCACTGGGCTACCCACGGCTCATCTCCATGGAGAACTTCAGAAGCCCAAATTTTCCTTTAGTGGCAGAAATACTTGTTTGGCTTGTCAAAAGGTTACACATTATATTCTCTGTATGTGTGTGTGTGCGTGTGTGTGTGAGAGAGAGAGAGAGAGAGAGTGATAAAGCGTGCTGAAAATGTGTTTATGACATAAATTAGGACAGCTGTTATGTACCCTAGGACTCTAGCTAGAAATGTTACTCACAACAGGACAACCCTACGACCACACCCACACAGTGCAGTGATCAGGTCTCCATTTCCACACAGGTACGAGCCGCAGATGGACATCCCCTGCGACGTTGACACCGAGCCGGACAGAGTGTTCTTCATCAAAGCCGTGGCTCAGTTCATGGTAACACTCCGTTTTTCCGCATTTATTTGAAATGGTTCAGTGTAAATAATAAGTTTATATAAGTAACTGATCAAGTATTGGATTATAAACTTAAGTAAAAGTTACACTCAGTGGGACACAGTTTTAAAGTCTATTTGCACTGGTGACGGATTATAGATTATAGGCTGTAAGTGGCTATGACGATTCTAAAGGTTCACTGTGTGCGGTCACCAGGCAACGAAGGCACACATTAAGGTGAACCTGAAGCGCTTGTACCAAGCTGATGGTTATGCGGTTAAGGAAATGCTGAAGGTCACCAGCGTCCTCTACAACGCCATGAAGACCAACGAGAGCAGCGCCGGATACAGCGACCTTGACATCAACAGCAGCAAGTTTAAATTCGACCTGGGTTCAAAGGTGAAAGTGCAGCCAGGAGCTGTATTACGTGATTAAATACTGAATAACATCATAAATTATTAGGAATATCTATTGTAATTGAAAAGTCATAAAATTATCGATTCATATCAAATGATCAATTCAGAGAGTCTCTTGTTTCAGTTATTGTCTTAGATTAAATTATAGGCCTCTTTTCTCATAGTTAGTGGGTTTAAGAACAGAGGAGCCCTTTTTGTTTGATCTACTTTCATAGTATTGTTCATTTCTGTTTGTCCCACTATGACAAACTCACTCTCTTTCTCCCACACAACTTTGCACAATATGATGGAAACAGAAACTGCTAGCAAAAAGCTGAAGTTTTATTCTCACGCAGCCTGATTAGACGGATGACGTTGCAATGTTTGATGCTCTGTTTACACGTGTCTTTTGTTATTACATCTGTTATTTATGTCTGTGTGTGTGTGTGTGTGTGCGCAGATTGCAGAGCTGAAGGCGGCGCGGCAGCTCAGCTCCGAGATCACGGCGAAGGGAGCCTCTCTCTACGATCTGCTGGGACACGAGGAGGACCTGAGGGAGAGCAGGCTGGCAGCCATCGCACGGCCACTGGAGATTGCAGAGACAGAGCGAGCTCTCCGAGCGGCAATTAAAGATGTCATGGTAACACGCGTACATGCACTCACACAGTGGAACAAAATTAGAATTTAAACGACTTCCTCAAATAAAGGGGCTTATGTACGTTGAGTTGAGTACCGTGGGCTGTACCCATATAACACAACGCTGAAACTGAATCTTGGCACATGTTTTGCGGTTTGGGTGACCAGCTGCGTGTGTGTGTGTGTGTGTGTGCGTGCAGGAGAACGTCCAGAAGACCAAAGATATGTTGAATAACGTATCGTCGGATGAGGCAAATTTGGAGGCCAAAATGGAAAAGAAAAAACAGGAGTTGGAGAGAAACCAGAAGCGCTTACAAACACTGCAGAGTGTCCGGTGAGCACACACACACGCACACACGCGCACACACAAGCCACACTTTTCCTTCTGTGATGGTGCTCTGTTGTGGTGTTCCGCTCAGTCCTGCGTTCATGGAGGAGTACGAGAAGATCGAAGAGGAGCTCCAGCGGCAATACGACACGTACGTGCAGAAGTTTCGCAACCTCACCTTCCTGGAAGAGCAGCTGGATGACTACCACAGGCTAGAGCAGGAGCGCTTCGAGGTAAGACGCAAACTCCTTCCAGTCCAAACCTGGTTCACAGACTGGTTTATATATAACCCGCTCCCCAAACACCAACCTATTAATCATGGTTCAGTAAATCTTCTTTTTGTGCCTTGTAGGAAGCTGAAAATTCAATAAAAATGATGCAGAACAAACTCAGAGAGGAGGACAGGAGACTCATGAGGAATGGAGGTACACACACAAACACACGCACACAAACACGCACACAGACACGCACACACACAGACACGCACACACACAGACACGCACACACACAGACACGCACACACACACACAGACACGCACGCACAAGCCATACTTTTCCTGCTGTCCCCTACAAGTGCGTGAGGAAGACTCTGATATGGATATCCCAGAAGACGAAGGCTCCGATAGTGACATAGAAGTGGGGAGACCGCCCAAACCCTTCCCCACTCACCACGTCCAGATACCAGGTACTCAAGGCTTCACACTCGGCTACCTCACACAGCTGTCCGTTTCCAACACACACACGCTTACACACCAGCGTGTTTGTTTCCCTGCAGGTCGGGCTGGTGCACGTCTCATTGGCAGCATGCATGGAGTAGACAGTGATGTGGTGAGCTGAGACACCCCCCCCGGTTCTTTTACTCTCTTGCCTGGTTGTTTGTTTAGCTCAGAGTAAAGGACACTCCGTCTGGCTGGCACTGGCCAGACGCAGAGCAAAGGAAAATGTGTGTGCGCAGAAGTTCGGTAGTGATTCCATCAGAATAATTGTAGAGCATTTAGAACCTTTGAAAAACAGTATAGTTAAACCCTAAACAGAACACTGTGTGTGTGTGCGTGTGCGTGTGTGTGTTAGAGACTAAACAAGTGGGCACCAGTAGAGCTCTACTCTCATAGTGGGTACAATCCAGAGACATGATCGTGTGTGTTACTGGAGGTGTGTGTTTGTGTGCGTAACGAGTTGTGTTGTGTCTTGCGGCCTGCAGTCAGAGGACAGCGAGATTGATGTCGACGATGACGACGACGACGACGATGAGGAAAATGAGGCAAACGAGGACCTTGATGAAGATAATGACAGTCTGGGAGGCTCCGCCTCTAACCCTGGTCGACCAACCAGATCTCTGCACCCTCAGATACTGGAGGAGAGTGACAATGACTTTTAGTACAAATATGCAGAAAAGTTCTTTCTCTCTCACACACACAGACACAGTGCCAGTTTCCTGTGCCAGAAACACTTTTATGTAAATGTCAATTATATATTAAATCAATAAAAGTAATAAACGTTGATGCTTTTCATGTTTGTTTTATTATACAAAAGTTTTCTTTTTGTTTTCAAAAAACAAATATGTAAATGTTGATGTTAAAATATGGAATTTATTACCACATAGAAGATGGATTTGATACTGACAGGTGAAATTAATAAATATTCATAAATGGACAAATTTGCTCAGTGCAGGAGTGCTTCATATGTTATTCTGTTAGATGTCTACAACACATCCTGCAGCGTCGGCCCGTATGGCGTCCGAGACGACCTTCGCGCCTGATTCACCGATACCGTTGCCCTGTAGACTGACGACCGCAATTTGCACATTTAGACTTTCACCAACACAAGCTACACCTTCATCACTCTCTTATCTGCTATTCATGTAAGGTTATTCTTGTATGGCTGGTTTCCTCTACCTGGATTAAACCCAGCCTTGGAATAAAATGTGGTGTCGACCTATTCAGCATATTTACTCCAAAAAGAATAACTCACATGATGTCACCATTACCAGGCACTTACTTGATGTAAGTGAGTTGATGGTTCCCTCTTAATGCTGTAGCAATAAAAATGGCTCCATCCATTCCTAAAGAGTTCTCCTGAAGACTGCACAAGAGACACGCATTCTTCAAAAACCCTCATATCCCGTAATGCAGAAGCAGAACGGGCTCGAAAGGAAGCCGTGCTGTACTTACTTTAAACTCCTCAAACTCCTATTGGTTTTCAGAGCACTGGAGAGCGCCTTGGCCCCACCCATGCCAATGGAGTTGCCACGGAGACTGATCACATGAAATTAAAGAGGGTATTTGATTGTGGCATAGAGGGTATTCGATACGTGGCATCGTACGTCTGAAAAGCTGCTGAAGTGTGTGTGGTGGGGTGACTCACTCAAGTGTGTGGAGGGTTTGGTTAACCGTAAGAGCTTCAGCTAGTGCCACAGCCCCCATCTTTCCTGCGAACACCCCCTGCAGACTACAAGGAGCAGTGAAAAAATAAAACCAAAAATTGACATCATCGTATCAGAAAGGCTCATTTCTGTTCATTGTTCCCAGTTCATCACGTGGTGTTTCGGGTGTGAAATAATTCTTGCAGCGTGTTTTGCTAATTAAGAAAACAAATTCTACATGACATGAATATCAAAGACCATATGTGGAGCAACATGTTTCAGAGATAGAGACAATCAGCTTTTTAACTCATGGTGCTTTCTGCCAGACCACAAACTGCTCTGCTGTGTGTGTGTGTGTGTGTTGCTTAACTCACTAGAGCACATTAAGAGAGGAGTTAACTTTCAGTGCGCCTGCCAGCGAGACAACACCATCATCGCCAAGAGCATTTTCCTGTAGACTACAAACACACACACAATATAGGAACAATTAACAGTATATTACAAATTTGAATGTATATTATAAGGATGAGCAGTGGTAGCCGGAGACTCACTCTAGTAGCTGGATGCTCGTGTTGCTGTGGAGAGACTGAGCTAAAGCTTTGGCAGCACCACCCTTCATAAAGTTCCACTGGAGACTAACACACAAACACACATACACACACCACAACAACAAGAAGTAGAGAGAGACGTGGTCTCTAAATTGTGCTGTGCTTTGTCCAAACACCCAGCCATAAATTTGCTGGGATCATATATTTTAGTGGTGAATGTTCAGAAACGATTTAATGGGTCCACACACACACACACACACACACGCGGAACTGACTGTAAGGATGTGAGAGCACGATTGACTTTCACTGCACCAGCAATGGCTGTCACTCCTTCATCATGGAGAAGATTAGCTGTGAGGCTAAAACACACACACACACACACACACACAATTGTAAATTCTGGAGAAAGCTCTTACAGTTATACAGTGACCTATAGAAAGAATATTAATATCATCAGAATGAGCACTTAAACCCTTGAGTGTGGGGAATATTCTATAAAGTTGTCCAGAGTGGAATATGGTGGTGGAGTGTGAGTGTGTAGTGTGATGGTACAGTGTGATGGTGGAGTGTGAGGGAGGAGCGTGAAGGTGGTACTTACTCAAGTTCCTGGAGTGTGCAGTTCTCTTGCAAGGCTCGAGCAATAGCCTTGGCACCTTCAACTCCTATAGAGTTCTCTCTGAGGCTGCGTGCGCACACACACACACACACACACACACACACACTTTTTTTTTATCAATATTTTTTTTTATTTCGCCAGACCATCAAACTCCCAGGACTCTGGTAGAAGGACCAGAAGTGTGGGTAAAAAAAAAGATATAACCACCCACTGGAACAGGGATTATAGAATCACACACACACAAACACACACACACTTACTTGAGGCTAGTCATCCCTCTGTTGGAGCGCAGTGCCTGTGTAAGTGCCTTTATGCCTTTGTCACTGACAGAGTTACTCTGGAGCCTGAGAGAGGGAAACGACAGACTTCACTGACACTGCAGTATTCAATGAACTCCATTTTAATGTTGAATATTTCAGTTTTTTCTGTGCGTGAGTATCACCTGAGAGTACTAAGTGTATGGTTAATCACAAGAGCCTGAGCCAGGTACAGGACACCCTGGTCCCCCAGGTGATTACTGGACACACTGAGGAAACACACACTAATATCACCTTACAGACACAAGCCCAATAAAAAAGGACTGACTTGCTTTTTGCTGTTTGTATCAGGAGAACGGAATCAAAATTATGCCTAACTAGCATCCAGAAATGTATCATTTAAAAAAAAGGAACACATATTTTATGAAAATGCAGAGGTACCTGTCTGAGAGAGCATTTAAGTACACCTGACCACACACACACACACACACACACACACACAGGCATGCCTGCAAACACAACTGCAAGCAAACTTCCTTGAGGTCTGGCAGGTCTTACTTGAGGTCTTGCAGAATCTGATTTTGTTTCAGGGAGTCTGCAATTCTCTTCACACCGTCTGGGCCTATACTGTTTTTTTGAACACTAACACACACACACACACACACACACACACACACACACACACACACACACACACACACACACAAAACAAAAAATATACAAATATAAAAAAAAAAAAAAGTGAAAATAAAAAGTGAAAAAAACA
>JAOXYF010000008.1:18980596-19001668 GCA_028565775.1 Sternarchorhynchus goeldii
TCTTTTCTCCCACCACCTGTACATTGTCCGGAGAACTTCCCAGGACAGAGCTGGCCCTTTTAATCAGTTTGTTCAGTAGACCAATCAGGCTTCACCTATGAGATCAAACCACTGGGAAGCGGTCAGTCTTTACTCTCAGTGACATAGTGCTTTTTGCTTGCAGAACATGAGGTCCATATCCTCCAAGCCACCAGATGTGGATTGCTGGTGTTGAACTCTAAGACATCTGCGTCCCCATTGGATGAATCCCCATTCTAGGCAACGCCATGGTTACTCTGACAGCTTGCGGGTCATCAGTGTGAAGAGTTCTTGGCTTCTGGTCCATATTTTCAGTGTGATTTCCAGCTGGTCCTTCAGATTATGTATACATTATTCAGAGTGAGAAGTTTTTACCAGTCCTCACTCTAAATAATCATTTCTTCTTCTTCTTTTAAACAGGACTTTGTTCTTTCTAAACTTGCTTCATTCTCTACATGCAGGTAAAATAGTTTGTTCACACCTCAGACTACGTATTGGGTTTTTCGCAAATTGTTTTTCGTAAATATTAAATGAGTGGCTGTTTTGAAGCCAGTTGATTCGGTTCCCCAGGAGCTCAGCAGTGTGTTACTTCATTGGCGGTTTGTATTGTGAGGACAGACCGTTATACATTGTTGACCTCCTTGTAGCAGCAATAATCTAGATTATTTTAAGAGCCTTCGTGACTGTGTTTGTCCAGCGAAAGCCTGTGTTTAATCCTTTAATCAAGGTTTTGGAAAACTGTGGATTGCAGAAGTTAACTCTTATTACATTCTATGTCTGTTTCAATTGTTTTTCAAGTCAGGATGTTAGGTTTCAGCTGAACCCAGTCAACGGATGTAATAATTTTTTTTTTTTGTGGATCGTGATACATAAATGGTTTATAGACCATATTTTTGGCTGTTTTTTTTGGTTCTGTAGTGTAATCACAGAGTGAGGTCATTCCAGGAGAGAACTGGCAATGCGTTTGAGTCAGAAGGTCCAATTTAACAGCTCATTTGAGAGTTGCCGTTTTGACCTGATCCAGGTCCGACCTGTCTTCACTTAATTCTCAGAATGGAGCCATTAAAGGAAAATGGCTGAACTGACCTAAGGTCAGCAGGGAATACTTATGTCACTCAACGTAACCCTTCATCTCTTTTCTCACATTTTGTGTCTTTGTGTACATTCAGTGCCATGTCACCACAATCAGGTTCTCCGTATGTTTTTCTATTATGTGTTGAAAGCTCTGCAAAATAAAATTAAAATAAAATAACACTACATAAAAGCGACTTAGGACACAGGGCTAATGTCCACACATGCAGTAATGGTCCTTAATTGCATATGTGGTTTTGGTTTTTATCTTTAAAGAAGTCATATGCGCACTGAGCTCAGAGCATAGTAGACCATCACCAGCTGGCTTTGCTAAAAATAGTGTTTCTGTATTTCCAAAGGCTGGATTCTGCTGCTGGATCTCCAGCATGGCGCTGACATTTATGGAACCCGGAATATTCTCCCGTATGTGCGGTTTGCTTTTTACTTCACGTGGTGTGTGGTGCTCTGTACAAAAAAAAAAAGAAAGAAACAAAACTGCCTGAATTTATGAGTGTAATATGTTTTTATTCGTAGTGCCACTCGCCTCGACTTGGAAAACAGCAGAAGGCCTTAGGAAGGTTGTCCAGCTGTAACATGCTGGGAACTTTAGCTCAGTACCAGGTCTGAATGTAGTGTTTTCCTCACATTCGGTTCATATTATAATCGCCTAACGTTGTATTGTGCAGTTTTCCAGTTTACCAACTGTAGTAAAGAAGAGACGTTAAACCTTGGCATCTTTTATCTTTTTTGGACCGCACTTTTTGGTCTGTTAATGGCAGTTTCCAACTCCATTATCGTATTATGCAAAGTGGGAAAAATGAGACGCCCCCCGTCTGTCCGTGCCCAGCTCCCAGGCCGGTGTCCCGACTATGGGACATTTGTTCAGGTGGAACAGCAGGCCTCTGTCTCCCTGAGCTCACGTTCCTCCTTTTCTTGTCCAGGATGGCTGGAGATGGTCCATAGAGGCATTCCAGTGCTCACACTGCACCATGTTTACCTCCGTGGGCCCCAGGCCCCGGGCCCCGGGGACAATGCCTCTGTGCCCTTCTGCGTCTGGACAAGAGTCAAATCACCCTCTGGTTGTCTTACATCTGTGCTACCAAAGGTGTGACTCAGAGGTTTCAAAACTCGTAGCCTACTTTATTACTGTACTACACTGCTTACTGTGACACTGCCTGACTGAAAAGGCTTTTGTACAGTCCTCAATCTGTCCCATCCTGTCACCCGTTGTGGCCAGACATTGATTATGTGTGATGAAAGATTACCAGCCATTCATCTTCCATGCAGTTATAAATCGGGTTTGATATTCAACACCTGCATGCTATCTGAATGGATTCTTTTGTACTTCTGAAGTTCCCTGGAGAGTACAAAGGAATCTTTGTTGATGTCAGACTTTTGTTTGTGCTCTTATACACCAGCAATACTTTAATAGTGGTGTCAGTATTGGTGTATATTACAGGCACGCTTTGGTTCAGAAGATGTTAGCATGTCGTTCATGTAACATTTGCACCTGGATTAAATATGTTTGTTTATTTGTTTGTTTATTTCTAGAAATGTTATACTGTAAGGTGATCATGGACTGATGTGATTTTGTAGTAAAACCCAGTGTTTTCACACTCATGTGAAACTTTGGTCTTAGTGCCACTTTGATTATAATCAGAACTACTGGTTCAGCTCATACAGTGGGACAGTACAAATTAAGGAGGTGAACCAGCTTGGTCTAATTTGTAGAGTGATTATGACTGGTGCAGAGAGCTGCATGTCTGATTTTGCCTCACCGGTGATCCTCTTTGTATGTGGATCCCAGACCTTGTAATGATTCCGGGATGCGGGGAGATGCCGTGTTAAACGCAGGGAGATGTTTAACACGGCATCTGAGCCACTTGTGTTGCAACGTGCGTCTCTCCAAGGAGAAGTTTAGAAGCGTTCCCGCACACCGTGGAAGTGTGGCCCTCCGAGGGTCAAGATTTACAGCAGCCTCTCCTGTGTTCTTTACTAAGTGCGCTGTCCTGGCAGACACAGGGGGGACGAGGTGGCCAGAGATTTATTGGCTCTGTTCTCAGAATGCTCTGGTGGCGCCTTTTACATAAATCAGCCTGGCCCAAGAAAGCCTCTGATGTTCTTGGCCTTTCCGCATGATTTGCAAAGACATCCAAAACATTGGCCAGTATTTATTTTGTTGAAGGCTCCCTGCTGGAACGGAGATCTGTGAGCCAAAACCAGAGATCTTGGATTTGCATTAAAGAAATGTAACCGCAGCATGAGATGAAGATCGCGCCACTTTTAGACGCGGTGGTCATACTAGGCGGCGACGGGTCGCGTTTTCGTTTCATGTTTGGAGGCCCAGGTGGAGCATTCAGCTCCACCTCCACACCGGAACATCAGAGGTGCCGGAGTAGAATGTGCTGGCGAGCGGATCGGAAGCTGGCTGCGTTCCGGAAGTTTCTGCCACCTCGCTCGGAATGTGTTCTTGTCTTGCACGGAACCGACCAGTATTATTACAACACCTGTGCAGTCAGTAAAGCGAAGTTGTTTTGTTCTCTTGGAACTGGAATGTTTGCCATTCCATCTACTAACATCAGTTCCCATGTATGTTATGTTAGACAGGGAGAACGTTCTTTAGATTTTGGGAACTCTTTTGAAATAACATTCTCATACAAGGACATTTTCTTCTAACTGATTCTCTGATGGTGTGTGATTGGTCAGTATGTGGGTTGTCCAGAATGAATGCAGGATATGACAAATGAGTTCCAGGATTGAAGCAATTTGGAAAATATTCTTGAAACACCTCCTCATGGAATCACAATATCATTCCAATATAACGAATGCTTTAAAAAAAGATCACTTTCCCATTATATACAAGTCTTACAGTGAGTAAATTTAACTGTATTTTTAATAAACCATGTGCTTTTAATCTTTAGTTAGTGACAACCGTAATTTAAAATCAGTGCAATTAACAATCTAAGACGGCAAACGTTTAGTCTAAATATTGGTGCCATCTGGTGGCTCTTCTCTGCAACTGCATTGTACACAAACTACCTGCTCAACTCGATAGTAGACACTTGCGCAGAGTTGCCATTTCTGCTGTCAAAGTTCAATTACAACACACCTATTAACTGGTTTAGTTTACATTAATCAGATTGACCTTCGTTATATGTAATACAGTACAAGAGCACAAACGTCCACTGCATGTGAAAAAGTCATATAGGTGACAAATACCGCATCTCGTTAATATAACGCAAGTCATACCAGGTGGCCAGTTGCAGTACAGAATTAGTATGATCCTTTAGTATGAGAAACACTTTAAACGCTTTACTGCCTTAGACATGTAGTTCTTTAGCTTGGGGTATCCTACTTTAAATGTTGTTGTCGTCGCAGTGTTGGCATGGAAACACACAGGCGCTTAGACGCCACACAAACTGGCCTCGTGTTTTGGCCCATGTCCTAAACTTCCCCCAGAATTCAGAAAAAACGCGATTAATGATCTTGTTTTTTTGTCATTACTTCAAGACTGAAAAGGAGAACAACAATTTGGAAGGCATTAATGAAAAATGTCTGTTTATTTAGGCAATACAAAATGAGTTATTAGAGAACAGATTAGGGTACACAAGGACACTCCCACTGTTTGATTTATAGAGGAAATACAGATAAAATAAGCACCCTAAATTACAAAAGCAAAAGCTAAATAATTGCGCAGAATATTCTTTTAGGGTATGCGACAGTTATAATTGTGTATTTCAAACCAGTAACTAAAGGGGCTTTTATTTTGTAATAATTTCTGAGCAGAACTTTTTGCCAGCAGGACAGAATATGCTTTGCAGTTATTTCAGTGAATTAAAATAAATTCTCTGAATAATACATTTAACAAACGTTTAGATATTAACTTGTATAAATGCATGCAGTACATAGCTTTCAGTTTACATCAGTCAGGTTAAGGTTAAGGCTCAAACTAAAGCCATTATATATGAATTTTCAGCTCCACTAACTGAATACGAAGGAAGAGTAATCCAGTCAACTCTGTAACTCTGTTCTGTCATGCCCAGTACAGTTATGCTGTCATTCAAACTGACACTAGTTTGCTCTCTTGCTCTCTCTCTCTTTCTCGATTACTTCCTCCACCTCCTGAAGCCCAGGAACAAGCTGCAGGCGTAGCAGACAGTTACTAGAAACGCAAATATCTGTGAAGAAGAACAGATATGAATCTGACATGAAGAGCAAACATGAATCAGACATGAAGAAGACATCACGAATACAAAGTCTTATCTTGTTACAGGCTTATCTTGAGCCAACTTGAGACATCAACACTTGGAATAACAATTTTTTTTTTGGAATAACTTCCTTTTAATATATACATTTTTTTCCAAATGTTTTTCCAAAAGACACTACTGTCTCAACTAGGTGAGTTCAAGACAGGAGTTCCCAGATGTGTGTACATTTTGAACAAAGTAGTTTATTTTTGGCTGCAATTATTTTGACATAACAAACACAGTGAAACCATGTCCATACAACAAACATGTGACTCTCGGAACTGCCTGACGAAGTCACTATGGCAGATGTGAGCTACAGAATTGCATCATAGGTTTCACCTTAAGGGCCTGCGACCTTGGTTGATTTTGATTGGTCTACTACTGTGCTTTTGTTTTGTATTAGTTAAATAGTTGCCCCGCCTCCATAGGTTATATCTGGTTTCAGCCGTTAGCAATAAACATGATCATTTTAAGCTTTACCCAAACAATATGAATCAGATTTATTGTTATTTAAGTGAATTTTTGCTACTTGGGGTATGGAGTTATGGTGATTTGACATACCGATTATTTTTTGAATGATGATGATTTATGACTGAGGCGAAAATCTGGCTGGAATCGGGTTTTATAAAGTAAACACTTTCCTCCTCTTAAATTTTTATTGTTCTTGTTTGTACCATTATTCATGTGCATCCTGGACTGGGTTTGTGAGATGTGTGAAGGATGTCCTCTTCTGCATTCATAATCATAAAACTACAGATAAGCTTTATACAAAATAACAAAGTAACAGTAATAAAGTTAACAGAAAGCTCTCCTTTTTCTAGGTCGATGTTTTAGCACTGATTTTAATTCGGCTTGCTTAGACCCGCTGTATGGGAAATACCTGTCATTTACATACCACTTTTATAACCAGTCATGGAAACTCATAATCACAGAGTTAGCATCATGCAAACTGCATTTGAACACCACTAAATATTGGCTGGCCAACTGCAGTTGAGGTAAGTGGAAAATTTGCACAGATTTTCTCTCTCCGCCCCCTCCCCAAACCATTTGTTTACAGAAAAAACAGCAGTAGGCTATTCCAGGGTATACTAAATATTCCAGAATATACTAAAGTGAGTCACCATAATGTTGAGTTTTACAACCATTAGAATCAGCTGTTGTAACAGACACGTCACACCTTACGCAGTAATAGCAACTTGTTTTACGAACAAGATATTTTAATTACTTAAGTATTAGTAGGTGTGTAGATGCCTGCCCTGATAGTCAGAAGCCTACAGTAATGAAACGCAAGGCATTTGAAGACCGGATAAGTTATGGGGTTATGTAACGTGGTGATGCAACAATCAAGTCTCAGTCTGGGGCGTAAACATCCACTCAAGCCATTGCTTATTTGATCCTAATACACTACTGCTTCATGCTTGTGGATATGACAACAGAGTCATTTTTACTTAACATGCAGCTATGTTGAGCATAAACTAAACGGAGGGAAGAACGACAAACAAATGTGAAGGAAAATGAGTAAATACAGGAGTGAGATGATCACGTTCAGGTGTTTTACTTCAGAGAACCAACCCTAACCCACCCTAACATCTGATCCAGTTAATCAAGTCCTTAAGGAGTATCTTACTATTAATGGCCCGGTGAGCTGGATTAGGGTTGGAACTAAAACCTGGAGGACGGCAGATCTTGAGGACTGGACTTGAAGCTGTATATCTGCTAATACATCTACACCGTGATCAGTGCTGTTTTAAAACTGGGCCCTGTTTACAACAAACGATTGGTTGGATGGGAGATGTTAGACTGTGAACTCACCGTCGCTGCAATGTTAATTTTGTGTTGCCGAGAATCCAGAAATGTGATGATATTGGAGGACGGTTTGTTCAGGCTCGAGCTTTGCGCATGTGCAGACGTGGCTGCGGCCTCGAGGACAAACGCGCCGAAATAGAAGATCAAAGCAGTTAAGTGGTACATCATATCCTGGAAAAAACAGACCCCAAAACACACACACACACACACACACATATACACACACATATATATATATATATATAACATGGCGCTATTTCAGTGACTGCGGGAAATCCTCAAATATTGTTTTTTATTTAGCGGAATATGAATGAACGTCCACACGGTGCCGTACAGTAATCCGCGCACTCGGAGAACCAAGCCTATTAACACGCGCTCATAAACAGACGTTGCTCGACAGCACGACTGGGACCAGGACTGACACGCCTTGTAGGCACTGCCGCTCGACCCACTGTAGACAGAGTTCCATGTCAGGCACGCGCCTGGTGTAGAATAAGCACGAGAGGCAGTTTTCGCCCAGCACTAAAACCATAAACTACCATTGTTTTAAGATAGACCTGTTCATATCAAGTTTTTTTTTATAACATATTCTTTGTACCCCATTACCTCAAGCATTTCATTTCATTTAGCCGACTTTAAAAATGTTATTTATTATAATTATCATTATTTTGTAGGTATTGATATAAGAATATTTGATTCCATTTATGAGGATTTCTAAGGCCTGTCAGACTCAAAAAGTGAAATCAATATTGTGTCAGCTCACCGACATAATTCTGGTTAAGTGTTTCTTTATTCCTTTATGTGTGTATGTGTGTGTGTCCTTTCCTTCGGGATACATATTCTGTTGCTAAAAGTGCTCACCATAAAATTCCAGTCAGTGTTGATTCTGTCCGCAAGGCCCAGCAGGAACAGCGCGAGGTAGGCGGTGGAGCAGGCGAACATGGTTACCGACACAAACATCACCCAGCCTTGCAGTAGCGGAATGGGCACGTGCGATGACGCCACTAAAATCCATGTCAACCCTCCAAAAACCTAGCAGAACAGGAATAAAACAGGTGAAACGGAAAGACGCCCCCTTAGTGTCGACTCGTCAAAAGGTTGTTGATAAAATTTGTACTGTTTTTCCTTTTTTCTATCCGACCCAGCCTTTTTGCGGTCAGCTCGCAAGAGCATATGTAGCCTAACATAGAACAGGTTGCTTTTGACCGGGCCTAATAAATGTGCTGTGATTTACGCTTGATCATAAATCTTGCTCGTTATTATAGGGTACTAGAAAGGAAACCGACAGAACAAAGCTATAACTGTCTACAACAACGACGTTCCATATTACATATTGATCTGCAAGCATGAGAGAATTTAACACTTACAATTTCCATACAAATCAGAGCACCTGAGTATGTTCTTAGTACATTCAGCCCGAGCGGTAGCGATATAGTCGGCGCCGGGAAAGAGGTCGCAGCTGGATTTGGAGCTTCTGCCATCCTTTTGTGGTTCTGCGGTGTAACGTCGAACTAGAGGGTAGGAACGGTCTCCACAAGTCGTGTGTCTCCAACCGGTCCGACAGGTGCGCGGCCACTCCCATTCTTTCTCGAGCGCCTCTCGGGATGAATCTCGGAATGCTCGCCGATCAGCCGCGCAATGGGGAACGTATTTGCCGTTTTAAGTCTTTTACGTCTTTGATTACTGACAAACTCCACTGATCTTCCTGTTTTGTTCAATTTATGTTTTTATGTCGCAGTTGGGTGGCTGTGTCACCAGAAGTTAATGGTTAACTAAAACGTTTTTCTAGCCTTGAGTAAATATTGTGTTAAGGCATTCCAATGAGATAAAAATCCGTTAAAATGGCATTGCAATTAATGGTGCTGAAGGGTTTTTCTTAAGGCCAACGGGACAGGGCAGTGGCCTACTGTATATGGAAGGTATATGGAAAAATAGTCACTTTATAAGTTGTGAACGAAGGGCTGTACTACAGCCATACATGCTCCTGTTATTCGTGTCTTTTAACGGACTAATCAGTGATGGCCAGCAACTTTAAGATCATTAGCGACAAAATGCACAAGATAAGAGTATTTAGTGGAACGTGTGAATATTCCAGTGGCGAAAGGGGACAGTGTAATTAATGATTGCCTAGATGTGCAGATAAACTGACCCATGTGTCAGTGAACCGCTGAACAGCACACGCGTCGTAGCTTACGTAGACTGACGTCATATGAAAAAGGGAGAGTTCCTGTCAGACGTTTCAAGTAACACTTTACAAGAAGATGAGTCTTCAGTCTGCGTTTGACTGGGATTCAGCTGTCCAGATATCCAGTGGACGTTCGTTCCTTCCTCTGAGAGCAGGACTGAGAATAGTCTTGGTTAGTTGCAAACAAATGGAAACTGATCATGATAAATGAATTATATCTCATTTATATTATACATTTATAATTCATTATATTTCATGTATATTAATCTAAAATGCAGAATTTGTATAACTGATAAAAGGTTTGTGTTTTTGTCTATGAAAATATGATGTCACTGATTGGCAGTAATTCTGATTGGACGTAACTTGTCTAGTTTGGAGTCAATGTTTTGTTGGAAGCAACAACCGGTGCACGTTGACGTTTAAAATTTCAAGTCATCATTTAAAAAAAAAGGATTGTTATCTCGTCATTCGCGTTTGTGAAGACTTATTCCAACATGTGGTACAGTTACGGAGAAGAATAATACGTTCCACTACGGTCAGATGTCGAGTCCCACGTGGTCAGATTCCTCACTGTATTTTTATCTGAGTCACTGGACAGGAGTGTAGGAGGAACTTGTGGGGATCCTTACAGGTGGATGAGAACAAACACCATTTTTTCGGCATGTTACAGTAGGAAGGACCACAGGTTTAAGGTTCTGTAAGTCCCTCAGTTTGGCTCTTTACCACAGCTCCCGGACCCACATGTCAGCAGTGATATTTTAAAATGTTTGCTTGTGAGGTTGAATGTGTTTTATTTATCAAAGTGACGACTACCTAAGTCATTTCTCAGTCGTCAGACTCAAATACATTCATTATATTTCAGTCCACTTTCAAATCAACATTAGGTTGAATATGTCATCATATAAAAATGTCCAGTACACAGCCACCTGACAATAATACACCACTTTTTGCCTGTATACGTCAGATATAAGTCATGGGTATTGATTTTATTTGTTTACTCTGCTTTAGTCTATTTACCACACTAAAATATTGTTTAGAAGAGTAATATGTCATGATTCTTTTACCTCAACTGTCAACCAAATGTGCAGCTAATATAACAAATTTATACCGACATTTTTGCAAAGCAAGTGTGTCTAAAGATGATACTGCATCTCACTGTACCAGTAACATCAGAAGCATCAAGTCCCCTGCAGAAGAACCTGACACAGTGTTGCTCGGGGACTACATATCCCATCATCCCAGAGACGTAAGCGTTCGTATTATTTCTTGGGAAACTCGCATATGAAATATTTTGCGGTGCTGCATTCGGTCTGGCTCACGGCACCATCAGAGCCCATGTGCAAGCAGGTGCCGTTGCCAGGTTCCAGTCTGAGCGCCCCCTGCTGGCCATCGGTGGCATTGCCATGGGAGACAGCCATGGCGACAAGCACGTGGGTGAGGCCGGCCTCGCTGACATAGCCTGCCAGAAGGGAGGTGGCGTTCACGCTCTCCGCGGTGGCCAGCATCCCGCCACGCCGCCTGCAGCTCGCAGCGGCGTCGCGGTAACGCCGGGCCTCCCTCAGCAGCAGGTAGAACTTCTCCTCCGTCTCCTTAATGCCCAGGATCACTGTCAGGGAGGAAGGAGACGCCCTTATCATGCAGTGATCCTACATCAGGGTGGGTATCCTGGGTATAGACACTAAAATATGGATTTAAAATCACTTAAATCCATATTTCACCATAACTTCTGATGTGCATGAAACTTCTATATTATTTTTGTGTGACCAATAAAACCGTGCCACATTTTTACAGGTGACAACTTGTCGTGTTCTGTGTTGTTATTTTGCATTGCCTAGCAAAACACAGCGAGGATGTTGCCTAACCCGCACCCTTCCCTCGGGCATCGCCGCCTCACCCCTTTTTACAAACTTCACGGCATCTTTCAGCTTGCCCACGTTGATCTCCATCTGGCCAACGACCTTCCTGTACCTGCCGCAGTCACAGGTGGTGCCTGTTGTGGTAACAGCGCAAGAGTGAGCGCCATGTTTGTTGCGGGGAATGCCTTCCGCAGCAAGGACGGAGGCCCGCGTTGCTGCGGAAACCGCTCTTTGAACAACATTCTGAGAAAAGACCCATGAGTCTGTCAGTAGTCAATAAGTCCAGAGCTTTTGGTGGATAACAGAACATACTGAAGTGAAGTTTGTGGCAAAAGAAATCGCAAAAGACTTAGATCTTAGAAGTACCTTAGATGATGGAATAAAAGCAAATTGCTTCAGATTATTTTACATCGGAACGCAGCTTTTATATTGGTTTGTAATAACGTTTTTACCAATAATATAATAATAAAATAATATTTCATCTAAATGTTTTGTACAAAGGGTGATTCATTACACTTTGAAATGCAGCGATCTGTATTTATTTACCTGGCTTCCCCTTCAGGCCTGGAGGACCAGAAATCCCACGTTCTCCTTTTTCACCTGTAAATGATGTCGTTTGGTTGTCATATGGTGGGCAACACAGCAAGGATGACATCCATGTAACCAACACCACCCTCCCCCCGCCCCATCAGATGTGGAGATGAAGAATGTGATAGGAAGCAGTGCATGGGAGAGAAAGTCTTACTGATACACCGTTCAGGGTGCTGTGAGATTTAATCACAGTCATTGAAATCAAACGTCGTCGTGAGATACGTCCACTAGATGGTAGCAGTTTGTTAGAGTTCTCCAGTGTGTAGGCCAGTGTATACTGTAGATCAATGTGTAGATCAGTGTGTGATCCAGTGTGTAGATCAGTATGTAGATCAGTGTGTGATCCAGTGTATAGATCAGTGTGTAGATCAGTGTATGAAGTGGGTGAAACTACTTTGTGTGTTTGTGATGATAGGAATTTGTCCCCCAGAGTAAAGGCTGACTGTACATAAAGTATATAGTAGTTTATAATGATTCAATAATATTTGCAGAAGTGTGTGTGTGTGTGTTTGTGCATTTTCTTTGTTTAGAGTCATGACAACAGACCCTGTGACCTTTTGGTTAAAGCAAAACATGAACATATGATTGGTTCATTGTAGAGGCCTTTTCTAGCCAAAGCTAATTAGTTCACTGATGAAGATGATATGTCCAACATTTTGTTCCAACCAACAAGCAAACATATCTAATTCTGCTTGCAAAGCAATTACTGTCATCACCGGAATCTCTGTTCAACCAAATCCCTTTCCAACTAATGTAGATGAGGAGATGACTGAATCATGACTGAATCACGGGTGAATCATACAGAAATGAGCAAATCATTTTGGCTCAGAGGTGACACCTCAGGCAAAAGTAAACATTTTTGATGACTGATTATAAGGCTGATGACTTATATAACAAACAATCTGATTGGTATAAGGTACATACGATTTAGGGTTTTTTTTTCGTATTTAAGTTTGTTCTGAGAAGGTCATTCTCCTGGGATATGGATGTGTGTGGAGAGGGGAGTCAGAGCACAGACAGCGTTAAAGTGGTGTCTGATTGCTTTAAGGTGGTGTTTGATTGCATTAAGGTGGTGTCTGATTGCTTTTGTTTACCTCTTTCTCCTGCAGGACCTAGTTTCCCCAACCGGCCAGCCACCCCCTTGTCTCCACTTTCTCCTGGAAGACCTGCGAAAAACCAAGGTTATCAGTACGCCGACCCACGTCCAAACCGCTGTACAAACATAACGCCAAAACCCTAAAAGAGAATGAAAATGCTGTCAAAGCACAATAAATCTTAAAGCTCTTTTTTATTCTCCCAATTGCCGTATTTTGTGTGTAGCTGCATAATTTTGTGTCAGTAGTCTGGAGTATAAATCTGATTAAATAGCATTTTCCAAACTGTGAAGAGTTCAGGGATTTTTGTTTTTTTGAGAACCTCATACCAAATTTCCTCGGTAAATACCCAGCTGTAAATATCCAGCTGTAAATCTGTGAGAGACAGCTTAGTGCTTTGCGTAAAGAAAGATGAGACTGGGTATTTAATCAGGCCAATTACTGGTAGTCACACACACCGTCTCCTTCGTGATTTATTGAGACTGACCAAATGGTACTATGCACATGCTTCCAGAGTTCCAGATTGTTCTCTGATAGAGCTTTGCCCTGTGAAGTGATCCTTCACATTTACTTGCCCCAGTTGTTCTGATATTTCATTTACTAGGCCGGGAAACTTCACCGGGAAAACCTCAGACAGACAGCGTGAATGAGATGATTTGTGGAAGAGGGCGGCCAGCTGAAAGCTTTGAGGAGCGTTTGTCTTCAAAAGCCGTGCTTGAAAAACATGAAGAGTTTTTTAAGCACTTTTTTCTCTCCCTTCTTTCTTCTTGTGCTCTCGGAGTGTGATGGTGAAAGAATGCTTACATTTAAGCAGGGATAAACATTTCCTGAGCTCCTTTAAGACTGATTAATGGAAGGTCTCCCATGGTTTAACCAGTGTAATTACTTCTTTCCAGACAAATCATCAGTTAGATTTCCAGGTTTTGAAAATGCCCATTGCAACAGAGTGTCTGTGAACGATGGGAAATCGCTTTTCGTTTATAGCCTATTTTTAACTTGATGCCTGCTGCGAATCAAAGATGTATTGCATACAGCAAATAGTGTATTTCATTTTTATCTGCTTTGTTTAGATTTCTGTCAGATAATCTTTTGATGGTTTAACGTTGCACAAATTTTCTGTCTCGCATTTGTCCTGCCAAGGTCACAGGAGACTCACTGATTTATAAATTCAATTTACTGTAACAGAATGGCTGTAATTTTCTGTATTTTCAGGTTTAGGTGCATCACTAAAAATAAATCTAAAACTGCACACGGTCATGCTAAACTTTAATTCCTTTGTGGTTCTAACTGAAAAAACATGTAACTGCTCCTCTTCTAACCCTTCCCACTATATCTTTATTATTTCCCACCCTGTGGGTTGATACACGTGTGTGTGTGTGTGTGTGTGTGTGTGTGTGTGTGTGTGTGTGTGTGTGTGTGTGTGTGTGTGTGTGTGTGTGTGTGTTGGGAGTGGCTTTACACTCACATGTCACACAACAATGAAACCTTCATCTGAGGGCTGCAGTCTGGCCAAACCTAACTGGCATCCAGATCACTCTGGTGTCCACCACACTGACCCAGAGTCAGCTGACAGATGTGTCTTAGCTCACAACTGGTCAGTTCTGGGCTAAGGCACATCAATCGCCTGACTCTGGATCAGTGCTGTGGGACTGTGTTCTAAGTCCATTATGCCAAAAATCACAGACATAGGAGGCTAGTGTGGAGCTTTCTCGCCTCTAGAATGTTTCTTGGGCTCACAAAGAATTCGCTAGAACCTTTCAGAGCTGTGTGCTGACTCACTTCTTAGGTATTTTTGATATTTTTGTACTGCATATTATCTTCAGCTTTGGCAAAAAGACAAAAGGAAATACCACACACATTGATGTCAGACATTTGTGATTTTAAATACTCATTTTGCTGCACTGAAGTTTGGCTGAAGTCAGAACTAGGACCCTAGATGTGAGTAAAATGAAGTTTGCTCTCAAAACACCCAAAACCAAAGTCTGGGTCTCCTGCTAATTCGCTGAAAATGAAGCCAGTCTGTGAGTTATTTTTTTTTTAATAAAAGTGTTTCATTTAGCTGGCTGTTTTCTGGGCTGCCGGAGCTGGCCAGGACCAGCTTGGCTTTTACTCTCTCAACGATTTGTTTGTTTTAATAGACCAGTGATGTGACAGTGACCTCGGTGTCCTGGCCGGCCGGTTTTCCCCTGTCTTCCCTCGTCTCCTCTGACCCCAGCTTCACCGGTGTCGCCTAACAGGAACGGAGGTTAGAGGAGTTGTCATGACAACCCATGTACAAAGCATATGCAATTTCAAGCATGCACAAAAAAACATGCACAATTTCAATTTACAAATTTCCCAGAAAGTAGTTAATCTGTCAAACTGGCTGTCTGTCTATCTGTGTGTGTGTGTGTGTGTGTGTGTGTGTGTGTCTGTCTATCTATCTATCTATCTAGAGTATGGCACTGTCTGTTGAGTGTCCTGCACCTCATCAGGTAATCAGGTCTGGATTGGTTGATGTGCTCGAGCAGCAGAACCATGAAACTGCTCTGAGATCAGGTCATGCAGGATCACAGTCATGTGGCCCTGATACAGACTGAGCTTTGTTTGCCATGGGTCTCATCCAAGTAAGCTTCTGCATTAATTGCAGCTTTTTAAATACAGACCTTCATTCACTTTCTGGAGTTGCTTTGGTGTTAGAAAAAGTAGGCCAAAAAGAGGAGAAAAGTTTTCCTCTGTCTGGATAATATATATATTTTTTTGAAGCCTGGAATTCCCAGAAATGAAGAACCTGTATGCAAGTAGCTCTGCTTCCTATGCAAAACTAAAGGGCAAAATCTACATCCACAACGGCGTCTCGCGTAATGGAAAAACGTGAGTCGTGGTGTCAGCATTTCAGCGAGCCCTCCTGGCAGTGCGAGACAGCGTGGAACTTCAACGACGCCGCCCGACCAGGCGTTCGTCGGCAGGGTGCTAACATTACACCACCGGCTACAGTGAGAAGAAAGTAAAGGGTGGTGCACCAGAGCAAAGCATAGCTCGTTGGGCTCCTTAAAAACCAGCAGCGTGCCTTATAATAAGGGAAGGCTAAAGCGCACTTTTAATAACGTCTCTCCTGTTTTACACTGTAAATAAAATCGCAGTTTTCTTGAAACTTGAAACACTAAACAAAAGCACTGCACAGGACACAGGCTGAGTGGCTCTGAGTAAAGTTTCCCTCAGCTGATGTCTTGGCTGCATATAATCTTCCTTGTTTTCCCATTGCCGTTGGCCGTAGCAAACTGGAAGCAGTAGTATAGTTGTGCTGTACTGGTGCCACCAGATTATGGTAGAGGTTTGACTAAGGTTTCAAGTAGATGAATTTGCTGTCATGTGGTTATCTTGTATTAAATAAATAGTATGTATTGGATTTTCCAACCTTTTTGTCTGAAACAACATTTTTGTGCGTCATACATATAGTATTTTAAAAGTAAGCATTAAGTATAATTTAATAAGTACATGGAGTCTTCACAAAGGATATTGCATTTTAAAACTTCTGTATTTCCCTTCACTACAGAACCAAAACAACAAATACATACCTTTGGATCCAGGTAAAATAGTGTTGGAACACATCTCTGTGGAAAAACCTGATGATACGTTGTGAAGAACCAGAAGCACGAGTAAACTTTTCCTGACGAAACTTTGTCCAGCCATGTCTTTAACTGTGTGTCTGCAACTCTGTGGTCAAGCGGTCGGAGTGAAGCCTTCAGCTTTCTGAGTGTTTACCAAACCTTATCACATCCTGGGTCCAGCTGTCAAACAACGCTGTCCAGAACCCACACGTTCTTGTCCCTCTTTATGAACAGAATTTTTTTGGGGGTGGAAAACGAGAAGCGGGGATCCATAAGACTTTAGTTTGGTCGACAGCTCGGTGTTCCAGATAAAGTGTAAAGAGAAGTTTTTGCAGACACCCGTGAATGAGTTACCCAGTGAGCCGTGAGCAGTTTTGAGGATGTTATCTCATTTTGTACACCCTGTGAGATGTTTTGGTTGAGAACCATTCATCCTCTGATTGGTATCTGGATAAGCATCCCAAAGACAGAGCTGGTAGTCAGTCATTGAAGACCACTGTGGTCAGTCATTTTCATGAGGGCTTTGTCTCTTATTTTCACCACTGAGTGAGGATAGGGACACTTGCGCTCTTCTGACATCACGTAGGACGGATTTGAAAACCAAAGACAAAGTTTCGGTTTAGAATAACACATGAAGAAGTGCCTAGTTTTCCCAAAAGCCCTGTGAAGTTAAGATAATGGTAGATGAATCACATGGTGCATTCCATCTCCTGCCAGGAGCTGATTAAAGGAGTAATCAGCTCTAATCCTCTGGCTTCTGTTATTGTTTTCTTTGATAGTCTATATTGGACCAAGTGTTTTTTCCCCCAACTTACTTTAACCTTTAATACAAGAGAGCCTGTGCGTGTTGGTGCTACTGATTCTGCGTAATGCATTATAACGTAAGTCAGCTGCAGTTCATTGTACTGAATCAGTGGATTGGAATCGTGGCTACAGCCCACACCATGTTCATCCTCCTTCAGGTGCAGCATATTGGCCCCACCCAACACTCCCCAGCAACTCTCTGGAGAGCCTCTTATGTAATAGCATCCATTTTGTTTCACCATGTGATTAAAACTCTTAGGTCAGGGTTGTTTTTGGAGGCCCGAGAGACACTGTTACAGAAACCACATGCAGCACAAGGTCTGGCAGGGCAGAGTTTCTTCGTAAAACTGCGCTCTCCCCACCCGCCCTTTACTCTGCTCTCCGGTGGAAAATGTGGTCAGTCTCTCGACTTGCTAGCGCTGAGAGGGTCTCGGGATTTCCAATCTCGGGTCGGCCGCAGAACACACGGCGTGCAGGAACGCTCTATAAACGCGCTTTCTGTCGCTCGTCTCCCCGGAGTTTTCGATCGGATGGTGACGCCCTCCCTGCCTGCGGCCGGCTCCACATGTGTTAGGGCTCTGACGCCCTGCGGAACTATTGTTGGGGCGAAATGTTGTGGTTTAATAGCTGTTTTTTTCATGTTCTCTGGTAAGAGCTGGTGTGATTCACACCGCAAGAGCGAGGACATTTGCAGGCCTGGAAGTACTGTCATGGCCCAAAATTACTTGCAGCACACAGAGACTTTAAGACGCAGCTGAAAATTGCAAGCGTGTGTGAAAGTGAGTCCCTCTGGAGCAGCCCGAGGGCCAATCAGGGCTCCCCTTGTCTTTATGATTTCACACGCAGTGAAATACTCTCCTGTCGCCCTCTCACACTGTGTTTATTGTGACTGGGGAGTTTATTGCGACGAGACAGTTTGATTGTTATTGTGGGAAAGTACAACCCTATCTTGTCTATTTTTGTTTGGCCCTACGAGAATGTTGTATCACATAGTAAATAAAGGCTAACCGGTATGTTTGTTTATGTAGTGGCACAAGGAAAATATAGGTCATTCTGGAGTAAAGTTGCGAGCAGAGACTCACACTGCCCCCCGAGACATTCACCCAGCACTTTGGATACGTCCGTAAACAAAATCAGATCAGTCCCTGATAAGTCAGTTCTCGATTTACTCAACATTTCATCACTGCTTTAGTGAGCAACACTCAGTGATTCATCACTGAGATGGACTTGGCTTTGGGGTTTCTAAGGTCTTTTAGTATCTGGAGCCTCCGTACGTGCAGCAGTAGCAGGAGGCATAACGGCCAGTTCATGTGAATAATTCTCAAGTTTTCACGCTTGAAAATGCAAAAAAAAAAAAAAAAAAAAAAAAAAAAAAAAATAGTCATAGGTCAGAGAGGTTTGATGTCATTGAAAATAAACGACACCTTCTTTGCGTGAACTTCTAGCTACTTCTTTTCCTTTGGTAGTGGGTAACGGTTTGGCCCGAGGGGCCATGAACAAGCGGCTATAAGTCGGCTCTGAAGTGAGCGGATTAGAGCAAGTGTTATCTATTATATTCACATTCCAGCGAGGGTGAATTCTGTCATGACAGATGGCTTACAGGGTGGAGACCTGCTCACTGCACACACAGGGGGCCGAGGGGTAGCACGTTTCCCGGACTCTGAACAGGCCCCTGCGGCCTTGACAGTGCTAATGCAGGAGTCTGCAAAACCACCAAAAAAAAAAAACAACCAGCAAACAATCATATTCAAATCTTTCTTATGTCAGACATATGTCAAATTCAAATTGCATTGTGTGTGTGTTTTTCCAATATAGGTCAGACGGCAAAATTACATGCTTGCTCTGAATCCTCTTGGCTCTTGGCGAGGTACTCCGTAACTGTTATTGTAAAGTAAATTCTTTTAGCAAAGATGGTGGTTCAGTCAACTCTTAGCAGGACACACAACCTCTCAATGGTAGAATTATTTCTGGAAATTGTGATTTATTTATATATTGTGATATTTATTTACATTTATTCACACACACTATATATTTATAGTGTGAGTGTGTGTGCATTAAATTTCTGACCTCAGGGCAATTCACACTTACTCACACCTGCAGCCAAGTGTCATGTTTCAGCTTTTGCAAGTTCAAGGAGGAACAAAAGAGTTAAACTGAATGAAATTCACTGAGTGGCCTGAAGTCATTGGTAACTATGAAGAGCTTATGAAGGAGAAAACAGAATAAAGCAGGAGACAGAACCACTTTGGGGATTCTTGTGATTGCATAAATGTCTGTTTTGGTGTTAGGTAGAGACATTTCATGGAACCAAATATACTAGAGTGCTCATAGAGTGCTCCTATACTGAGTGAATAAGTTGTGTAAGCCGTCTAATAAAGAAGGGAATTATTCTGTCACATTTTCGTCACAGACAAAATGCAGAGTGTGTGACTATTCGTTTTTCTTGGAATATCTCCATGGTCACCACCCCTCTTGGTGATCCGGGTGGACGTTGAGCTTCTGCTATAAATTCACCAACACTTCAGGAAAAATGAGTTTTGCTAGGGTCCCCAGAGACACCCTTTTTTAAAATGGTTTTCTGTCTTCTAGCCTTTGCCTAGAGTGGTCTAAGCTGCTGGTGGAGTTGTAGGGCGTGATTCACCTGTTGGTGATGGAGTGATGAGTTCCAGTGTGTGGTTCACCTGTTGGTGATGGAGTGATGAGTTCCAGTGTGTGGTTCACCTGTTGGTGGTGGAGTGATGAGTTCTAGTGTGTGGTTCACCTGTTGGTGGTGGAGTGATGAGTTCCAGGTTATTGTTCTCTTGATAGTGGACCTTCACATCACACGTTTGGGGCTCAAACCTGCTCCACGATCCTACAGTTTCAGCCAGTAATGCACCACATGGTGAATCTTGACCTGAATATCCATAAAACCACCAGGAAGGGACTTCCATATTCCACCCCTCTCTTTGCTCCAAGGAGCTGGGTGGATGCTGTAACAAGGCACCCTGAGAGCTGAACTCATTTCCGTTTGAACCCTGTGGGAACTCAGTCAGACTGATCAGAAGCTAATCCTAACAGATGCTTCAGATGAAGGCAAGAAAGCTTAAGCACCACGCTTTGCTACAACATTACAGAGTTTAGGAGAATTATAATCGGGAACAAAATTTTTGTGTTTGAACTTGGGCCTGTGTTCACACGGGTGAGGGCACACGACTGTAAAGAAGCCTCACTATTGTAAAGATGAGTTAAGGAATTGTGAATCTGTTTCATCATCATTCAAGCCTTCACATGGCTTTTGGGAAACTAGGCACTAATTTTGAAGCTATTATTAACAAATTATTGGTTGGGAAACTTGTTAGAATGAGGTCTAAGGCCCTTTTCATCTTACAGTCAACCTATTCTTACTGTCTTCTTTGAAGCTTCCTTAATCTGGGCAGACCACTGATATAATATAGAATGGCATCACCCACAGAATGAATCTTACCTTCGTTGAGTCACCATTCACCCCCCTTTAACATCAGACAGTTTGGAAGTCTCACGAGGTCCTCAAGCAGTGGTTGTTAGGAGGTTCTGACACGGACCACAGAGATTTAGCTTGGAGGATCGAATGCCATTGTGCGAGATGATCCCTTCCCATTTCCTTTACCATTGTTGAAAGACAGGATTTACAGATGTAAGTCAGTGGCAATAGACAGAGTGAGTCAGAGGATTTGAAACTTTACACGCATCTTTAAGATTGCATGCAGTTTTGGTGGAGTCCAACATCTGGGTGATGTTCCACCCAGATGGCGATATGGTGATACACACACACACACACACACATATATA
>JAOXYF010000008.1:19020038-19037886 GCA_028565775.1 Sternarchorhynchus goeldii
AGCTGGTTCTGGGAGAGATAAGAGGATAGCTGGTTGTGGACAGCACGTTCAAGAATCTTTGAGAGAAATGAAAGGAGGGATACCGGTCTGTAGTTGCTGATGTTGGCGGCATCAAGATTGTGTGAAACTTGAGTTCTGATATGGAAATATCAGGAAATCAAGACACAGGAACACCTTTTATTAATTAAAAGGGTTTATTAAGAGAGTGAGCTAAATAGCAATAGTAAGCATCCTCCCTTTATGCTGAAAGGAAACATCTGTCATGCTCATGAGGAGAGCCCTTGCTACAGACAGGCTAAAGAGTTATGCTAGGAGAGAAGAGGTACGCTCAGATACACTCTGCCCAATGCTTGACTACTTGAAGCAGTTTTTGCTCATTGCAGACACGAGAAACCGTCTTTCGTTTTTTGGTGTAGCCACGCTACCTGACTCATTTACTGTGTTCTCCTTCCTCAAGTCAGCTGCCTTGCATGTGTCCTTCCGAGTGAAATTAGCATCATTTGGTACACATATCCAGATTACTGATTCAGTTCCTCAGGTTATATCCGGAATCGAAAGCATTGAACATTACATAATAGTTTGCCAGGTTACATAATTCTTTGCCAGGTTGTTGTACTGAAAAGGCATCAAACTTACAATGCCTCATGTAACTCTAGGTCCTTGGGAAGGCCAAAAATGAGTACCGGTACCAGCAAGACAGTAGTGAGGTGGGGGAAGGGTACTGCTAAAGGCTGCTATCAGTAGCAATGATGGATCTTTTTGGGCTGGTGATGGATCGAAAACTTTCAAACCTACTGCCAGTTTCTAGAAGACACTTTCTCCAAGCAGTGGCACAGAGAAGCGGCAACAACACTCAAGAAAGCCGTAATCTTTAGCGGGGTAATCCATCGCGTGCACCAAGGTTCACTGCTAGGCCTCTCAACAAAGGTGTGAAAGATGGGACTTCAGTCCTGCTGAGAATTTGTGCATCATTCTCAAGTGTGAGTGAAGAAGTTGCACCTTTGTGAATGAATGGAAGACTCAATGGATAGCAATTACTGAAATAAAGGGTGGGGGTATTCATCACTGAATAGTTTCGAAAGGCCAAAGCTGTTTATTTTGCTAGTTCTTTATTAACAAATACTTCAAGACCAAAGAATACTTCATGTGAGAAACAAATCTCAATAGTTCTTTGCTGAACGTTCTATGTTAATGTGAAATATTTATGATCAACTGAAACCATTGTATTTGTGCACCATTAAACTGAAGCTGGGAAGTAGCATTTGCCTGATTCAGCATGCAGTGAGTGTATGTATATATTTATGCTTATGTTCTCAAGTTCCAGTATAAACTGTTTGATTGACTGACTTATGTGGCTTTTAAAGGCCAAAGTGTTCTAATGAGGTACCAGTGATGGTGTGTGATGGTGAGTGGTGAGGAAAAAGGGAACCCTGGTCAAAATTTGTCGAACCGGTGCTTTTCAGCTTTGGCATGAGCACGTGTTGCTTCTGAGCTGGTGACCCCCCCCCCATAGCAGGTATTCAGAAAGAGGAAACGTCTTTGTGGGTCCAGCAAGACTACATCATGCTGAATCATGCTGGTAAATACTGACTCATTGGCTGTTTCTCGTGAAGGCCAATCAGCAGCTCTGCTCATTTCCTGCCTCCGTGCTCATCCAACAGGATGACTGATGGGAAAGTGGAGGCTGCACATACTGGTCTGGACTAGTAGCATTCTTTGCCTGTGTTAACAAAGAGATCATTATGAGAAAATCAATAAACAACAGAAAGAAAAACAATTCTGATCTTTTTCCCAGAGAAAACGTCAAACAGCTTTTATGACTTTCTCTTCACAAAGCACGTCATATTTGCTTGTCCTGACCAAAATCCCACAATTGCGATCGCTTTCCCAATACTGAGAAAAGCACGGAGATGACCACATGACCCCTCCCACATGCCACAATCTTCTGAAGTAACCATGATCGGAAACGTGCACTGTGTCGTTTCCCATTGTAATAATGGTCATGTGATGGGTCTCAGGCGCTTGCAGTGACGACAGCTTTAAGGAAGTGCCTTTAATGATACATCCCCAGCATGATAATAGCCATTCTGTTCTTCCATTAGGATCAGTGTCGCATATGCGGAAACAAAGACGTGTGTGTGTGTGTGTGTTTGAGAGAGAAAGAGAAAGTGAAAATTAAAAGTGAAAAAAATAAATGTGATAAATACACAAGTCGCCTGTCAAATTTAATTGAATCAATCAATTCTGCTTTAACACGGCTAGAGTAACTGTGCTCACCTTTAAACGAAGATGAACCTTCATAGTAAAGGACGCACGTGCGCCGACGTGTAGCGACCGGAGGGAAATATTGAAAAAAAAACGAAACTGCTTTTCTCAATTCCCCGAGACCCTCATAAAATTGTTCATAAGTTACAAATAAAAGCTTCACAATCCCCTGACATAAACTCCTACTTTTTTCTATGTTTGATAACAATGATCAGAGTCAAGTGAAATGTTTGTCTAAGTACTGATTATATACTGCGTTTCAAAATGGGTTTGAAAATGCGTCGATAAGGTGTGTCATGTTTTATTAATGTTCTAATTAAAATGTAACTAATTAATACACAAAATGTATTAAATTGGAAAACTGGCAAATCAGTAATAATTCTATGGTATTATATATTTTAGGGTATTTCTAATTATTCCTCATTCCAGTTAAAAAGTCGTGAGTGAAACCACCCACGCAGTGGGATTGACAAAGTAAATAAACGAACACCTTCTGCCATTTGTCTCGTAGGACTCAAAGAGGCAACATGGTAAGCGCTGCAGAAACGTCTTCCATTTTAAGATAGCATTTTCTCAAGAAATGACTTTTTAAATAAAATACAAGGCATATGCTGGTATCGAATTAATTCATTAATAATTGTGTATTGATCTTTCTTTACAGTTGTCTCTGGCAGTGATGCTGTTCCTATTACACAGCAGTGCCACAAAAATAGTTCCTCCAACCTTTATGATCGACGACCCAGTTAGGGGTAATAGCCTCACCTGCAACCACTGTCCGTCGGGCACGTACATGGGCGCGTACTGCACTGCCACCGAAGACACAGTTTGCTTACCATGTCCCGCTCAACACTTCACAGAGTTTTGGAATTACTTGCCAAAATGTCTGTACTGCACAAATTTATGTGATGAAAATCAAATCGTGAAAGAAGAATGTTCACCTAAAAAAAATACGGTGTGTGAGTGTAAGAAGGGATATTACTGGCATGGTGACTTCTGCGTAAAGCACACCCAGTGTTCCTCTGGTTTTGGCGCCAAGAAAATAGGTATTTACTGAAGAGAAAAGAAAAAAAATCATAATGTATAGCGTGTATATTTTCGGCGTTCTGATTAAATTTCAATTAAATTTGCCCACAGGTACCGTTCACATGAACACGGAATGCGAGAAATGTCCGCGAGGTACATTTTCAGCGGAGTCCTCTTCGCGCGCGCAGTGCGTTAATCACACAGACTGCGGTCAGCTTCGGGTTGCAATTAAAGGCACGAGTTGGCATGACAACGTTTGTTTAAACTGTACAGATCTAAGCGATGGAGGTATGTTTCCATACTGCTTCTGCATTATCGTTAGTAGTGATTTGCCCGTTTTTATCTGTTCTTGTCAAATGCTTCAACCTTCTTCACGTCTTTCTGCTTTAATCTAGGAAAGATTGCTTTGCTCAGAGCTGTTCTGCCGGGATTTTTCGCAAGACCAAAACTGAAAAAAACGAGAAGATTTGTCCGTTTGCTCGAGTCTAAGACAATGTTTAATGGGAGAAGCGACCTTTCCCACAACACCAGGCACAATCTGCTTCGTTTGGTTACGGATTGGATTAAAACTGCGGAAGAGCATCAGTTGGAAAAATTACCAGTGATCCTTCAGAAATCGGGCCTCCACTTTGTCGCGGCAAAAATCGAGAAAATGTTAAAGAAGCTTGAAAGGTTGCCTTGCACTGCAACGCGAAGCGGTTATCTCAGTTAAAGTGCAGTTAAATTTAGTCCAGTTCATCAATTAACTTGTAGTTTCTTTGACATAATTTATCATATATCTTTAGCTATGCAAACTACAGCCAAGCGCCAGCTGGAATCTGTATCTTATTTTTTTGCTGCGATGGAATGTGTTTTCCATATGTTCATTTTCTGTCCTGTGTGCATACCAGTAATTTGAAGAGTCAGTATTAGATCTGTGTAAATTACATGGTAGACTGTAACGTTTCTTGTCTTTAATAAGAACACACTTTTATACCTGGATTCTGGTCATTTCTTGATTGAGAGATTCACAGTACAGGGGAAACTTACCTTTTTAACAAATGTCGTCTGTTTTACGTATCTGAGTTCAAATAACTTGCTTGAAATACATATGAAATGTCTGGCTACACCACGTGAATGATGTTGTGCATATAGACATAGTAATATTATTCACCAGAGTGTTTTCTTAAAGTTATTCTAAGAAAATTTCTCCTGGTTTATAGAAATTCATTCTGGCAGGAAAACTTCCAAGCTCTTGCGAAGCCTGGAATTCCCAGAAAAGAAGGGCTCGCATGCAAATAGATCTGTTCCTATGCAAATCTAAAGGGCAAAATCTACATGCACAATGGTGTCTCACGTAATGGAAAAACGTGCGTCATGGTGTCACGTTATCTAGCTTGTATATCTTAGAGGATGGGTCCCCAAGTCTCGTCCTGGTGATCTAGCACCATGCAGAGTACTAACCTGAGTACTGACCTGAGCCTAACACACCTGATCCAGTTCATTAAGTCCTTCAGTAGCATCTTACGATAAGAGCCATGTGTGGGAGATTAGGGTTGGAACTAAATCCTACACAGAGGTAGATTACCAGGACTGGCCTTGGACACCTTTAAGAGTCCAGTGTGTTTTTCATTTTGTCTTTACGATTGCAGTGTGTCCAGGTACAAAGTGGATCCAGACATTCTAGACAAGCTTTGATTTTTGGGTTTTCTTCTGTTAGCTACATAACATCTTCTAAAACACTTCCACGAGGGCTTCAGAATTAGTGGACACCTTTTACTGTTTAATTGTGCAGTTTGTTTTTTTCTTCTCACTGCATAATTTGATACAACACCACCAGTTCCTGTTATTCTTTATATTTTCGACACAAAAATATTACACTTGCATAAAAAAAGTTAAAACAAGTAGGTCATATCTTATTCCTTCATGCCCTGAAATTATTATCAGAAAATTACTACCAGAATGTTAATGTTATAACGTGTATTTATCTTACTGCATTAATAGACTTTATTGCTATTAATGCTGCAAAATCAATAAATTTCAGAAGCTAAAAAAAGATCTAAATCTACCAGATCACAGTCCCCAGATCACAGTCCCCAGGATGGTGAATCCCCAGATACCAGCCTTGTGGATCCAAGATCCCAGAGTGGCAGATCAAAACCCCAAAGTGGTGAAAAAAACCAACAACAAAAAAACAAAAACAGAAGAGCACTAACGAGGCAGAAGTACTCAAGGGCAAAAACAGAGATTTGTAAACAGGTGATACATAAAAAAAAACCCCACAGATCAAAGAGATATATATTACGCTTGTTGTGCAAACACAGGGAACGGCAATACGTCATAATGGTAAGACACAAAGCCAGGGTATAAATAGACAGAGCAATTAATACAATGGCTAACAGAAGGAGAGGGAACAATGGCAACATCAATACACTGGTGAGGCGGACCTCTGGTGGCCAGGGGTGGTACTGCTGACACTGACACTTACATAGAGACACACTGAGTGACACTGGAGGGTTATGTCATGTTACTTGAGGGTTAACTTTGAGGACATTCACTGAACATGTTTTTTTCCTTCGTCTTTCAGAGTATTGACCTATTGACAGAGTACTGATCGCCAAAAGATTCACATACACTACAGATTTGTTTTGTTTGTGTTTGTGACGGCGAGGGCGAGTGAGCAGGAGCAGACGCTACTGGAAACATACTGAGTTGTTTATTAGCACAGGGCTGCCAGTGGCGTACAAACAAAGCAGCAATGCAAAGCGAAACAACAACAAAGAAATAAGAATCAAAGCAACAAACGTAGAGCAGCATGCAACAGAGGCTGGTAGCAGTTCAGCTGGCTTGCTAATGTGAAGCACTGAGTGTGCTGCATGAGGGCTTTAAGTAATCCAATGGTGATTGGCGACAGGTGCGCTCAATACACTGGAGATTGAGAGCGTGGCAAGGTGGGCGTGGTTTGGGAGCTGGGTGCTTGATGAGACGTGACATTGTTTGATTTTGGTTTTGTTTTTACTGACATTCTCTCATGTAGGAGATCCAATAGAGTAATCTGAGTGTAAGTTCCAGCGATGCATATTTTAGACTTAATTAATCTCAGTAAGAGTTAGGGTCTGATTTTAGTCACAAGATGACAGTAATGAGAAAAGCAAAACTGTATCACGCTTGTCAACTTTGCATTGAATGTTGAACAGCAACATTCTCTGCTGTGTAGGATGAAGTAATGCATACACATTCCTTCATATATACATATTCCCGTAGCGCAAGGGTTTTCCACAGTGAGGAAAGTCAGGGCAGGGTGATTGTTTTCATCATTTCTGTCCATCATAAGACTGTTCATGCTAAACCATCCATCCATCCATTCATCTTCTACCACTTATCCGGGTCATGGGGCAGCAGCCTAAAGCCAAACAAAGCCTAAACCACCTCCTCCTCCAATTCCTCTGAAGGGATACCGAGGTGTTCCCAGCACAGTCAAGAGATGTAATCCCTCCAACATGTCCTGGACATGCCTGGAACAGTTCCCTAGGGAGGCGTCCAGGGGGCATCCAGACCAGATGCCCGAAGCACCTCAGCTGGTTCCTCTCAACACGGAGGAGCAGCAGCTCTACCGAGTCTCTCCCATGTTGTTGAACCCATCTCCCTATTCCAAAGGGCAGCCCTACAACATCCAGAGCCTTGAAAGATGTGTGAGCCAGGACAGTCCTACAACATCCAGAGGCGAACCTCAAACCCTGGTGCCTTGCTACCCAGGAGTTTTCCAACTGCTCTGGCTACCACGGCCCATGTGATGGACAAACCCTCGCCTGGGTCCCCAAGATCTGTCTCCTTTGAGGAAGATGAAATCAACAGCCTCCCAGCCTCACTGTATACAGTTTTGGTCGGAAACTGCTTTCCTCTCCTGAGTTGCCTGACCATTTGCCAGAACCTTCTCGACGCCAGTTGACAGTCGTTTTCCATGGCCTCACCAAACTCCTCCCACACCCGAATGTTTGCCTCAGTAACAGTTGAAGCTGCTCTGACTTAATGTGTCCCATCCTTGCGGTCAAAGCTTTGTTGCGGTCACAAATGCGGTCAAAGCTTTGTTGGAGGTAGGAGTTGAACCTCTAACAGATTCCCCTGCCAGACATTCTCATCCAACCCTCACGACACTTTTGCATCTGTCAGGTCTGTCCGGTATTCTCGCCCACCATCTGATCGAACTCACCACTAGGTGGTGATCGGTTGACAACTCCACTCCAAACTTCACCCAGGTGTCTAAAACATGTAGTCACAAATTTGATCACATGACTATAAAGTAGATTATTAAACTGTAGCCTAAGGCATCCTGGTGCATTTATGGATACCTTTGTGTTTGAACATGGTGCTCATTATGGACAAAAGTCCCTGAGGCCTGGCTTCAGGGTAAGGCCCCAGTAATCATGATCCAGGCAAGGGAAGCTAGGTCCTGATGTCTTTCACCATAGGGGTTTTATGGATCATCCTTTTTCTGGCCCATCACCTAGGGCCTGTTTTCCTTGGAAGACCTCACCAGGAGGTTTTGCCCCTGACTACATAGCTCCTAGGATCATGTAGGCATACAAACCTCTTCACCACGATAAGGTGGTGACCCAAGCAGAGAATGCAAAACCGTATCAAAATATTTAGTACAGGAAAGTACCTTGTAGAAAACCCAAAAGTTTACAGAGTTTGCTAATTAACATCTTCAAATAGTGGTAGATGTTGTCAAAATATTGGATAGCTTTACTAAGTCATAGTGTTCAGTTCCCCTAGAGTGGCATTTCATTCTTCCACATATAGTATATAGTATATAGCTAAATAACAAATTATTTTGAAGGCAGTGCTGGGTTTATTGGACATGAGCTAAGCTTAATCTTGCAGAGCCAGTAGTGAATCACCTGTTGAAATTTGTTTGTAGTCTGGGCTTGAGTTTAATCTGTCTCTGGTGAAATCGACCCTTTGTTGTCTTTACACCACATGCATACGTATGTGGGCAAGGGATGGAGAAAGTGAGTGAGAGAGAGAGAGAGAGAGAGAGAGAGAGAGTCCTAAAGAATGTATTTAGTTAATAATGAGTGAATCAAGGACATAGGACCCACCCTGGCTGATGATAACTATCCATGCCACACATACCCAGAAGTCATTGCAGAGAGTCTTAATAGCGGGAAACTATTCACTTTTGCATCTAAGGGGATTTACAGGGAGGTGGCAGAGTTGTCATTTCATGATGCCTTTCCATTATTTAGATCTCAGAAAATGCGCCAAAAACCACCAGTACTGCTGTCTGTTTAAGCAGGGGGAAGTCCATGTTCTTACTAAACTTTTTTTTATTGTTGATTGGAAAAATAAACTCTTTTCTTCACCGGCGTCTGGAGCAGTCCGAGACCTGTTTGCTTGAAAGTGTGGCAGAGGAAAGGGTGAAAGTCCGTCCGAAGGGGGAATTTCCACAGGCATACAAGGACGCAGGGCCGACAGAGAGAGGGAGAGGTCAGAGGGCCCAGGGCCAGAGGAGACCATGCCAAGTTTCTCTCTGGGACAGCTGTGTTTTCATCACACGGACAAGCAGACACAGGGACAAGCAGACAGACACTGCTGCACTTCTCGGACGACGTGATTCACCTTATGTTGTCCAGTGCCGGGTGGACGTTTGTTTTCTTTTGTGTGGAAACTTCCAGGATCCTTTTCTCCGACCACTGTTAATGCACCGGCATGTGGGGGGACTGAACAGGCACAAAAGCGCGGCTCGGCCGGCATTCCAACCGTCCATCAGCGAGTGCCTCACTTCAGGGAAACTTAGGAAGTCCTCAGAACAGTGGGCCTTGTGTTCTCACATGAGGTCACGAAAGCAGAGCGCCTTGTTTGGAGCCAGGAGAATCAGAGAAAGCCAATACCTCCCGGTGGCATGAGAGAGACACAAAGAGACAGAGAGAGAGAGAGAGAGAGAGAGAGAGAGAGAGAGAGAGAGAGAGAGAAAGGTATTGCTAGAGTCATGAGATGAGAAATAAGGTGTAAATCTGGGTTGAGTAAAGCATCACATTTCATACTTCACTGTGAATACTTCACTGTGAATACTTCACTGTGAATACTTCATTGTGAATACTTCATTGTGAATACTGTTAGATTATACCTCTTTCAAGACATTTATAAATTATTATTACTATAAATGATTATGGATTTTTGCGAGTTTTCTTGTAAATCATAAATAGAAAGAACACTTAATTGTTCATTTAAGGTCAACTGTCTCAGCTCAGTTTCACAGAATTAATGTGTGGAATTTGTTTGCAGGTTTCATGTTTTCTTTCAGGTGTGTGTCATAATTATCTTGTATAGGCCACTGTCATTAACACATGGCACATATCTTGTCTGGGAATGCCTGGGGACTTTTTCAAGAATTCATGGGTTTTTCTAGAACCCTTAAACAGGAAGCCAGGTCAGAAACTCTATCCATCAAGTAATATCATTGTCATCTAAGACGACCCCTTCGGCTGTGCCCTTAGCCGTGTTTCAGATGATGCGGTTCCTTTGATGTCATGTTGCCTGGAATTCAGATGTGCAAGTCTGTCAAATGCACCGGTGCATAACATGTGCAGCCACATCACACGCACAGGCACATCACACGCGCAATGACGTCACACACACAGTCACGTCACACACACGGCCACGTCAAACGCACAGCCACATCACACGCATGACAACGTGACACACACAGTCACATCATACATGGTGGTTTGTCGCATGCACAATCTCGTGAACACACAATACTTACTCAAGTATCTGGAGGTTTAAACATTTATCTGGAAACCAGTTTCAATTAATTTATTGTAATTACATTGAAATACATGTTGATACATCCTATTCTGCACACCTGATGCCACAAACGGTTACAGCAGACTGGCATAAACCAGTGGACTGGTATGATCCAGCAGACTGGCATAAACCAGTGGACTGGCATAAGCCAGCAGACTGGCATATATCAGTTGCATCTGAAGATTAGGGCTAAAATAATGTTTTAGGCTGAAAATGTATTTACAGATGTTTTTTCTTTCTTTATACCATTGCTGGAGATCCTTACAGACAAAAGCAAAATATCGTTTTCTATCAAAAATTTACTTCCACCAGAGGACGCTGTGAAATATGTGTTTTGGGGAAGTCTGTTGAATACAAAGTTCAGTTTTCAAGAATTTTTATCGTACAAGATTCTGACAGAACCAGGACTGGTTATAATGCAGTATATGATTGTATTTATTTATTTATTTATTATATGGTACATTTGTTTGTGCTTTCTGGATAATAAAAAAATCTGGATAATACAGACTGTCACTTATTTGGAGGGTACATCTAAATGTGCAACAGTTTATCCTGCCTATAGCGGTCAGTCAGGGTAGTGAAACTGAACAATTTATGCTTTACGAGAAACTCATTGATGCGAAGAATCGAAGCTATTTCAGTGCTAACAGCATCTCCTAGTGGTGAATTGTTGTAATTGGCAAAGTTTTAAATGTGAGTACGGTAGATACATGTAACGCGCCTGGGAGTAATATGCTATTAATATTATATTGGGGAGACGTAACATTCTACCCGTCCTGCCATGGAATTTTTCCTTGTTATTGTCACCTTTGGTTTGTTCATTAGGGATCTGGACCAATGCAATTGTGACAAGTGTTGTAAAAAAGTTTATAAATAAACTTTATCTCAAGAATCTATAGATAGCGAGATGTACGGTGGAATAAGTTAACGATATAATTTCTTCCCTTATGTGAATGGCACGTTGACATTAGTAAATGCTTAATCTTAGCCTCTGTTGTATCTCTGTTTGTAAAGCAATTTGTATTCTGTGTTAAAGGTGCTTTGAAGAGTCACGTGGAAAACAAATTAACACCCCAAGAAAACCTTTAGTCTTTTTTAACGTCTTTAAACATGTTGACCTTTGATTTTTCATTTTAACAGTATTGAGGGATGGAGGTAATGTAACTAAACAAACTGAATAGATGTCTTTTGTAAATAATTTGTAAAACAAAAACAAAAAGTTAGGACACACCCCCACATTTATTTTTATTTATTGTTATGCTTAAAATTATTGCTAAAAATGTATAAAATGTATAGAATCAGGTGCACCACATCAGGTGCACCACATCAGCTTAAACTTGGGGATATCACCATGGCGATATCCAAAGAGTCTCTGAGCTCTTCACTATAAGAAATTGGCCATTCCACTGTCTGTGAAAAATGTAGAAGTGGAGAACATTTAAAACAACTGTCAACATGGCCAGGTCAGGCTGTCCTAGCAAGTTCAGCCCAAGAGAAGACCATAATATGCATAAAGAGTTCTCCAGTAATAAGAAAATGTCATCAAGAGGCCTAGAAGTAGGGCTATGCTTACATGTATAACTCTGCAGGTTGAGTTATACTTACAGAGTTGATGTCATAGTGTCAGAGTTGATGTCAGAGGTGATGTCAGAGTTGATGTCAAAGTGCATGCATCTACAATCATAAAGAGACTGCACAAGTTGTTTATGGGAGGTGTTCAAGGAGGAAACCATTGCTGTCCACAAAAAAACAATCGGACAAGATTAAAGTTTGCCAGGGGGGCACCTAGAAAAAGACCAGCACTTCTGGAACAATGTTCTTTGTTTAAATTAATCCAAAGTTGAATTATTTGGGCACAGTAAAAGAAGACATGTTTGGTATAAACCACAAAGCATTTGAGCACAAGAACATCACCCCAACTATGAAGCATGGAGGTGGAGGTATCATGGAGGTGCAGGTGTCATGGTTTGGAGCTGCTTTGCTGCAGCAGAGCCTGGCAAATTCTCCATCATAGAATCCACTATGAGTTCTTCACTGTATCAGAGGTGCTTGAGGAACATGTGAGACCATCTGTCCAAAAACTGAAGCTGTACCAGGGGTGGATTATGCAACACGACAAGGACCCAAACATTCCAGTAAATCCACCAAGGAACAGCTCAAAGAAAGAAATGGAGAATTTGAGTTGTCAAAGCCCTGATCTTAATCCTGTGGGGTGATTTGAAACAGGCTTTTCATGCAAGAAACCCCTCAAACACCACACAGCTGAAATAATTCTGCATGCAAGAATGGGAAAAACTTTCTTCCAGTCGATATCAGACACTGGTAGATGGTTAATGGAAACATCTAATTGAGGTTATTTCAGCCAAAAGGTCAAATATCAGCTTTTTCTTCAGTAAGAATTTGTATCTTTTTTTCATTTATTTATTTTTTATAAAAAAAAACATAGTCAATTTTGATTGTTTTTGCAAGGGTGATGCAACACCTATCTATAGATCTATATAGATTATCTATAGATGTTGCTGGAAAGAAGATCAAATATTGATATGTCCATATTTCTCAATAAAGAACTCAATAATTAAAGGTCTAGATGGTTGCTGCATCTGAAAAAAATCCCTGTGTATAATATATTTTTTAATTATTTTCTGAGATTTTCGAACCATCTGGGTGATTCTTGTTAGTGAGGGCGAACCTGGCAGGACTTGGGGTCCTTCCTATATTATACTAAGCGTATCATTTTTGACATGTCTGGAAGTTTATAGACTCCACTGGTAATAAAACCCAATATAATACATTGTAATTATATCTCAATACATTAGACATACATTTCGAATACAGTTTTTTAAAGAATAGTCAGTTTCCATGCTAGAGACTGAAATGTGACAGGCTCAGTGTTCAACAGTGAAATTTGAGCCTATCCTGCCCTCTAGTGGTCAATAGCAAAATGTCCTATTCTGAGTTCGTTATTAGACCATCTTACCCAACACTATCACGCAAGTAAAAAGCGTGAATTAGGTGGCTCAGGTTCCTGGTTTCTCCTGTACAAGAAGCCGTCAGGGTCGCAGCACGTAAAACAGGCTAAAAGTCTCTGGAGAAGAAAATAAATCAGGACGCGAAAAAATGACACTATTCGTCAGTTAAACCACGTCATAAATGTTAGTATTCATGAATCTATCATATCTTCAATTTTACTATTCATTAGTCTGATAATAAACATATCTTTCTATTCATTAGAAAGATTCAAGATATGTTTAATAAACATACCTGATAATAAACATACCTTGTATATTACTATTTATAGCTCCGGTGTTAAAACATTTCCTGTTCGCTTTTTTTTTAAAGCTTGAAGAAATGGAGTGGAAAATGAATGTGTCAAACACAACCTGGGACAGGTGAATCATCCGGTCACCGCGCTGTCGAAGCGGCCGTCGGGACTAGCGGCTCGTGACTGGATGACCGAGGACACAGTCACGTGTTGTTTCTACAAAGCCCAGGTTTTCCGTTACATTACATTCGTTGTCTTTTCACTGTCTTTGAAACGTATCACTGCTTTTCTCTTGTTTTCTACTAGTATGTAAAGCGACTTTGGCATGGAATTGCATTATATAAATTAAACATATTATTATTGTTGTTGTTAATAAAATGAGCACAGCACTGTTCTACAGAAAAAAGATTAGACTAACTATTTTAAGGACTGAGTAAGTAAGAGTTTTCATAACGAAACGGTAAAAAAACAATTATCCCCAAAGTAAAGTAACATTTACGGACATAAGTCCATAACCTAAAACATTGAAATATTAAAGTGCAATTTTTAAAAGTTTTATTTGTCCAAGAAAAACTGAACTGATGGAGATTAGCAAGACTGCCCACATATTTGGAATTTCTTCGGCTGATGCATCAGCCATTCCTCTGTACAGGACACGTGGAGTCTAGCACAGTTTGGGGATTCTCTGCTTTACCACACGAGCTAAACTCGTAATGAATTGATGCATTTAGAGACGGGTAATTGCCAAACTGCTGGACTTGGGTACATCGGCGCTACTGCGATATTACCAGTAGATGGCGACCTTTCAACGTTACCAGCGTATCTCAGTTATTAGAGCCTCTATTCGTCCGCCGTGATTTGCAGTTTAGCGGATGTAGCGAGAGGAGGGGCGAATTGCTCTCTCGCTGTAGTAAAAGGGCTTGACCAAGGGAGTGTGTCTTCCGGCAGCTCCTTTTCGCGCGGTGAGCGGATGGTTTATTGCTTTCAAGCAAGTGGATTTTACTTCGCTGTTAGCGTTTCTCTCAGTGCGCGATTCGTCCTGCCCACACCGATGCTGCCGCGAGAAGAAGATGTCCCGAAATAAGCGCGGGGAAATTTCACCGACATCGCAGGGGGAGGGAAGCGTGTAAAAGCGTCCGAAGCTGCACCTGATATTAAGCAAAGCGCGAGCGAGCACTTGTCTCCCTTGCCCGTTTCATCCCGCTAGCCCGTATTAATGTTTTCTCCCTTGTTTTGTTTGTCTGGATCCTTTTTCGTTTGGAAATAATCAATCAACATCAACATGACTGAGGATATATCAAACGTCCCGAAAGAACTGCTGGGTAAGGATTTCGCGCGACAACGGTGGCTAGGATCAGCGATTATTTACCAGAATGACAATTAACGAGCTTTCT
This sequence comes from Sternarchorhynchus goeldii, assembly GCA_028565775.1. Lineage (NCBI taxonomy): Eukaryota > Metazoa > Chordata > Actinopteri > Gymnotiformes > Apteronotidae > Sternarchorhynchus > Sternarchorhynchus goeldii. The sequence continues at coordinate 19,034,772 of JAOXYF010000008.1, forward strand.
GATTTATTGATCTTATGTTAATGTGTGAGGATTTTTTATGTATTTGTTAATGTATCTTAGATTTAATAGTTTAGATTTTAAAGCACATATGTTGTTTTCTGTGCATTATTTTGGTTCTGTGCGCTTCATTGTCGAAGTGGATAGATTTCATTGTACCGTGCAATGCTCGTCTCACTGTAGACCATAAAGATATGAGATGCGAGAGATACACGTGAACTTCAAAAGACGGCAGTTTTTGAAACAAATATATTTATGTTGTTGAACATAAGACATGTAAAATAAGAATATAAGATTAAAAAAATGTTTTTTTTATAAGCCTTAGCTTTCACTGTCGTACAATCGGGATATGATACGGTTTGAGCAGGTAAATAATGTTATTTCGCATGTGATTCGAATATTTCTAGATCTACCTATCCATAAAGCGCACCGAAGAGCGTGGTTTTCCTTTTAGTTCCCAACTGCGCACGGTCTTTCATCAGCGTAATGAATCGTCGGACTATAAATCTGTAAAGAATTCCGAAGCTGGAGAAGATGTTGATGATGATGATGACCACCACAGGTGCCTATGAAAAAGCAGCACAGAATGCCCACCTTTCGACCGTAAAGTTCGCGTGATATCTCCCTCCGCGCCCGCTGCAACGTGCATGTTCAGAACAGTGGGAGTGGGGGGGGTCACAATGTACTGATAATACAGTCATAATTGCTTGTAATCGGTGGGCTGATAACGGCAGCAGATGGGTGCAGATTCTGAAGGTTTTTGAAGTGCTACCAAACTCACTGCAGCGTTTCTCACAATGGAAGCGCTCGCGTCTTGCACAACGTCTGTGTCATTTTTGCTGAATGTGTGGTTAGTGAAAAACGGAAACTCGCCAGGGTTAGATTAGAGAGACAGAAAACGGAAGTGGTAGGGTAGCATCATCTGAGTTCCATCCATCCATCCATCCATCCATCCATCCACAGGGCCATTTGTCTATTCAGGATCTGTAATGTCCAGTAATGGAGAACTCCAGTAGAAACCCAAGAACCCCTGGAAGACATGAGAAGTTGTGTGTGTGTGTGTGTGTGTGTGTGTGTGTGTGTGTGTGTGTGTGTGTGTGTGTGTGTGAGACGCGCACGATGATCATATCTGGTTTGTGCTTTAATCAGTCATTTTCAGGAAGGTAACAGAATGCTAAGAGCATACGGTACACAGTCCCATCCACCCATCCATCCAACCGCCTTCCCATCCCTCTATCAGTCAATCCAATCCCATGTCATAATACCAGAGCTCCGGGATGTTTTTCCTGTGGTGTGTCTGTATACATGCATCTGAATGACAAACGCTCATTGATACAGAAAGGGGCTGTTCAGGGCAGTGTGAGACAATGGCTAATTAATGCTCACTGTGAGGAGGAACAGAAAGTGACTGTATTGTTCGTCTTGCCGAACACACGCGACTGGGGAGAGAGGGGCATTGTTCACTCACTGTTTAGTTGATGTGGTGAGAGCTCTCACCTGGGGAGTGTGTGTGTGTGTGTGTGTGTGTGTGTGTGTGTGTGTGTGTGAGAGAGAGGGAGAATTAAAAAGGAGGATTTTGGGATGTTGGTGTGCTCAGTCCAATTTAGCTTATTTTTCAAACGTCTTGTTCCATCTGTATGTGTGTGATTAAACGATTCAGTCTCAGCGTTTGCCTTCTTGACTGAATCCGTTCGGAAGTGGTGCACCTGCACAGAGACTCGCGTAGACGCTCACTGCCATGAGGAAGCCACTTCTAAAGACCATCACCTTACCCAGAGGGTTTCAAGAAGATGTGGCCTGTTTCTCCTGTAATCACCATCCCTGAGGGTCGAGGAGGCTCTGCAGCAGAAGGGTGGAGGAGCTCTTCCTGGTGTAGACGTTCTCATCCCTGTCAGACCCAGCGGGGAACCGACACAAGACTACATTGTAGAGAGAGGCTTCTTCTCGCAAATAAGGATAAGGTTCATTTCCTCTCAAACAGCTCTGGAAGGTTACAGAAGTTCTCTTCCTGCTCCTACTCACCTGATTGAACTTGTAGGGGAATTACCAGGCCCTTCATAGCCTAAACCGATCCAGAGTACAGAGCGGTTCAAGAGCAAAAAGAACATCCCACCACGCCGAGAGATCCTTGAGAATACTTAATGAGGCTCACCAGCTAAGTAAACGTGTTGATCCAGGTGTCTCTCCAGGTGTCTCTCCAGGCAGGTGGGCGTCATGGAAACACAGCGTCATGGAAACAAAAGTTCTCCTCGCCTCCCAGAGCACGGACGAACCCTTCCTCTTCGTTTTGCTCTTCTCGTCCTTCCGGTGTTTATCCAGAGCAGCTGTGCACTGGCAGCTGGATGCTCCATGTTGGTCTTTTGCTAAAATTAGAAACGGCTCACTGCGTTTTGTTCTCAAACAGGGCAGCAATTTGGAAAAAGTCAGTTACTGGTCCTTGATTTCTCCCGCTGCTCCCCTCCACCAGACGGGTGTGAAGTCTCTCATTCTATTTTGCACGTCTCTCTTTTTTTTTTCCTGCTGCAGAGAGTGTAAGAGATGCTGTGGGGAGGAAGACCAGACTGGTGGTTAAGAAAAGGGTCAAGTTGGAAATTAAAGGAGACAAAGTGGAGAACAGAGTCCTGGTGAGTCTCTCCTCCCCAACATACATACACACACACACACACACATTTCACGTTGTCTCTTTCTCTCTTTCAGAGACTCTCTTTCTGTCTTTCTATCTACTTCTACATCCAAACTCTCTCTCTCGTATTTCCAGCTCAATTTCAGGACCAGCATGTGTTGCTGTGTCTGCACCGGAGAGTCTGCGTGGGTTAGCTTAGCCTGGTGGGTTAGCTCCCAACTCCAGCTGGTGATGGTGTCTGCGTGTGCCTCCGTGTGTGCGTGCGTGTGTGTGTGCGCGCATGTGTGTGGGCAGGGTAAGGAGATTTGACGTGGAGGTAGTGAGTCTGTTGATTCTTTTGCTCAGTATTACAGTGGTTTCAGGGCTGAAAATCTGTGGGAAACCATCACTGAGAGGGGTCTTGGGGCGGGGCTCTCCGCCGCTGAGAGGGGTCTTGGGGCGGGGCTCTCCGCCGCTGAGAGGGGTCTTGGGGCGGGTCTCTCCGCCGCTGAGAGG
>JAOXYF010000008.1:19044165-19055346 GCA_028565775.1 Sternarchorhynchus goeldii
CCCCCCCCCGAAGGAACGCCGCATCTCCGTTACCCTGCAGACAGCTGGGTTTTATGTCCACAAGCGGAAGTCGTCAAGATCCCCGGTTGTGGGTGGCTGGGAGCAGATGAGCTAATGGCCCTTCCGCGGTTTAGCCTGGTCCGGGATCTGATTGGGGTGCCAAAAAATCCTTTATAAGTTGTATTATCTGACCCTGGGAGGCTGGTCCATTAACATCTAAAGCTCAAGTGAATTTGGACGATCATAAAATGAAACCTGTTCACGTTCAATCAAGCATGTTTTACTTCTCATTATGGATTAAGATTGGGAGGCACCTCAGGTTGTGTTAAGAGACCACTGGCATCTCCTGCCCGATCTGAAAGAGCCTCTTTGCCAAAACTTGATCTGTTCCTGTAAATCCACCACCTATATCTCGATTCTGGCTGGTCTTTCTGCTTGTTCTGGAAGATGATAAAATCAACGTATATATTCCGGGTATAGAAAGGCAGCGTTATGAATAAGTCATCTCCTGGTGGACAAGTTGAAGGATCTCATCTCTATTCCATGGAAAATGCTAATGCAGAGAGGGAGGCAGCATCCAACGCAGAATTCCCTTTTTGAATTCCTTCATTGTGGAAGATCCACTCCGTCGTTTTTTTTGTTTTTTTTCCTTTTCTCCTCCCCCTCCTCCCCTGGAACGTGCCACCCATCGTAATTCCGCAGGATCGAAGAGGGAGAGAGAGGTTCCCTTTTCGCAGCCAACCGAAATTTCAGCATGTACACCGCCACGTGCACCAGCTTCCTGTGTCTAATTAGCTGGCAGGGTGTGTGAGTGAGTGAGTGCACGGGCGGGGGGGGTGGGGGTGTTATCTTGGAAAATATTTTCATTACTTTATACTAATTTTCCTACGTCACACCCCACTTGTCTTATGTAGCCTGAGAAACAGTAACAGTCTGTTTATCACAATAAGCCTTGCGAATAAAAGTCAGTGAGAGGAAATCCTCGAGTTATGTGTACCATGTGTGAAGCCGTAATACAATTTATATTTAGTATTTCCTCTTCAGTCTCAATAAGTTTAACTCCCTGTCTGTATCTGTTAATCTGTCAGTCCTGCCTGTCAGTTGCAGTGTCTCACAGAACACGCGATCGCAGAGCTGGAGCTGCCGCCTCTGAACTTCAGCGTCCTACCCACGCTAATCCTCGCCACTAAGACGGGTGACCTTTGATCGTGACTGTGTGGATGAAAAAAACCAAAAACCACATCTGTCGTATTGTCCTCCTGCTTCCACGGATGGTAAGATTGTTTCAAGAGCGTCTGGGATCCAAGCGCATCTCCATTCGTTCCAATCCCAGCCTTTCTCCAAGGCCTGGGTCTGAGATATTGGTCACCTGCCCCAATTTTCCCAGGTGAAGTGTTAATGCAGGTGACTTCAGAGATCACTATATACCTTCAGAAAAGCCACAGCTATTGTTTCCAAAGAAGAGTTTTGTTTTTCCCTTCACTGTGGGATTGCTGAGTGGGAGGGACTATGGGAGGGGGTGTGGCTATAATTTACTTTGGCCTTTGTGCAGTTTCCTTTGAACATTTTGCCCTCTTGTGTGATTCAGTCAGGGTCTATTGTGTCAGGCTGCTGACATTACACCTGTGGATTTATGGGTTCTGGACGTGAATTAGGGTGGCTGGTGAGAACCCGTCACAAAACCTGTATGTGTCTAACCAGTTTTGTTTAGAATGTTTCTGGCGAATCTAGTAAGTGTTGTGAGTCAGGTTTCTTACGAGCTATTTCTTCTGAAAGCCCCGTTCTCACATAGCCAGAGCATAACCAGACTCTCAAAAAACATTCATCTCCAGTACGTACGTGCAGGTACTGCTGCCCCAGTCGCGCTGGTTTCCGGACTGGTCCCATGGATGGCAGGCTGTTCCGGAGAGGTGACCCCTGCCTGCTTGGACCCACCTGCCTCCTAGTTTTCTGGAGTGCCAGACAAGGCTGGCCAACGTTTGGCAAGCTGCGGGAAACAGAGTCCCATTTTCTGCCCTGCTTTGCAGGACTGATGCTGGCATCAGCCAGGCCAGGTGGTGGGGTAGTGGGGCAAAGAGAGAGCCTATGCCTCCCCATTTTTGCCCCTGAGGATTCAGGGAGCAAAGCACTATGGGATTCTGCTGTAAAAGCTAAACTGCAAGTCATGTACGAAACCCTGGCTAGAACGTTTTTGTATAGGGGGTGTGATGATTGGCAGGTAAAGGTGAAAGGGCATCTGCGATTCAGCTTCCTGGTTGGTTGAGGGCACAGGTTCTGGCACAGGTTCTGGCAACTGCTCAAGCAACTTGATTTTTTTTGTTTTTTTACTCGCCTGAGTTCAGGCCCAGTCTGTGCTTCTGAATCTGGGTGGGGTGTGGGAGGAGAGTTGGGTGGGGTGTGGATGTTGGAGGAGAGATGGGTGTGGGTGTAGGTGGGGGGTGTTGGTGGTAAGTTGGGTGGGGCAGTTTGAGGAGAGTTGGGTGTATATGTGGGTGGGGATGTTTGAGGGGAGTTGGGGTGTTTGGGACTGGCTGATTGATGCTGGGGAAGCATGTTGGTTTAGGTCCGTTTGTGGATGATGTCACCTCATCACAAGGAACCCTTGGCAAATCGGTTTCTTTCGTCTTCCTTCCTCCAAAGGATCTGACCCACTCAGCTAACTTTTCATTTCCTGGTTTGGCTGCACCAATTTCCTGTTTAGAGAATAAGGAACTTGTCTAATAAATAAGGCGTTATTGTTGTCAGATGTGCTCTCACGCTGTGTGATTTGGTTGCCGGAAGACTTATCAGTTTACTAATTGCTTTGTTAGTCTTCTGTAATGACTGCAGCATAACTTTGTGTTACTGACACTCTGAGAGGATCTCAAATTTTTATTTGACCATAGCTAAAATAACACCAAAGGGCTGGACAGGACATTCTTAGTCAGCATGCGTTCTTTGGCCTACGGTTGATCTGAAGTGTTTATTTTAACATTCTCAACAATCAGATTAGCATTGGCTTTCAAAGACCTGCCTCTGGCCTGTTCAGGAGCTAACATAAATGGTGTTATCTGTATTCTATCAAAGGCGGCATCTGAAAGAGGTATTTACTCCCATCTGACACTGTTCTGAGTGGTTCAGTCCCTTGGTGTTCTTGTAGGCCCCTACCAGTGGGCCAGTCTATTTTACATGTGTACACAGGAAAGGAGCTAGTGGGTGTAAGGTAGGTCATTCTTGGAGCTGGCTGATTAGGATACATTTTTCTTTGTGTGTATGTGTGTGTGTGAGAGACCTGTATTTTAACTCAAACCAGCCAAAAGGTGGGCCTGCCCAACTGGTCTGAGATCAGTAACCTCTGCCGATCCTGTGTTTCTCATTGGCAGGTCTCTTACAAAGGCGTGTCTGTGTGGCTGTACGGGGCACGTCGAGCGTTTCAAAAGCCCCATTGTGTGTGGAGAGAAGCAGGAGGGCCCTTACGCTTGTGTCATGTCTCCTTACAATGGACCGGTGCAGAAAGGACAAGGTCCGACTGGACGAGGAGGGGGGGGCAATGAAACGCTTCTCGTGCTTTCAGCGTGTGTAATCGGTGTGCTTCGACCTGTGGCGGCCCAAAAGGCGTCCTACGAGAATCCCCAACACCGCCAGGTGTCACCTGGTGTCACCTGGACAGCTGTTTAACCTCGGTTTCAAGAGTGAAAGGTTTTCAGAGGGATTATCCCGTAGTCACTCTAATGCTCGTGCCGTTCTGGAAGAACGTTATCTCGATCCTTCTCTTCAGTCTGTAGTGTGTTTGCATAGGATCTAGCAGATCCGATTGGATCAGGGATTGGGAGTCAGATTTCATCCTGATGGCATTGTTGGCAGGCAGCAGCTGGCAGCAGGGCTTGAGAGCAAACATCCTAGTTCAACAGAGCTCATGTACTAGATAAAGGAAGCTCAGAAAGCACACAGTTCTGTGCTCTGTGTTCATGCACCGACTAGAGCTGCACAATATATTGGTTACTTGTTATCACGATATTGGCCTTTGCAATTCTGTGATATCAAAAAGAGCCCTGTAATAATTCAGCGTGTGTGTGTGTGTGTGTGTGTGTGTGTGTGTGTGTGTGTGTGTGTGTGTGTGTGTGTGTGTGTGTGTGTGTGTGAGAGAGACCTGCATTTGAACCCGACCTAGCCTAAAGGTGGGACCTCTAGATGAAACAGGCTCCAGTCACTGATCCCAGACCAGATTACTCATCTGTAACATCTGTTGGTGCGCGTTAGTGTTGCTGAATGCGCGGCAATGCAGCCAGCAGTGACGCAGAGCAAATGGGAAGAGGAGTGTTGTGCTACCAGCAAAACACCAACAGCTCCATGGGGAACTGGACCTGGGCAGTCTGCTCCACAGAGCTCCATACCTGAAGTATAAGTTTGGACTGTTGACCAAGCACCATAAAAAATAAACCTGTTTGTTTGTGTTTAGACTCAATGGAAAGGGTCAAAGGGCAGATGTGTGGCTAGAAAAAAGCAAAAACTACTAAATTACTATAGTTGGTGCTATTAAAAGCATCATTTAGAGTCTGGCTTGTTTTCTGTGTCTAGCCTTTATTGATGGATTGATTGATGTGTATTTAAGTGGGTCTGGAAGGTGGCTCTCTTGGACCAGGATTTGATAAAACAGTGCTACATTAATATTAGATACCCAAGACTCAACTCGATAATCAATTGCTAGATTTAGTGTTTCTGAGCAGAGCAATCGCCTCTGCTGGTCTCCAATCCTCCAGGACCAGACTTTGACACCCATTTGTAACCAATGATTCTAGAACAATCCAGCATTATGTGTCTGGAATAGACGGGGCCTCTAGAACCAGCCAGCACTGTGGGTCTGGAATAAACCAATGCCTCTAGCACAACCCAGTGCTGTAGGTCTAGAATTAACCCGTGCCTCTAGACCAAAACATTGGTGTTGGTATGGAATAAACCAATGCCTCTAGAACAAGCTAGTAGTTTGGCTTTTTCTCCTTTGGAGTCTGTTTCTTTGGGGGGGGGGGACTCATCTGCAAATTGGCGAACAGCACACACTGAAGGTGGAGCAGGCGTAGCAGACTTTAACAGTGGTCCTTCAGACAAAACAAAGATGGAGGATTTCCGGATCCTGCCGGGATTCTTCATGCACGGAATTAGTGGCGTCTGTTTGTGCCATGTCCCTGGCAATGGTTTCTGTGGAAGTAGGTTAATGTGAAGAGCCAGGGGGGTGTTGAGGCGCACACACACACACACACACACACAATCCAAAACACAAGTGGATGAGGTTCCCAAACGCACACCCTGCTTTAGAGTTGTTGATCATCTAGTCTGCAGGCCTGACCGTGTGTGTGTGTGTGTGTGTGTGTGTGTGTGTGTGTGTGTGTGTGTGTGTGTTTTGGGGGAAAAACACCTAAGCAAGTGGCTCGGCAAAAGCCGTCCAGCATATTTCGCCTGGGCTCCTGTAAGCCGGCCAGTCATGGCAGACATGGATGAACAGCGTGACGGTGTGACGGCGTGACTCTGGTCATGGCCCAGTAACTCCACCAGGCTTGCATCCTGCTTTTGGCCATGGTTCCTGGACAGAACCGAGTTTTAATCCATCCCTCACTGCCGGTCCATGTGTTAGAAGTTGAAGTGATCAGATACGCATACATTTTAATTCATAACTGATCTGGTAGGTTTGGGAAATGACAAAAGTGACTATATTTGGTTTCTTTGAGGTTCTGTTCAGTTCCATTCATGGCTAATGTTTTGCACGCTGGTTGAATGGAGACCAACATACAGTTTCCTCACCTATCGGTGCGACTGGGTGAGACATCTCGTCCACGGGATGTCTGAGCTCTCGTCTCAGGAGACAGGAAGGTTTGATGAGCTGGAGCATTATCCTCTCTACTGGTCACCCTCAGCACAGTGACAAACCCATGAGGAGACATAACAGCAGATCTTATTTACGGTGGTGTTACCTTCCTTGAGGCAAGATGGGGGTGGACTTGGCCGTTTTGTGCAGTCGCCCCCTCCCACCCCACCCTTGCTTGGGGAACCGAGGCCTTGCCGTGGCGGTAGTGCCATCAGCTTGAAAGTTCGATGTCGGAGAGGGGGTTGTAACCATGGTAACAGCCTTGGATGGTGCAGGATGGGATTGCAGGTTTGACAGTGAGGAAAATCTGTGTCTGAGGGGAGAATTCTGGAAAAAGGGACACATGCATGCGCGCACACACACACACACACACACACACACAATAGTGGCTTCCAAACTGACACTTTTATGAAGGCACCTAAAATAACTTGTGCCTGCTCTCTTGACTACACAAGAGTATAATCATTATGTGCTCTTACATTAAGTGTGTGTGTGTGTGTGTGTGTGTGTGTGTGTGTGTGTGTCATGTTGTCCCTTCCACATGCCTCAGATAAGACTTGACTATCATAAGCCATTCTCCATGACTGCCATCAGGAGACAGATGATTGGCTGGGTAACCACAGCAGGGGGAGGAGCAAACTGAAATAGCGACACACCCCCATGGACTATCGGAACAATATGTGGCATTTAGACATACGTGTCTAGTCTGATAATGACAGTAACTCTTAAAAATGTTTATACACTGACATCATTACCAAGCGCTCTAATGACTGCATGCCTGAAACTGTTGTGTAGTTTGAGGTGTTTGGGAATGTTTTTACAATTAGTAGTTCAGGAAGTATGAATATTGCTTCAGGATGTGTGTTGTTTTGGACTTTCTCTCTCCCTCCCTCTCTCTCTCTCTCTCTCTCTCTCTCTCTGCCTCTCTCTGCCTCTCTGTCTTTCCAGTCTCGTCTCACAGCGCCCCCTGGAGGCCTCATCTTTGCTGTTGTTCATAATCTGTATATTCTCACTTGTTTCCTCTTTGCCGTGTCCCTAAAATGACCTCTAGGTGCATTAATATTTCACTACAGTAAAAATGCTTTTTAAGGTTTCTTTTTATTACACAAAGTATATTTTAGGTTCCAGTGGTCATTATTCCAGTGCTTGGTTAAGTTTCCCTAGGCTGTTTTATCCCTCTCTCTCCTCCTCTCTTTCTCCTTCTCTCTTTTCTTCCCTCCCTCACTTTCCGTCATGCTCGCTCGCTCTCTCTCTCTCTCTCTCTCTCTCTCTCTCTCTCTCTCTCTCTCTTTCCACTGTTTGTTTCTCCTCTATTCTGTTCTTGCGCCACATCACAAAGAAAAAAATAAATCCCTGTAATGATTCATTTATCCATTCACCAGTGCGCTTGCGCGCTCTCTCTCTCTCTCTCTCTCTCCCCCCCCTGCCTTTATGGCTCCCTGAGGCCCCTTGGCAGAAGCTAAATTCAGAACGTTCTGATTCTACTATATGACCTCATTTGAGTTCAGCATAATGATTCCTGACCTAATTTAGCTCTTTCGAATCACCCAGAAAAAGTAAGAGGAATCCTGGCAGAGTCTTCCCCCTGTTAAAGAAATACCTGTTGATGTAATATTGAATCACGGAGCAACTCGGTGTGTGATTTGAGCTGCTTTTCTTTGTGAAGAATTCCACTGGAGACTCGCTGTTGAGAGAATATGCGGAAAATGGAGACGTTCTAACCAGCTGGAGGGTCAGTGGTTTGTTTATTCTTGTCTGTCCTTTCAAATTTGCCTTCCTTGAGCTATTGATCGGACATTAGTCCAATCGATAAGTTGGGAAAGAGCCGTTTTGCTAGAGGTTATCGGTTCGGGCAGATGGATGGAAGAGATATTGCCAGTAAGCGAGAAAGGAATCAATGGGATGAGAAGTTGATTTTTAAGTTTCCTCAGAAGTACATTTATTTTTAATCCTGGTTTCGTGACGTCTTCCTCAGGTTCGATGAGGCCTCCCCATAGTCAGAAACATGTTAAGGAGTTTCTATCTCTCTCTGTCCACTCACAAATACTCCCACACTTATGTCCCACCCAAAACTGCACTGAGATCACCCTGCCAAGGCCCCTTGACAAAAACAAACCATGTACTTTCTGTGAGGGGAGGCCATCCACTTCAGGCCCTTGGTTTAGGACGCTGGTCTGTTAAATCGTTCGCTCGAGCTGCTCCTTCCGGGAGTGTTATGTGGCTGTGTTGATGAAGGAAGTGTGGAGCTGTGTGTGGAGCTGTGTGTGGAGCTGTGTGTGGAGCTGTACTGAACTGTGTATAATGGCCACAGTGTTGGGTGAGTGGAGAACTGCTTCTTCGTGTAAGTGAGTGTGGACTGACATTTTTCTCTATTCCTCAGGCACTTGCTTTACATCGCGGATACCTGCTTACCGCACGGATTCCTGCCAAGGTAAGAACTCTCTCTCTCTCTCTCTCTCTCTCTCTCTCTCTCTCTCCTCTGTCTCCCCCCTCTCTTTCACCCTGTCTCTCTGCAGTATGTCGATCATTCAGCAGATAAGATTTGTGTGAGTGTGTGAGTGTGTGTGTGAGACAGGGGTGGGTGGGTTGGGGTCTGTGTGGATCTCGGAGTGCCCCACACTTATATCCTGATCAGACAGATGCTAGGAAGCTGTAGTGAATCACTTGGAGGAGTCGACTCCTCTGAGCACTTCATTCTTAAGATGGTAGACTCAGTTCAGCATCCTTTGTTCTTTATTTCTATGGCTCCTGTATAAAGGGTTGGATGATCCACTGAAAATCAGAATTTGATTCGAATACCTTGAAATTCCATATCTGGCATGCCTTTCAGAAGTGACTTTGATCTCTTTGTACACACACACACACACACACATAAACATTTCTGGACTCACAGAATCTCCACGAGCTCAACCTGTGTTTTAACCCTTCGACGGGCTTCAGCTGTCCGAGTGCAGGAGTTCACGTTTTTTTTTCCTTTCATATGGTAATGCACACGTCCTGTGTTTTTAGTAACGTTTCATTTGAACGCCGTGCTGTGCGATCCCCAAGGGGTTTGTTGACTCTGAATGCGGGTTCTCTGTGCAGCTGGAGAGAGAGATCTTCATACACGCTCCTCCCGTCCACCACAGCGCCCCACACATCCATCGTTCCCTCTGTCTGTATCCATCTTGCAGCTACTCTGACATATTCTCATTCTGTTTATTTAACTTTCTCTCTCCATCCCTCTCTCTCCCGATCTTCCCCCCACACTCTCTCTCTCTCTCTCTCTCTCTCTCTCTCTCTCTCTCTCTCTCTCTCTCTCTCTCTTTCTCTCTCTCCCAAGGCTGCATAAAATCATTTGACTGTGTTTGTTTCCTGTGTGTGTGATACTCCAGGCAGTGTCTGGCATGGTTTGGTAATGTAACCAATGTGTGTTGTCTCAGCTATCTGTTTATCACTGATTAGCTCTGCAGTGATTGGCAGGTTGCCCGGCCAATAGCAGGACAGAGCAGACATGCATTTTGCTCGAAGCCCTGCCTTCTGCCATCCATATCTGACTGCTCCCGTTCCATTGTATTTACGCAGCAGTTCATAGAAACATTTTCACGTGTTTGTAAATCTCTGAACATCTTAAAGATCCCCGTCACTAACCTTTGCAGACACCCGTGTTTGCCCGTCTGGCACGTGAGTCTGGACAGGCGTCTCGGGTTCCTCCAGTACCATCTGGACCTCGCTACAGCACGGCCTGTTAATCACACCTAGAGCTGAAGACTCGGGTCAAACCCCCCCCAAAAAACTAACAACTAAAAACAAACAAAACTCCAAACACAAAATGTGCTGATTTAAAAATTTTATTTTTTTTAAATTTTAACAACCATTTTGGAAATTCAATTAGCGAGTTGCAATTAAACGTGTGCCAGTTGATTGCCAGTGTGTTCAAATTGATTAATTGGCATAGTGTGTGCTGGCATGGCAACGGACGAGGCTGGGCTACCTGCAGGTGTGTGTGTGTGTGTGTGTGTATGTGAGACCCTCATTATTCAGAGGAAATGAATCACTTTTCCCCAGCACCTTTTCTGTGAATATTCTCAGCAACGATTAAATATCAATTTTCCCACCAGCTGATCCCAATGGAAAAAGATGCCCGACACCATCCTGCAAACCACGATGGGACATTTAGTCACTTATTCTACCTTCTTCCCCTGAACTGAGGGAACATGTAAAATATTCTGACATAGCAGTTGAACAATCCTGGCTTCAGTCTGACAACCCTCTTCTTAGCTCTTGTGAACAATAACATTATTTAGCAGCTTGATCTGTTGTCTGTAGTTACTTCTTGCAGTGTTAATTGTCCAGAGATCCATAAGGAAAACTTCTATTGGTCCTATTGGTCAGGAGTGCCAGATCAGAGGGATCTGACCAACCCAGCTTTGGCCAATCAGAAGTCAGTTTCTGAGTCGAGAAGGCTCGTAACGATTATGGGCATGTGCAAATACTTTAGATTGTGATTACATCTTTTATTGTTTTTGGACGGAGATTAAGGTCTGTATGCTGTGCTGAAGGTTAACTGTAACCTTAATCTAAGAAGTCTAGATTATCACATCCTTGATCAAATAGGTGGGGCTTCCCCTTAGTGGCAGACTGTGGATCAGCTTGATATGTGCAGAAGTGTCAAAAGCAGGGATGACTGTTCTCAGACCAGGACTGAGACATGTGTGTGGTTGGATGAGGCCATATTGTTGCACTTGTAGCCTGATGTGTGTGTGTTTGTATAGTTCATGTAATTTCCTTTTGGTTTTTTCTTCTGCGTTTGGCTCATGGTTTTATCCAAAGCGGGTTAATGGTGAGGGTTAATGTTGAGGGTTAATGTTTTGCCCAACAGTGACAAGTGGGGCTTTGAACCTGCATCCTTCTGATTAGTAGTCAAGTGCCTTAACCACTGAGCTACCAGTTACCTGTACTGTTAGCGTACCAAAGAATAACCTAGTTATATAACCTAGTTCACCTAGTTGCACAGGTGAAGCAAGGTGCTGGCAGTCCTGCAGGTCATGGGTTCAAGTCCAGGGAACTGTATGTACCATCAGACTGATAGATGTGTAATAAATTGGTAACAGTCTGACAAAATTATGTGAAACGGATCTGTTAATGCAGCTCAGGTAACATTTTTGTTTTGCAGATCTTATTAACACCTCAGTCCAAAGCAAAGGTCGCTTCATTTAATTGGGTTGCCAGGTGTGTAGATCTCACCCGCTGCAGTTCCACTGCAGTTGTTCGACTGAGCACTGAACTGACTGTGTGTGTGTGTGTGTGTGTGTGTGTGTGTGTGTGTGTGTGTGTGTGTGTGTGTGTGTGTGTGTGTGTGT
>JAOXYF010000008.1:19068637-19097864 GCA_028565775.1 Sternarchorhynchus goeldii
TGTGTGTGTGTGTGTGTGTGTGTGTGTGTGTGTGTGTGTGTGTGTGTGTGTGTGTGTGTGTGTGTGTGTGTGAATACGGGTTCATGTATAGTTCATAGTATAGTATGGTGATTGTGATAGAGATTCTTCCAGTGTATCTTGAGAAGGTAGCATTGTACACGTCCAGATCACCCCGTTGTATTCTTGTGCCCCAGCTGTGTCTGGTCTGGAGACAATGAGAAGCACAGAGTCGCCTCACGCTGGCCTGCAGCAGGGAGAACGCAGTGCGAACAGAGAGCTGCATCATAACGGCAGGTCCTCTGAGCATCGTGGGTAATCGGCCACGCCTCTGGGTTTCAATGCCATGAGATATAGTCAGGTTTGACCCACATTGTGGAGTTAAAATGACCACCATCATTGCAAAGGCAATGATATTCATATTTCAATGAACTTATCTATGGATTTCAATGTATTTAAGTCCTCTCTTGTAGTAGAGGAAGTAAAGTTTGCACTGATATTGAATTTCTTGGGTCAATACTATAATCAACAATTAACACCTTGTTGTGGCTGATGTGGGTATTAATATCATTTTTGGCTTCTTGTATGTTTTATAGCAAGTTCAAACTGTTATCTGCAAATGAAGTAATGAGTTTTAGATGTTAAAAAAACATGGATTTCAAAATGGATAATTACGTAGCCATGTCGCTAAAACTGAACATCACAATTATTGTAAACATACTGTAGCAGAGAGAGGCAGGGTAGGATGCATCTGTGGTGGTGAATGATGTATATTTTGGACAAATCCGTAGTCGGAGACCTTAGTACAGGCCGTGGTCAAAGAACCGGGAGTCCATGAGATGTAACCAGGCAACATCATCCAAAAAAAACCCAGTAAAACAAAGTTGTAAAAAGAAACAACACGCACTCGGAGAACACAACGGCGAGAAACTCGGGAAGAAAGCGCCGATAACTGACCAAGCAGACAGGGGAACACAGGATGTAAATAAACGGACGTACCAAAAGAAAGAACACAGCTGTAACCAACATAGATGCACAAGATGAGATGAGGGTGGAAAAAGGAACCAAAACAAAACCACATGGCGACGTCTGCCAAGTGAGAAGAATAAAAACCGGAGCAAAACATGATTCACAGCGCCATGGGAACCGCAACATTGAAGGGGAAACCATGACATGTGCTGCACTTAAGCACAAGACGCAACACAAATTGTTTAATTACACAATTTTCTAATCATTCCCATATGTTAAGTGGCTTTTTTTTTTTTTTTTTTTCGAACCCGTGCGGGTGTAGGAAAGTCAAAGCCCCCTGAAAAAAATTATCGGTTGTAATCATCGGCCAAAATTCCAAAATCGAACCAGTAACGACAAATTAAATGGTCTGGTTGTTTTTTGTTTGCTCTCTTGCAGATGACACCGAAGTCTAAAAGGAAGAGCATTCACAGCCGAATGTTGAGGCCGGTGTCCCGAGCTTTCGGTGAGTGTGTAACGCTTTTGGTGAATGTGTGATGCGCTGTGTGACGTATTGGTTGAGTGAGTGACACTTGTTCACGCCTGTAGAATCTCTGGAGCACGAACATACCAGACAGTACTTCACATTAAACTAGCGTTGATGCTCTTGGTGCATTTTTTTTTAATCTGCTGATGTTCTTCTGTGGTTTTCATGGTCAGAGATGGAGTTTGATCTGGACAAGGCGCTGGAGGACGTGCCCATCCACGTGGAGGACCCTGCTCCTCCTCCAAGGCCGGAGAAGAAGCTGTCGGCAGGCGTGGGTGAGCTGCCTTCAGAGGAGGCCAAGAAGCTCCAGCACTACACCAAGCTCCGGCCCAAGAGGAACAAGAAGACCCGATCCAGCAGGGTTCCTGTGAGTGATACTTTATAGCTCATCCAGAACCTTCTTGTTGGATTAGGTCCTACTCCTCATCTGGGGCGTAATCTGGGTGGTAATCTGGGTTTTGCTGGAACTATTCATGTTCAATGAAATTCATCACTTCAAAACCTTTTTTGTAATGGCAGTGTTATGAAATTCATTACATGGCTTGCTGTGAGCTCCTCCCATTTAATTCTTGCAAACCATTCAAATCAGCGTATGTCGGAATTTTTGATGGGTTTTTGTTTTGCTCTTACAGCAGGTCAGCAGCACGTCGTCTCAGGACGGAGAGCAGAACGGCCTCATGGGAAGAGTGGATGAAGGTGTGGACGAGTTCTTCTCCAAAAAGGTGACGAGAATTGACAAGTGAGTACAGTTTCAACTTGTTCAGAGTCTTCCAGGCCTCTGTATGTTATTAACTCGCTTAACACTTCATCACGTCGGATAACAAAGGCTTACAGTTAAGCCAAATACACTCGTTCTGTTTGATGTACAGCCTGTTTGCAATTCAGTTGTCAAACACAATGAGCATCTGGGTCCTTGGTGCGGATTTACTGTTAAGTGGCCATCTTTCTCAGCCTCTCTGTTGTTTCTCTCTCTATATATCTCTTTCTCTCTTTTTGTCCCTGTATCATTGTCAACATTTTTGTTTTTCCGTCCGTCTCTCTCTGTCTCTCTGCTCCCCAAAACAGACGCTCGTTCCTGAAGAGCTCCGACTCCCAGGACAATGAGAAGAAGCGCGAATCTCGTAAAGGCGGCTTCCTCAATCTCATCAAGTCCCGTTCCAGCAAGTCCGACAAGGAGAAGGAGAAGGAAAAGAGCCAGCCACCTGCCCCTGCTCCGAGCCCCTCCCCGGCCCCTGTCTCCGCCCAGATGGCCCCTTTGGCCACGGAGGAGCCCTCGTCCCCTCATCCGTCCTCCCGGAGCCCCGCGCCGGATACCAAGGCCAAGTCCCAGTGCTTCCGCGCCGAACGCAGCAGCAGCTCAGACCGCTCCGAGGAGCTGAAGACCCCAGACTCGGCCGACTCGGAGCTCTCAGAGGGGAGCCCGCAGGGCGGCCGTCGCTATGGAGTCCAGGTGATGGGCTGCGGCCTGCTCGCAGAGATGAAGGCCAAGCAGGAGAAGAGAGCCACCTTCTGTTCAAACAAGGTGTGTGAAGTTCTGTGTTGGCTGGTCTGGGGTCATGTGAATGTCAGGAACGTCCAAAATGTTTGAGTGTATTTCCTTTATGAGCTGAGCCAGGGAGAGGGTTCAGTCTGCGATCCAGAGAGTACTCTCTAAACTGAGAACCAAGCTCATCATGACAAAGGTAATAGTGACACCAAGTGGTGGCTGCTTGAAAATGCAGCCTATGCTCCGCACAGTTTTGCCAAATTAATTACTTAGAAAGATTTGTACCTCATTTCTAATGGCTTTAAGTGCATTTGTTTGATTAATTAAATTTGCTTTTGGTCGGTCTGTCTTGGCCCTACTGCTAATCCTCTTACTGGGAAACTAGAAACACCTGAAACATGCTGTACTGTATACGACCCTAGCACTTATTAGAAGCTCTTAATATATTAATATATTTAATACAAAGTCAATACTTGGCAGACACACTGCTGGCTGTTTTTTTTTTTTTAAACCACAGTTAGCTTTGGCGTTGTTTCAGTAATGCTTTTTGTTTTATTAGGCCTTTTGGACACACTCTCATTACCTTTCCAGAAGTTTCTATGTGTTGTGGTACACTTTGGAAGCCAGTATAATCCGTATTCCTATGGAACTCTTGACATCTTTATGTACTTTTGATTTTTAAATAACACGGTTTATCACCAAACACTGTAGAGAGTCTTTGAGTCTTTGTGTGGTGCAGGATGGTTTATGATGAGGGATATTTTTTTTACCATTTAAGGGATCTTTATGGTCATCCAGTTCTTTGCTTCTCAATTGTAAATTTATGTTTTTGTCTAAAACTATGAAAAACCTCATGACCACACCTGCAATTACCACTTCCTGCCTTTCAGTTTGTTATGGATGGTTTAGAGATGAGAAACCTAGTCTGTCCCAGTACTTCCCAGATGGATCGGTTTCAGAATCAGAGTTACTCATTGCATAGGAGAATGAATCAACAAACTCTGTGGTACAGTCATTACGCATATCAGATCTCATCCTCTGAGAACGTAGTCCACGACTCCCTCACCAAGATTCCCCACTGGCCCAGAGACAGCGTGCAGAGTTGTTTCTGTGCTGTGACTCTGTAGAAACCCTGTGCAGTTTGAGCTTGTTTGATTTGAAATGTAGCCAAATGAGATGGGTTAGCAAGTCTTTTTTTTCCCTCCAGATTTTGAGCAAAGCAGTGCACTGCAACACCTCTTGTGAAACAACTCTGAAAGCTCACCATCACGTGTGAAGCAGTGAATAGTTTGCTGATATGTATCGGGAATATATATGACTTTATATTCCCAGTTAACCTTGGTCCTGACATTAATTTCGAAGAGCTGTATTCTATAGCTATATATTGAAACACCCTCTCATTCTGATTGGATATCTGGACTGGGCTGCGATTCCATCAAACCAATAGGGTCGGGTGGACACGGAATGACTTCCTTTTTTCACTTTTTATATAGGTGGTGGAACAGACCTGTTCCCTCCAGCTACTCTCTGCATTCCCTTTTATAAACATCACGAAGATCTTTCAAGTCCTTAACTTTAAACAGTGCCTGGTAAAAAAAGATTAGCTTTTAGCAGCACACGCATAACTAGCTTTGGTGATCTCTTCCAGACCTCAGAGTCCTCATCGAGTTCAGACAAGCCGGACGCTCCTCTGTCAGGTAAGAGATCTCCACTCTGCTCTCCATCCAAGCCTTTCTGATCCCAAAATGATGGCGGTGCAAGACCAGGCTTAAAGACTTAATGAGATACGTAAAAATTAGAAGTCCTCCAACCAGAAGGCCTTACCAGGACTACCAGACAAACTGAACTCAGGACAGCAGGAATAAAGCCTCTCTTTTGGCTTTTTTCCAAGTACGAATGGGGCAGTTTTAACTGCTTTAATATGACAGTGGTGGTGTACTGAGACTGGTTCACCCAGGCCTGTTATCCCACCATCTGGTTTACGGGGGCAGGGGAGGCATTCGCCAAAACTCTTTCAAAGAGAAGAGTGTAGCAGTATCACAAACCAATAAGTGCAGAGTTAACGTTTACTGGAGGCGGACAATGCTGAGTATCATCTAAGATTATAATCGCTTAAAAAAAAAAGTATACTTTTTTTAAAAAAAAAGTATACTTTTTTTTTAAAAAAGTATAAAGTATACTTTTTTTAAAAAAAAAGTATACTTTTTTTTCACAAAAAATAATATTTGTGTGTGTTTGTATGTCTATGATTGAGAAGCAGAACCTCCATGCTTCTAAAGTAAGACAAAGTGAAAATTTTACCTACAAGGAACTCTAGGAACTAATGGCACATAACGTCCTGGTGTTTTGCATCTTGGGGTGTAAATCCGTCTCTCTGCAGGTGTGCCCAAGCCTGAGGGTGGAGGCAGCGTATGCTCCCCCGAGAGAGTGGACCGCGGCGGGGCCGATGGCAAGCCTACAGCCCCCAGATCCAGGGGCACGGGCCCGACCCCCGCGAGCCCCAAGCCCCTGCCCCAGGGTTCCAAGCCAGCCTTGGCAGCTCGACCCGCCATCCCTCAGAAACCCCGCACCAGCAGCTGCCGCAGCATAGGTAAATCACCAACCGCACCAACTGCACCAACCGGGAGCCTGGCGCTCGCTGACTGTAGTCTGGTAGGTTCAGCCATCACATCTACTCCAAATCTGAGCAGTAGGTGTGAGATCTGGTCGTGGTACTGAGAAGAACATGAGTTTAACTACATTAAACATATGCAGGTCATTTGTGAAAACCCACAAATTGGTTGGATGGATGGATTTATGGATGGATCCTATTTGCTTTTGTTAATGTTAATTAATGATTTGAGCACAGTTGTTCAGATACTGCCTCTTGATGTATTCTTCTCCCAGAAGACGGCTCAGAGTCTCCTGTTGGAGGTCCGAAGTCTCCAGCTTTGACCTCCACCCTTAGGAAAGTCACTTTGGACAAAGATGGCAACCCAGGGTCTCCGCAGAGCAGCTTAGGCCGTAAGACATCTGCTCAGGAAGGTGAGCTTTCGACAGCTGGGCCACACTGTGCGTGTGCACACACACACACACACGGTACTGCTTCACTGCCCATTTCCTCATTAAGGTCTCTTCCATTATGGTCTAGAGAGGAGAAACATTTACTCACAAATGTGTCAAAATACCATCCACCCTCTCCGGATGGCCTTTCATTGTCCTGCTTGGCCAGTTGGGTCCCTCTGCTAACTTCCACTGGCTTTGTACTCTCCCATCGTCCATTGCATGGTCAAAGGAACGCAAGCTAGGGTCGGCTCTGCTTCTGATTTGATTCCAGAAGCCATTTCTGCCTGAACACGAGCAGGTCACGCAGCTCGTTCACTTTAAGTTCTGTTTTCAGATCACTCATGGTCACAGTGTAACTCCTCTGCTAGGATGCACATTTTTTTCAATGCATAATAATCTTATAACAACGGTCAGAGCAGCTGTGAGGAACTTTTAATAAGTTCCTCACATCAATGTGTGGTTTAAGATTTTGGCAAAATTAGCACTTGAAGTATAAAGGTAATTTGGTAATTCTGTTCGGGCCCTCTTCACTCATAAATAAATAACGGATAAAGACGAACACCTTGCATTATTAGTAGAGCCAGTGGGAGAGGCTGTGTATAAAACGAGCCAGTCCACTAGGTGGAGCTAAAGAGCCGCTGCTCCTCTCTGCAGTGACTGCGGCGGGAGAAGCTGGTGTCTTCAAGCCCGAACCAGAGGGTTCGCCACCTTGCTCAGAGGAAGAGAGCAAGCAAGAACACATGACTTCTCTCTCACGGCTCGGTTAGCCTTTCACCTCACAACGCTAACCAGTTAGCTTTGAGTTATACATCATCAGGCAGCTGGGTAATGTAGTTTGCTGGGAGTAAGGTAGATTCATTGATGCAATAGGTCGAAGTGCTTACCAGTGGTGAATCATGCTTCTCTCTGGAATCTTTCCAAATAACCAGTTTATTTATGTTTTTTTTGTTTGTTTTTAGTGTAGACACAATTAAAAATTTCTCAGTAACAGAATTAACAGTAACTTGGAATTAGTCTCGGTGTTAGCTGGAAAACGTCTGCTAGTTCCATGTTTGAAACGAGTCTGTTTGATTTGTGCATGTTTGTTCCATTATACCTGCTGAGGTGTCATCAGTAGGCACACTAAGTAGGGAACATCTAAGGAAATTGGGACAGCAACCTAATATTGGAGTTTATAAAGAAGCTAATGGTCTCTGATGCTGTCAACCCCCTAACCAAAGCCAAGGGCACTTATTTAGGTCCTCTGAGAGCTCTTCCTCGGCCCTGGTTCAGTCCTCCTCGGTGCTGACAATTGGTGTGATTTAGATGGCACCCTCTGTACTTTTTATTGTCTCACTCTTTGTCTAATTTCAATTCAGCTATACTGTAGTCACATAAGAGGACACTAGGGGGCGCCGTTTTAAAGGCTTTTGTTGTTGTTTTTTTTCCCTACACCTTCTTTCCCACAGCAAAGGCGCCGTCCACGTCAGACGGGCCACACAGCACCATGAGCGGCCAGCCCGGCTCGAGCGAGAACGGGTCGAAGTCCAAGGAGAAATCCGACAACGGAGACAAGGAGAAGGACTCGAGCCAGACCAGCAAACCATCTGACTCTGGGGAGGAAGGCGATAAAGATTTTATTTTTATATGAAACATGGGAAGAGAGAAGGAGAGTGAGAGAGAAAGACAAAGAGAGAAAATGCACACCACTCGTTCAACCCGTTTCAAGATCTCAGCCCCACCATAATCTTCATACTCCAGGGCTCATAACAAAGAACCCACATTAAGTGTGTGTGTGTGTGTGTGTGTGTGTGTGTGTGCGAGAGTGAGTATTTGCACCTACGTGTGTGTTCCCACATGCACGTTATTCTTATTTATGTCCAGTTCTGGCCTTTATGCAGGCGTATGACCATTGGGGGGGAGGGGGGGTGTGGTGCTGTATAACATGTCTAGCACTGGGTAAATTTTAATGTTCTAATTTATACAATAACTCGGGCTGAAGCACTGTTAAAGCGATCACATGATCCACGTGGGGGGGGGGGTGTTGTGGTGTGTTTTTTTTGTTTTGTTTTTTTGGGGGGTTTTTTTTGCTCCTCCCCTTCACTGTGTCGAACCCGGAGCGGTTTACTCTCACCGCAGGGCCGTCGTTAAGACTCATAGAGGACCTGACGTCTGCTTTGTGCCTTAGCCCCCTCCGCCAGACTGTAGTGCGACGGCCCACGGCAGGACCGCGAGTGCTCCTCAGACACCTGTGTGTACGTCCTGGGGTCGCTCAGCATTTCTTTGGTGTCAGAGCCTTGGGAATCTCTGCAGGGAGTTCGGACCTCCCGTTCCTGTGCTGACTGGATTCCGACGCAATATTCCCTGGGATCGCCGCAGAGAGACCGACACGATGCTCTGCGATCACCCCTGCAGCCCAAAGGCACCCCACGAGGAAGTAGGACCAGGATCGGAGTCCCTCTAGAAACCCAAGACACCACCACCACCACCACCCTCTCTGTTTCTTTGTGTAGTTCCAGCAGCCAGTTTTTGTGTTCTGATTTTACCCTACAGCATGTAGCATTTTCTCCCTCACTGTAACAGCTCCTTCTTGCCGGTAGACCCATGTGAGGTACATAATGAGACGCGTGCGTGTGTGCGTGCGTGCGTGCGTGCGTACGTGCTTGCGTGTGTGCGCACACGTACACGGATCTTATATTGATTAGGTACTAAGCACACTACTGAAAGCAGATTGGATGGGGGTTGTTTAGGTACGTAATTTATTCTGAAGGATGGTTAGCAGTGTTTTTAATCCCATACATCTGATTCTTCCTCTTCACTTGGTGTAAATTTTGTTGATACGATGCAAAACGAGTTTTATTAATTTTGTTATAGCACACAGCTTGGCACAGTTATTTAGTGTTTTGAGTTGTTGTTTTTGTCTTTAAGGGTAAGGGACAAATGTGATTTAAATGTGTGGGTTTATCGGTGTTAATATATAATGAGATTCTGTATTTAAAAACACTGCAGGTGTGATTTGGTTGAGCCATTGTTTTATCATGCTGTATTTTGATCTTTGGTGATAATCGAGCATTAACATGCTTCACTCACACATTCTATAGGTTGTGGACTTTTCTGTTTGGATATATTTCTACCAATCTGATTAAAAGTGATTTTACATCTTTATTAGGCTCTGCTTGAAGTTCGTTAGACCATAAAACGTTTGCCTGGTGTGTTAGAAAAACCTCCCTTGCCTATTTAGCTTCTGAATGTTGTTAACTACAGGTACACTAAAGGAGCTGCATACAAGTTGTTGGCCTATTAACAAACCTGCGGAAATGCGCCATTATGCTAAATCATGTTTTCATTAGTGTGGAATCATCTGTAACCCCAAATTGTTGTCTTTTCATTTGCTTAGGGCGGAGGCTTTTCTCAGACTAAAATCGCTGATGTGAGACGTGCTTTCATAGTGATGCCGAAGTCGGCAGTTTTCTGCTGTGAGGGTTATTTAGGGCACTGATCTACATGGATTTGTTGTTTGACAACTTTTCCCCCCCTCAGCTAGTGTTGAGAGATATTTCACTTCTACCAAGATTGTGTTTTTATGCATGTGCACCGACATTAGCATTTATCTTTGGTGTTTGGACCGAAACAAAATAGTGACGTCACTATCATCTTCTCTGGTTTTTCATTCAGAGAAAGAAATATTTACCTTGCAGTTAAGACTAAAGACTAAAAGCTTTGAATGAAATAGCTCTTTACCATTACTTTTCTAATGTACCCGTGTGTTACTGTTGGCTATAAAACTACAAAATACGTAACAAGTAATAATATTCGCCATCGTGGAAGCAAACACCTACATTTTTTGCAGATTATATAACTAAATGCAGTTTATAAATGCGTATTTAAGTAACTGTCACTTGACGTACATTATGGCCCTTCGATACGGTCGGGCAAAATGACATAATTGTGGAAGTAGCTTGGCACTGTAGGTTCTACTATAAGCTTGTAAGGGGTGGTGTATTCGGTGATTGCAATCTGTAAAAGTGGCTCTTAAATATTACCCACTTCCTTTAACTTCGAGTTCCGCCACAAGATGGCGATATGTAACAGTGCAGGTAATACAGGTGTAAAGAAATAATATACGGTTTTCTTTCTAAAGAAAATTTAGAAAAGTAATGAAATGCATTTTTTTTTCGAAAACGGTTAAAATCATTCTAAAAAGGTCAAAACAAAGTTTCGTAATATTTAGGGTATTCAGATCACTGTGATGGAAGTGATTCCAGAGTGCGCAAAATCCATTTTGATGCTCGTTTTTTAATGATTTTTATGTTTTTATGATTAAAGCGTTTTAGGAGAACTGCTTCTTCAGGGCAAACACAGAGGAAAAAAGAGGTGGAGTTTGGGGTTGTAACGTGTCAGTCAGCCAGTTCAAAAGAGCGACTCTTGCGGTATCGCTGGTTTAATTTTTTTCTCTGTGAAAAGCAGAAGACGTGAAGACGCCGAGTTCGATTTGAGCAATGGACTGCGCATTTGACAATCTAGACGCGGCTGGTTTCATGCAGATATGGCAACACTTTGATGCCGACGGTGAGACCAACTGACTATTTTAGCTGCCTTAGTCGAGAAAGATTATTCACTACAAAATTGTAATTGCAGTAGATTAATGATTTAAGTTGCAAGTGTTTTAGAATTGCTATAATGGATCACAACTTGCTTGACTGTAGGCGTTTGCAAAAGCATTTATAAATAACTGTGTTTCAGATAATGGCTATATTGAAGGGAAGGAGTTGGACGACTTTTTTCGTCATATGATGACAAAACTGGGACGAGGTGTAAGTATTGAAGAGCCCAGCCTATGTACAGGATTCGCATTCCGTTTATAAAGACCACGGTCAGCCTTACAGTAGTTTCTAACTCGTACACCGGATCTACCTTAACTAGGAGTTCAGAATTAAAGAAGCAGATGAAGATAATTATGATTAACCCCCCTCGCAAACGCGCGCGCGCACATCGAATAAATAACTTCATTTATCTAAAGACTTTGCAGTCGAGTACCGAACATTTGCGTCAAATTGCATTAAATATACAGAATACGCAATTACAGAGGGCTGGTGAATTTTCTTTAGGAGCGAAAATGTAAAAATTATGGTTGAATCATGAGTGCAGTTTAAAACTATGCCGGCTGGCTTGTCATCACACTTCTTTGCACGCTATGAATGCTTTCAGGAAGCTTTGAGGTTAGATCGATAACATATGTGGTGCGAGATATGAGGTCTTGTATTCTAGGCACTGAGCATCTTCACTTAGACCTTAGCCAAAACACTGCACTTTATGGTCTCTCCCTGCTGAACGAGCACAGAAGAAGAGCAAGCTTTCAGTGGACTACATTTAACTGCATGCACACTACATACTTTCGACTTTATGTCAAAAGAGTACATCGGATTTCCTGCTTGAGTCATGTTGCACTAAATGGTTCAGTAGAGCGTCTAAAACGCGTCAGAACGGTATTGTCGGCAAGTGCTCATGAAGTGGTGGTCTGAACCATGTAGTGTATGGTCTTGGGTGAAGTGTTGGCGTATTTAGGTGTGTTTTATTGATTAGCTAATTCACAAAAACTGTACATGACGGTTATAGTAAGGAGGTCTCTTAATTTTTTTAGGCAAGGGATACTCCTTTACCTGCACTGGCAGATGATACTGAGCAGTGCACTAGGCAGGGCACTAAACCCTCACAGGGCTGGAGCCTCCTAGGCCTCCTGCTTGAGGGCTGCTGTGACATACAAGTGTGTGTGTGTGTGTGTGTGTGTGTGAGAGAGAGAGAGAGGGAGGGAGGGAGGTAAACAGAGGCAAACAGAGGCTGAGTGGTCAAGCTCACTGGGTCATCATTCCTGCTTGTTCAGGATAAGATAACCGAGGAGAAGGTGCAGCAGCTGAAGGCCAGGTTCATGTCCGCCTACGACGTCACCGCTGACGGACGCCTGCAGATCCATGAGGTGTGTCTCTCTCCATTTCACATTCTCTCCTTCTCAGGGGCGTCTGAGTTTTCGGTACGCTTCGATTGATCACAGTAGATCCTATTTCAGGTCTAAGATCTGAAAAGATCCACATTAGGAAGTGGTTTTGTGAGAAAATGCATTATTTGAATGAGAACCACTAACTGGAGCCGGTTTGGAGAAATCTCCTGATAGATTTCGTAGTAGGAGAAATCCATCACCTGTAGGAAGTGATGTGGAACCTGTGGAAGCAGGCTTTAAGTAACCACATCTCTCCCATTCCGTCTGTCTCCATGATGTCAAACACGGAGAATCATAACACAGCCTCACCAGTCCTACCTCCCAGGCAGCTCCCATCCTGCTGAAATTCAGAGCTGACCCCAAACGGCCACTGGTATTCAGTTATTTAGTGGGTTTTTACCCTTGGCCTTTCCCAGTTTGGTTAGGTGTGTTTGTTGGCTTGTTTTCTTTTTGTGTTTACTTATTGGGCAATGGGTGGTGTTATTGTTTGAACTGGATCAGAACAGTAGGCAGATCTGCTAGAGAAGCGTTGATCACTACTCTAACATCAATGTAACTAAAATGACGCACTCAGACGTCGCTCAGAATCATGGGTGGTCTATAGCTGTCATGTGACATTCTGTAAAATTACTCGTGCCTGCTTCCATTCTGTTGTGGTCACCTGAGAAACAGTATCAGCTCCAGACACCACCGTGGGTATCACGGCAACTGGCAATGGCTTGCTCTTTGATATCCTGATGAATGTACACACAAGCATCCTCGCATCGCTAACCCCCACAGAGAGGGGCCTCCAACTACTGACATAGCCGTACTCCAGCTTCATTTGTTGGAAGCAAAAGGGCAAACGCACCTGGAAGCAGCTCAAAAAATCTCAGACATCTGGTTCTACTTGAGCAGGTCTTGGTAAAGAAGCTTGAAGTCCAGAGAGTTATAGTGCAAGAGATGGAAGGGTGGATGCAAGAGACTGTCCAAAGGGTCTGCTGTGTTTTCATGTTGCACTGGGGCTGTGGTTTTGAGTTATGGTCTAAAACAATTGGCACCTTGTGAACAGTGTTGATCACAAGCCAAATGTAATGGAGGACAAATGTAATTAAGCGATTAGGACAATGTATTCTGGGAGACCTGAAGCCTTATTTCTCTCTCTCTCTCTCTCCCTCTCCCTGTCCTCTTTCTCCCTCCCTCTCTCTCTCTCTCTCTCTCTCTCTCCTCTTTCTCTCTCCCTCCCTCTCCCCCCTCTCTCTCCTC
This sequence comes from Sternarchorhynchus goeldii, assembly GCA_028565775.1. Classification (NCBI taxonomy): domain Eukaryota; kingdom Metazoa; phylum Chordata; class Actinopteri; order Gymnotiformes; family Apteronotidae; genus Sternarchorhynchus; species Sternarchorhynchus goeldii. Next base: position 19,081,880 of record JAOXYF010000008.1, read on the forward strand.
TTTCTCTCTCCCTCTCTCTGTCTTCCCCTTTCTCTCTCCTATTTCAAATCAATTCAGTTTCATTCAATTCAGTTCAATCCAGTAAACTTTATTAGCACGACCAAATTCATTTGCTGTATTGGCAAAGCAATACAGCAGAGCATGATTGCACCTTTGTAACTCTGTGTGTTAATAATAATTAACACAAAAGAACTGTAATTCGCATGAAAGAATAGATGAGGACGAGGAAAGTGAAGAAGTGAACAGAAAAATAATTAAGGAATAATAAAGGAAAAAAATGAGAGGAGGAACAAATTAAATAGATAAACACAGATGTTTACAAACAGAAAAATATTCTCTCTCTCTCTCTCTCTTTCTCTCTCTCTCTCTCTCTCTCTCTCTCTCTCTCATCCTCTCCCTCTCACCATCTTTCTTTGTGCTTCAAAGTCAGCATGCAGTTGTGAATATGCATCTCTGTTCTGTTCCCAATAGTGAACAGAGGACAAATAGGGAAGTACATGAGTGAGTCATTGGGTCGGAACCACTGTATAAAGAGTGGCCATGAGTAGCAGGTGGTTGTGGGTGGACACACTGTTCAGGTGGTTGTGGACGTACAAACTGCTCAGGGTATTACGTAAGTGCAGGGTCTCTAAGACTTTTGAGTTTCTGGACCACTGTTACTGGGGTTTACTTTGGCACTTTGCCAGCAGACGGTGACTCTAATCAGATCACAGTCATTTTGCGGTTGATTGGTGGGGAGGGCGGGGGTGGGGGGCACGGCTGCCTGGTGACCATCTTTTGTTCAATCAGTTAAATGTGTTTTGTGAAGAATTTGGTCCTCCAGTCCTACCTGAATAGCCCTGCTTCTGGAACATTAAGTGGCTTGCTCAACAGCATATATTGTTTTGGTATGGAAGATAATGCTCACCAGATATGGAGAAGACCCACTCAAGGAAACAATTTGGCCTCAAGGCTGGCACTGGAGTTTCAGTGACACTGACCACACACTTGTGACGGGGTTTCCTGTATGACCTTTCGTGCTTCACATTGGTTTCTGGTTGTGTGTTTGTGTGTGTGGGGGGTGTTGTGTGCTTTAGCTGGCTAATATGATCCTGCCCGAGGACGAGAACTTCCTGTTGATATTCCATCGAGAGGCTCCTCTGGATAGCAGCGTGGAGTTTATGAAGGTCACGATTCTCACTGTTTACACCCAAACTCCACCCTCTTCTCCGACTGTTTGTTAGCAGTGCTAATGCTGACCAATATCTTGTCTCGCTCAATCTGTATAGCATGTGGATGATGTTTCCTTTTTTATCTCCGTAGATCTGGAGGAAGTACGATGCAGACAGCAGTGGATACATATCAGCGCTGGAGCTGAAGGTCGCTACCCGCCAGACCCTGTATTCATTCTGCTCTGATACAAGTAGTCATTGAATGTATTCAAGCATATCATCTATTGCAGCATAAATCGTGTTGGGTATTAGAAACGTGGAAAACCAGCAGGTCATTCGTGTTTTCCTTGAACGGGTTGAACTTGTGTAACGGAAGTGTTGCGTGAAAATACGTCCCCTGTGTGCTACTTCCCTTCCCTGATTAGCAATGGCTTGACCCAGCTTTCTCCGAGGTTGTCGATGGACGCTTGGACTCGACCTTGACCTCTCTCTGACCTCACCCCAATCCTTTCCCCAAACCTGAAGAGGCAAAGTCAGTTAATGCTGTCTCAGGAACCTTTTATCTGGTGGTTGCCATGGCATTGGGGGTTGTCGTGCCATTGGGGTTGTTATGGTACTGGCCTGTCGTGCCCTAGGTGGATCTTGTGAGAAAGAGTAAAGTACTTTTTGCCTTTTTGAGTCGATCAGTAGTTTAGTTTTGCAAGCTTACATCACTTTCAGTATTCAAGACAAGGCTCTGCTCTTTCAGCAGTTATCCACTTAGATGATATAAATGTTTGGCCCTAGATAATCTGTAAATGTGACAAAAACATTGTTTTATTTATTTATTTATTTTATTAGGGGTTTTTTTTAACAAAGAAATAGTAAAAGATAATGTGGTTGTTGTTGTTGTAGAACTTCCTGCAGGACCTGTTTCATCAGCAGAAGAAAGATCTGTCCTCCAATAAGATGGACGAGTACACTGACGCTATGGTAACCCTCGCCTGGTTGTTTCCACGTCTGGTTGTTTTGATGCTCTCTAAGAACTCTGTGGGAGAAGAGTTTCAGAGGACAATGTCACCCCTCTCTCCTCTGATCAGACGATCGTAAATTTCGCCTATAGACCGAGTTCACGCAAGCCCTTCAGAGTGAGTTTGGCGACTGATATTTATGGCCGTTTATCCCGGAACGTTTCCATTTTGTGTCGACGTGCACATCAATGACTGTCCAGCGCTTCCCGTGGGTCGCGTCCTGCACGTCCTCTCCTCATTCGCTGCAAGACACTCGCTAAACCCCTCCCACTTACTTCTTTCAGTCATTAATTTGTCAAGAAATGTTCTGTAGGCCCTGGATCCACACAGGAAAAGCAAGTACAACACGACCTCAGAGTAACTGAACAATGAGGTCGTTCGGTTTAAACCAAGACAGCCGTCGGCTTTAATCCGAGAACATTTCTACCACCTGTACTGGCTGAACAATATAGAAGTCGCAGGATGTTTTATGGACAGCCTGATTTCAGAGGATCATAAGTAAGCGGGTGACTGGCTGCCAAGTCCCATCTTGGTTGGTAGTGTCACTGCACAAGGGTTTGTTTCGTATCCATGAAGAAGACTGTACAAATGAAAGGAACACAGCACCTTCCCCTTTCCTACAGACTGTACTGCTTACACAACCACACACACGCAACCACACACAGGGCTAGATTAGAGGGCTTCCTCACCTTTGTCTTGATGTACCAAAGCGGTTAGGGTAAGTGTTATAGTTATGGTTAGGGTTGTGTCCTCAGGCAAGCTGTCTGTGTTCCCGATCATGTGCACTGCTGTGTTCTTACTGTGTTCCTTTTTTTTCCCCTACAGATGAACATATTTGACAAAAACAAAGATGGTCGGTTGGATCTCAATGATTTGGCTCGGTAAAATGTGTTCTAAACCTACAGTGTGCGCTCGCATGTGTGTGCGCGCGCGTGTATTTTGTGGTTGACGTTGAAAGAATGATGAAAACATTGCAGAAGTCATCACTGGAAATAAAACAGAGATGTGATGTTCTCTTCTGTACAAAAGAGATGAGTAAATGTTAATTAAACTCCATCAGTGAAAAGATGCAAATCAGCAGAAAAGCTGTTCCTATTGTTTACTTTTCTTGTTTGATTCCAATTAACCAATCCTAGTTTAGATACTGGATTATAGCTCTTTTTATATACTGGATTAGATATATACTGGATTATAATCTAGATTAGATACTGGGTTAAAGATCCTTTATTTATGTATGTGATTATATCAGTTGTGCAATTGCGTTTTTTCCAGGATCTTGGCATTGCCGGAAAACTTCCTCTTGCAGTTCAAAATAGACGTCTGTATCTGTCCGCCGTCTCGCCTCACACAAGTCTTCTCCAATTTTTTTGACCGAACACGCTAATCTCAAAAGCGTTTCCTTTGTGTCCGCCCCCTCCGCTTCACCTCGACCCTAACCCCGCCCCCTTTAGGCGAACAGTCAAACCGAGAGGAAGCGGGATTTCGAGAAGATCTTCGCCCACTATGATGCCGTAAGTGTTCTGAAAGCGGAGCGCTCTTTTCTCGAGCGTCCTGCGCTGTTTGGCCGTTTCCTCTTTTGCGTGTTGACCGAAAAAACGAAATAAAGATAAACGTTGCAAAAGAACCCTTTTAAAGTGCCGTTTCAAACGTGAAAAAAAGTTTCGTGTTTGAGAAAAACCCAAAGATACAAAGAACAGGCTATTTTTCATTTATCAAATTGAAGTGTGCAAAAGGTTTTACGTAATTCACCCACTCATGTAAAAAGGACGCTGTTCTTTCAGAGTAATACTGGAGCTCTGGAAGGTCCAGAGGTGGATGGATTTGTCAAAGACATGATGGAGCTGGTGCGGGTGAGTGGTCTCTCCACACTTTAAGCTAATACAGCGCTAATGGCCAGTTAATCATTACAGAGCTAAATCTGATAGGGTGTGTAGGGGGAATAATGTATCCCTCCTCTTGTGCAAATGACGTGTGGGTGTGAGTTTTTCTTGTTAGTAGGCGAGTGTGCGTGTGAATATTAAACGTTAGTCTAGGTGTTTCGGAGGCTGTGACCATGAATCTAATTGTGTTTCTCATTTAAAGTCTCTCTCCCACCTCTCTCTCTCCTCCACCCTCCCCCAGCCCAGCATCACAGGTTCGGAGCTGGATCAGTTCCGGGTAGTCCTGCTGCGCCATTGTGACACTAACGGAGACGGAAAGATCCAGAAGAACGAACTGGCCCTCTGCCTCGGGGTGAAGCCCAAACCTTAGTCTCCATGCGTTGCCACAGCAGTGTGCAACTACGCAACTTAAGTGATACCTGAATGTTTGGAAATGTGAGATGTAGGTTGTTTATTATGTATTTAAATACTGTTATATCAAAAAATGTTTGTGGTTGGACAAGAATTGTACGGTCATCTTACTGGACACATGATAGACTTAAAGGATTGAGTCTGAATAAATGGAAAATGTCCTGAAAAAAATCGTTTGTCTATCTCACGTGCACGCACAGACGGTTAGATATGAATGTTGTCTCACCGTCCCGGTGTGATTCTGTTATGCTGAAACAGGGACACGTATTTGAAAGCTGAATTGAAAAGGCTGAACCGGTACACCATACCGACTCCTCGGTAGTTTTGCGCTGACCTGCGCCGACGAGGTTGCCGAGATGGGCATACGGCTAATGATGCACTGTATTTCTACCAGTGCCTGGAAACCAATGTGCATTAGCGCCTATCCGGCGCACTGGCCGTCGGTGAGATGGCGAAACCACGCTCGGCTGATGGCGTGTGCACGAGCGAAAACAATTTTGCGCCAGCTGTTAGATTGTCGAATAGCTCCGATTCTGTCCATGGACTGTTTACAGTGTTGCGGAGATCTTTAGTGCTCAGATAGGCCCAGTATTACAGCTGTCCCAAAGTAAACAGGTAAACAAAGGTAGACGAGGTGCGCGCGCGCACGTGTGTGTGGACTATTTGTGCTCCCTTTAGCTACATTCTGTATATTGCAAATGTATAATTACTGATGTGCCTCACGGACTTGAGCCATACTGTGGCGCGAGAGGTTATTCCAAAAAACTATTAAGCTGTTTATAATCATAAGCCAGCATTAAGATACACGGCTGTTTCTATACAGTATTAAATTAAAAGCTATGATTACTTAGCCAAGCATTTAATTATTTTAATTCTGTCAGACTGACCAAGTATGGTGCATCGGCTCGATAATATCCCATATTTTATTTAAAGAAACGATGAACAAAAAGAGCTTTAGTGAGTCAGCTGTCGGAATTAGGTAAGAAAGTACGTATCCATAGAAACCTGTTCGGAGAATACGATGCAAGGACGCACGGTCTAATTTAAAACGGCAGGTGATATTGCTTTTAAAGCCGGTCTCATTAACTCGAGTGAAAAACAGAAACTTCTCTCTAAGAACTGTCCTGAAAATGAATTTCTGAATCAGCGGGCTATTTTAAAAGGATTTAAACGCCAGTTAGATTTCCAATTTGCTTTCTGCCCTCAATTTGATTAGACAGATAGTGACAGATAGTGACAGCGCACTGGTTCCTGTAGAAAAACCACTGGGCTCTCTCACATTACATTATCTTAACTGCTACGATCTTTCGCGCGGACCCTCCCAACCCATATGTAATTATTTCAGTTCTGATCCTGCAAATGACACAACGGGCGCACGCTACCTGCTCCGAGCAGCACACTGTCTACGAACACGTGCTGTGTCCGTAAAACAGCTCGTGAAAGGGGCTGCTTAGTCGCGTCGTGCTTTAAATGTTTGCTTGTGTCCATTTTAATCACATGCCGATCACGCAGTTCCAAAGACCGCTAATTATGCTAATAATCTATCCACCAGCGTGTTCTCACAAGCCCTAATGAAACATAATGAAACATAACGCCGTAATATACTCCGTTTATTTAAATTACAGAGGAGATTTATATTTAACGGCACTGTGCTGCAATTTGATTTGAAATTATGTTTGCAATTTCCTGCAGTGTTGCATTATAAAGCTTTATAAATAATGAATTTCGTATAAATATAGATTTGTTTTTTGCGTTAGTTATGAATGTTTCATAAATGTTTTAAGGAATAAAATTAAATAGTGCTGTTTAATGTTGCTATGTGGAATTAACATTATTTATTCAAGCATCATAAAGCCGGTCGGTTAAGTGGGTATAAAGAGTTACGGTGCCCTCTTGTGGTAAAGAATAGTGACCTAAAATGGTCCAAGTATTTCTTCACCTACCTATGCGTTGCCTGAATTAAATGGTAAAGTTTCAGAAGCGGAAAAGTGCTTTAACCTACAAGCACTTTACTTTACTGTAGTTTAACCTACAGTATATGATTAAACAATAATTTTCTCAAAATGATTGCATACATAGGTAAACAGTAATTGTTTAACGTCTGTTGTAATACATAAGGACGTTAAACAATATGTTTTTTTCATTAACCGGAATTTTAAAAATGTTATTTGTCTACTCTAAATAGTTTATTCTCTTAATCGTAAACAATTTTAATGATTGGTGTAATAATACTATTGTTTACCAATCTTGTCTCCATCTATACAAATAAGAGTAATTTTACAAAAAATAACCTATAAATCATATACGTATAAAGTATAAATGAGATTTGAAAAAATGAGAATTGGTACGTATAACATAAAAATGAGAGAAAACAACCATATGGACGTTAGAGAGTAAAAGAAAAAAATTACATATTGCCTGAAAATACCAACACTGGCCTTTGGGTTATTTTGGTAGTGGAATGACTTCACCCCGTTCTTACCACCAGATGGCGCCAACATATAAAGTTATTAGTTAACTGCACGGTTTGGAGTAGAACGATATGAAAAATACTATTTCGACAACGAAGCAGAAGTGAAATGTAAACGATATATAAATCTACAGAAGGATTAAATATTACAAAAAGAAAGGTTAAACCGCAGTATAGATATGTTAATTCATTATTACAAACTCCAGTTTAGTTGTAAGGCTTACTTGTGGAACGACAATGTTCTGATCTGTTGGTCGTATAATCGTTTGGGAGTGTCCCAAGTAGAACTCGGTTAATAGATTTTTTAAATAGATTAAAAAATAATCGTCGGTATTACAAATTTTTCCGTTGTACATATATATCCGTTCAGCTGGTGAGTAGGCTGTCGTTTTCTGCCTGTACGCTAAACCAGTTCAACCAGGGAACCTCAATAATGACGAGACTACGATACCCACTTCAGGGGGCGGAGCGTTGCGACGCGTGGGCGCGCTTGTAGGTGCCGCGCACAGCGGGAGCACTGACTTGTGTTGTCAGCTGCTACGAATTGCGTTTCTGCACCGATGGGGAGACAAAAATACGACAAGAATCGTACTTGTTGGAATCTCTCTGCTAGTGTCTAGGCAAATACGAGTATCCAGAATATTTGAACTCGTCGGTCCCATTTGTTTTTTTCACCTCTGTGGACTGACGCCAGCTATGTTTATTAGAGCGGAGTTATGGGACGTGTTCCGCTGTGGGATAGAAAGAGGAGTTTAAATTTCACCGCCCGTCGGTTTTCCCTTTGCCACGATAGCACGATAACTCGAGCCTCGTCGTCACATACCGACACGGCGGCTGGATTTTGTCCCGCTGGATATTCTAAGTCACAACCGACCGGGAAGTTGCTCGTTTTCTCCTGCTTCTCAGGACGGCAACAGAAGAGGCGACCATAAGTAGTCAGTCGCTGGCCGGCCACCTTTCATCCAGTCAGCCGCATTTTTACCAGCTTGTTTTGGAAAATGGAGGCTGTTATAGAGAAAGAATGCAGTGCCCTCGGGGGACTCTTTCAGGCCATTATCGCGGACATGAAGGTAAAGCTCACACTATGTTTGACGTTTTGGTTTGTTGCAGTGTTTATTTGTTTGTTTGTTTGCTTGTTATCCTGACTACTAGCTAGCTTACTTGGTTATCTGGCTATCTCTAACTGGCCAGCTATGGTGACCAGTGCTACAGTGAATTGTTTCATTGTTTGATAATTTTACAAATATTTAAACTCACTCTGCTGATTAAAAACGTTTATTTATGTTATTAGCTAGCTAAATGATGGAGCAAAAACCAATGCAGGTTATTTGGCACTGCCCTTCAGAGATTCAGTCATACAATATATCAACTGTATTCTTATAACATTTATATATCTACAAGCTAACAATCTAAATAACATTATTCACATTGGGCTGCGTGGTTAACGTTGTTTGAACATTCGTCTTTCGTATTTTTCAAGAAGACAGACTCAAAATACACTGACCTCCTTTTCAGGTTATCTTAGAAATGACGTGCGTGTAAGTGTTGGCTGCGATGAGAGACCTCCATCCATCTAAAGATCTGTGTCGCAGACGACTAAACTATCTAGATAATCGCAGATGTGCGTTACACCCGTAGACCCAGTGTGAATTTTACCCTCACATACTCGTAAGCCACATTCCGTGGCTTGAGGCGCGCACCTGTTAGAAAACCAGCGCAGGAATTTCTGTCGATCTCAAAGGTTCTCCAAAACCCCGTCGTGCTTGACGGAGCTAAATGTGGAGCACTGGCAGTTGTCATTAGTGTCTGATGGCATTACGGGTTAGTTGGAGTTAGTTTAGTTCATGCGCGCTCGGATATTTGGTGGCAGGTTTTATTCAGGAATGGCCCAGTATGTTGGTTCGTTAACGAACATAATGCGGATTATACATTGTTAGTTAACGGCCAGCTCAAAGTTATTTGAATCTTTGCAGTAGTTAACTAACGCCCATAACTAACTTTTCTGTTAAATTTGAAAACGTTGAGAAGTTCATTACGTTGTGTCCTCGTCGTTGAGAGCTAACTATTCACCCATAAATAATTTTTTGCGATGCGTGTTTGTGGTCATATCGGTAGAATCGTTCCAGTGCGGGGTGCATGGAATCGTGCGCGCCATGGAGATAATTAAAAGAGTTTCATCCAGTCGTTGTGAAATGAATAAAGGCAGTCCTGGGTGGAAATAAAGACCGCCACAAAGTGACTCAGCGATGCAAACCGTGTTCGATGTTGTGTGGCTGTGGTCTATTGTTGTCGCTGATGTATTGCATAACCCGGCAGGGGGTCTACTTTCCAGGCTGCTGAAATATTCATCAGGTTATTGCGAGACTCCCGGGCATGCATTCACTAAAAAAACGGGAGACCGGGAAAACTGAATTAGGATCAGGTGTCTACCTGTTCTCAGCTCTGGTATACTGTACTCTGTTACTCTGAAGCAGAGATGAAGACCTTGGGTTTCAGATGGTTTATGAATTCAATCCATTACAGGAGTGTAGTTCTCAACAATTTTAACTTAACCTTGATCTAGGACAGGGTTTCTCATTGCAGTCCTCGGAGACCCTGAGACAGTCCGTGTTTTTTCTGTATCTCGGCTCTCAGCAGGCCTGAACTGAGCTGTCAACAACACAGAATATCCTATTTGGTACAGTCGTGTAGGGAGATGGGGTGGAGCAAAAATGTGGACCGGAGGTCTCCGTGGACTGGATTGGGTAGCGCTGATCTGGGGCACGTTTACCACACTCTCGGCTCACAGAGGTTGTCTGTTGCTCGGCGTAAAGGGGTTGCGCTGTTCTTAGATCAGCAGCCAACGTGCACATTGAATTAAAGGACACAATTACAAAAGAAGCTCCCCCTGCAGGGCCAGTTGTCTGTCTGTCTGTCTGTCTGTCTCTCTCTCTCTGTCTCTCTCTCTCTCTCTCTCTCTCTCTCTCCCCATATCACTGCCCTTAAGAAGATTGAATTGCATGGCTTCACATTCCTGAAGACACACACACACAAACAGCCTGTGCCAGTTACCATCACTCCTGTCAGGTAGTTTTACAGAGAAAGTCGAAATCATCTTGTGTTTGTTCTTGGGGGTAATTCCCAGATGGTTCCAGGGAGCTCACTGAAACCTTATCCCATCGTGAGGCCAAGGGGACTCTATCTCATCATGAGCCATTGTGTGAAATGCGAACAGCACACCTTGCCATGGTACCATGGTAACAGAGTTACTGACTGCTGGTTCTTGACGGAGTGACTGACTACTGGTTCTTGCACATAGTGTGGCTGGGTCTTCAGCTTTGATCAAGGATGTGTCTTAAAGAACCGAAGGGCATTTGGGCTCTTAAATGGGTCACTATGGTCTGACGTTAAAGCGATAATATTGTTTACCAACGATACTTGTTTTGTTTTTGCTTCTGGATTTGTTTATGCATTTCAGAGTTTTGTTTCATAACACTTGCAAGCTGGATGTTTCCGTTTTAAGCCCAGTTTACTTTCCATGGTTAGTCTGTGCTAATTCCCACATTTGTCTAGAATGTCTATGTGCTTCCTCCTAAATGCAGGTAGCCAATCACCATGTCCGTCCTCAACACATGTCGAAAATCCCAATGTCTCTTCTGTCAGCCGATGACGTGCAGGTTTTCTCGCTCGTTCAACCCTTCCACTGACTGAGTGGTCTTGTTTGTGTTTCCACAGGCCAGTTATCCAGTGTGGGAAGATTTCATCAGCAAAGCAGGCAAGCTGCAGTGTCAGCTCAGGTAAGCCACATCTGGAGCCAGTTTTTCCACAGTGAACGTCATGGTCGGGATATTGGAGAGAGCAGGGAAGGCTGTTCTCAGATCAGTGCAGAGGAGAGAGTGTCTGCTGGTCTCAGATCAGTGCAGAGGAGAGAGAGAGAGAGAGAGAGAGAGAGAGAGAGAGTGCTGTTCTCAGATCAGTGCCAGTCTGACAGGGTATCTTTTGCATATAATTTAAATAGATTGTCATACATTGTCCAGGCTTGAGGCCGTTTACTGAGGCATCATGAAGTTACATCAGGAAGAACAAAATTAACACTTTTGTGGACTGCAGCTATACTCCTATGTAGAGTGCATCATAATGCAATATCTCTGCATATAGCCTTGTACAGACGAGGTGTTAAAGGTGACTGTATTGACTAAATACACAGTTGTGATGCCTTGCGAAACATTAGATGCACGAGGAAGCACACCGACGTGTCGTGGTTCTTGTGTGGCCTGTGTTGGTCGTGTTTGTTGAATCGACGATTCTTCACCACACCAATCGAAGGCTCATCTGGAACGGAAGATTGTTCAGGATGCTCACGGCATGCGATTTAAAAAAAATAAATAAATAAAGTGATTTGCATGTTGCAGCAAAACCACAATATTGAGCCACAGACGATATATTGTGCAGCTCCTGACGGTCCCAGCATTCCATTATGGCGGTGGTCCACTTCAGCAGCGAGGCGAACACAAGTGTGCGATGTGAAGAGCCTTTCAGCCCTGCAGCCGAGCGCTGCGCTCACGGAGCTCACGGAGCTCACGGAAGCACGTTATGAAAGAGTCCGCATCAAAAGAGGCTTCCGTGTTTTCAGGCGGTTTGGAATTCGATATGGGTTTAGACGTATTAATGCCGATCTCTATTCCAGGGCGTAGGCACAATGGTGTTCAAAGGGTTTTGTTTGTTTTTTTTGCTTTGTTTCTGCTGGAAATTCCGTTTGTTTTTCTTCGTTGAGATGAATGTCCTTTTCCAAATAAGCGTTGCATCGGCTCACCAATACTGCGGTCGCATCTGGGCGTGTGACAAGGAGCTTGACTTCCCGGCAGGCACCCCCTCACCACCCCCCCACCTCCCAAACGTGAGGCTCGCCCAGTTTGTTCAAGGAGAGGCCCGGGCGCACACTGCCTGTGTGAGCAGGTCTGTTTGATCTGTGTGAATCATTCTGGGCACAAAGGACACTTTAACAAGGCGGCGATCCTGGTAGCCGTGATGAAGCCCCTGTTGTGCTGTCAGAAACCGAGGCCAAAACAAACAGCCTAACCCACAGAGCCACTCCAGTCGTCGTCGTCGTCGTTGTTGTTGTTGTTGTTGTTGTTTGTTGTTGTGAAGTCTTGGTCTTGCCTGCTCTCTTGCCCGTCCTCTAGCTGCAGTGATCTGAGGGCACGTGGACCCTGTCACATGCCGTACGAGTCTTGCCGCAAGATCACGCCTCTCTCGCTCCTCTCTTTATTCCCATAGTTAAAATATCAAGTCGCTTTTCCCGTATGTGATCCAGATTATGCCCTGGTTTAGTTTTTGGAGGGGTTTTTTTTTTTGTGTTGTTTTTTTTCCTGTCCCAATGACCTACAGTACAACTGCTTCAGTTCCTGGCTGGTTTTTTTTTTTGCCTTTATTTAATTCTTAAAAGTTTGTCCTGTTCTGTGTTTGCATTCATGGTAAAACAGTGGGTCCTCTGTGTGACCCAGCTGAGAGAGTGGGGCATGAACTCCTCTTGTTTTCTTGTTTTAATAAGTCTTGGTTATTCCTGAGCTGGAGAGATTTGCTGGTGGAAACACTTAACCAAGATCAGGAAGTTGAGGTCACGGTGCATGTGCTTTAGCGTGCGTGTGTGTGTGTGTGTGTGTGTGTGTGTGTGTGTGTGTGTCTGTCTGTCTGTCTGTCTCGGAGCGCACACACACACACACACACAGGCCTTTGATACGGTGTTTGTGTGTTTGTGTGTGTGTGTGTGTGTGTGTGTGAGAGTGTGTGTGTGTCTGTCTGTCTGTCTGTCTTGGAGCGCGCACACACACACACAGGCCTTTGATACGGTGTGTGTGGGTGTGTGTGTGTTTCTGAGTGTTTGTTTGTATGCACACACACACACTAGGATGATTTGCTAGTTGTTATACCACAGGTGGGGTGTGGAAACTTGGCACCAGCAACAAGCTTCAGGGTGGGAACCCTGTAGCCAAGAAAGCAAAGATACAGGCCCAAGGGCCTGGATAACTGCTGTTAAAGGAGCAGCAGACACGGTCAGATGAGCCCAGATCCAGCACAGAGATGTTGGGCTGATGTTGAAACCGCCTGCTGATTTGCATGGGGGTTCGTCTTGTCCCGTCCTGCCTGCGCCTTCCCTCTCGCTCCTCGTCCCGCACCGTTTTGTGCGTCAGGGGCAGGTGGCGGTCAGGTGGTAACAGGACTCTGTGCGGGGCGCACCCCTGGGAGGGAGGGAGGGAGAGTGAATCTGCGCGCGAGTCAGCGGATCTGACTCCGCCGACCTAGGCTCGTGCGCCGGCTCTCGTGCGAGCCTTCAGCGTGCGTCACGTGACCCTGACACCATGGATACGTGATCGGATTTCACGTACCCCTTCGTGGCTGGCACGGCATGTGACCTGTGCAGGAGGAATTCCTCTACTCTCCCTTCCTGCCCTTCTGTTTTCCTCTGTTTAATTCCCTCTCCTCCATAACAGTCCTGGTAGTGTGTCTGCAGGGGATGGTAGGGGTTACCTGAGGTCACGACACGCCGTCTTGGTAGAAGAGAGACGAGCGCAACACGGTGGAATGTGGCATTTAGAATGGCTATTAAATAAATGAATGGCCTTTAAGAAGTGATTTACTGTGTGTGTGTGATTTACTTGCACTTAAATGATGCACTGGAGTGTGTGTGTGTGTGTGTGTGTGTGTGTGTGTGTGTGTGTGTGTGTGTGTGTGTGTGTGTGTGTGTGTGTGAATTTTTCAATGGGTTTGTAGATAACTGTATGTAATGGTTGTCGTTTTCGGATCTGCTCGTTTCCAGGACGACGGTGGTGGCGGTGGCCGCGTTCCTGGATGCCTTCCAGAAAGTGGCTGACCTGGCCACCAGCACACGAGGTGAGGAAGGGGCGGGGCACGGAGAGGAAGGGGCGGGGCACGGAGAGGAAGGGGCGGTGTAACGATGTTCCAGAGGGCGTGCATGGGAAAATGAGAATCATTTGTAAGACACGGTGGAGGATGGAGACGCCCGTCCACGTAGCCCTGCAGAGCAAAGAACATCAAACAGATCATTTGGACTGATGTGGAGGCGTGTTTGTACTTTGCGAAAGGCGTACGGTTCCTGCAGACCTGACAGGCCCCAGCATGCGCAGGCAGGGCTGACGTCGCCACTATAACGTCACCCTGTAGGCCTCCGTAGCGGGGTGCGATCACGTCTCCGACGGCAGGAGGCTCTCCTGCCTGGGTGGGCCGTCCCACGTGACCCACGGACCCGCGGGTGACAGGTGGTGCACACTGTTTTTAGCTTGGCACGCCCACACCTCTCATGTTAGGGGGATGGAGGAGTGGCCCTTTAAGTGCGGCCTGCCACACAGAGCAGGAAACCGCCTCACACGGGGCTCATCATGGCCGCCATAGCCCTGCTTCTCGCAGCCAGATGGTTTTGTGTGGTGAAAAAGCCCAAAGGCCTTTTGCACTAATGAAAAGGGGGTAAAATTCTAATTTTACAGTCTACCACATCATGTAGCTTTTACCCCCTTTTAGAGCTTAATGATGTGTAACAGTTACCCCAGTGCCCTCTCTCTCTCTCTCTCTCTCTCTCTCTCTCTCTCTCTCTCTCTCTCTCTCTCTCCCCCCCTCTTGTTCCCTCCTCGTTCTCCCTTTCTTCCTCTCCCTCTTCTTCCCTCCCTCAAGCTTTAGTTCACAATTTAAAACACATAATCTGATATCGTCCAAGCAGAGAGTCCAGAAAGTGGCTTTAATGGCGTCCGTGTGCCGGTGTGTATGGTAGTAATCACCCAACGGACATTTAAGTCTCTTATCAAACAGGTTCTGCTTCTCCATTACTGTGAACCGTTTGTGCAGAGAAATACAGTGTCTGTCCGACCAGCCAAAAAAACTGCCTTCATTACTAAAAGGTGCAGGGCAGACGTTAAGATCACCGAAGTATCGCAGAGAACATTCCGGTTTGCACGTGATGTCGTGTCCGTTTTGAGTGCTGTCCCGCGCAGCTGGAGTGGATCCTCTCGCATCTTGTGATATAATTAAAGCGGGCAGGGAGTCTTGTAGCTAACAGCCAATCACAAAGCAACTTTTATTGGACTTTTCCAAAGCCACTGCATGCAAGGCCCTTTCTGGGTTGTTTTTTTTTTTTTTTGATGGCGGGGTTTGGCTATTTTCATTTGTTTATTGTGGTACTTATAGAGGGACAGCTTCTGAGAATCATTTGAGGATTTCTGCTTCTGTGGTCATAGGGAGTGTGTGAGTGTGTGAGTGTGTGAGTGTGTGAGTGTGAGTGTGAGTGTGTGTGTGAGTGTGTGTGTGTGAGTGTGTGTGTGAGTGTGTGTGTGAGTGTGTGTGTGAGTGTGTGTGTGAGTGTGTGTGTGTGCATGCGAGCGACTGGGCCAGGCTGCTCAATCATTAAGTGCAGGGAAAACGAGTGGAAGAGGCTGTAGTGTATCGGCTGCCGAGTTTACCAGCAGTTGAGAATGATAAAATGATGCAAACAAAGAAACACACACACACACACACACACACACACACACACACACACACTAACCGGTGGTGCTCTGATTTTTGTAGCTACATCCGTCTCTCTGCACCCAAAAATACCCAGAGGTTGTTGTTTTTGTGACTGACTATTGTGTGACGGGTATCTGCCGTGATGCACAACCACCACGCAGCGCGAGGAAGTTTAAACCCTCAGGAATTCCCCACACCCAGCCTGTTCACACACATGAACTCTCCTCTTTGGACTGTTATTGATCTCAGGAGTGTTATTTTTTGGGGTTTTTTTTTTTAACTGTTTGGCCCAAAGAACAATGTTTTGTTGTTGTCTGTGTTTTTTTTCCCCCAGATTTGTCTAGTAGTTAATATTTATGACGGTTCACGTGTCGTATTGTCAGACCTGTAACGCAGCCGAGTCGCGTCTTGACTCGTGTTCTGTTACATGGTTGTAACTCTGTAACAGTGTCTCCTCTTTCTGTTTGCTGTTGTTACTGTTCTCTCTCTGTGTTTGGTGGTAACAATCACCGGGACCAGGTAAGACATCGCCAGGTGGGGGCGGGGGGGGGGGGGGCCCATCCCAGCTGC
>JAOXYF010000008.1:19102095-19112888 GCA_028565775.1 Sternarchorhynchus goeldii
AATCGTACGTGTCCTGCATGGTCGGCTAAATGCTAAACCGTTTCAAAGGAACGGTTTGTGACGTGTGGCTGTGTGTTCACTGCCTGCAAGAATCACAGATTTGCACCTCAGTGGCAATGCCCCACATCTCCCCAAACTGCTCCCTCTGGGTGGATGGGGGTGTGGGTGTGTGTTACTCTTTCTGATGCGGAAGGTCTGTTCAAGCTTCATTTGCCAGGAGATCCAATTTTAAGCAGCAGTAAATATATCAATCAGAACACGCAGTAATTATCCTGGGTTATATATCAGGATGGGGTTATATATCAGGATGGGGTTATATATATCAGGATGGGGTTATATATATCAGGATGGGGTTGTATATCAGGATGGGGTTGTGCATCAGGATGGGGTTGTGCATCAGGATGGGGTTGTATATATCAGGATGGGGTTGTATATATCAGGATGGGGTTATATATATCAGGATGGGGTTATATATCGGGATGAGGTTATATCAGGAAGGTGTTTATATCAGAAGGGTGTTCTGGGTCTTGCTGTTCACTCTTATCTAGAATGACTTTATGTAGCATGTTAGAAGTAGCATTGCGTTGTGTATGATCTTCTGTTTAAGCCAGGTCACATAACAAAGACCACATAACCTGATGTGTCAGCCTTGCCTCACAGGGAGATGCATGAGCATCAACCATGTTTGTGTTTGTTTGAATGTTTATATCCGTTGTACTTTGTGTTTGAATCTTCATTATTGTTTGTTAGTTTGTCTGTTTGTTTGTTTGCCTGCTGCATTGAGTTTTGTGTGGTGTGTTAATGGTTCCCGGTCTCCCCTCCTCCCCTCTGTTCTGTCCCACTTCCTGCCTGTGCCCTGCCCCTTCCTGTCTCTAACAGCAGTCTGAACAGTGTGAACAGTAGCGATTCGCGCTCCAGCGGCTCACACTCTCACTCCCCCTCCGTGCACTATCACCACCGCAGCCCCGCCCTGACTCAGCCTCTGCCCGGACGCCTCGCCAGTGTCTCCTCCCACGACTCCGGCTTCGTCTCGCACGACGCTTTCCAGTCCAAGTCGCCTTCGCCCATGCCGTGTGACCCGCCCGCGCAGGTAAGAGCTCACGGAGGCGCGTCCAGTTGTGGAAGGTCCCCCCGGGTCCTGTTCACTTCCAGGTCAAGTGATTTGCTCATCTCTGAGGTGAAAGAGATGCCCCGTATCCCAGCGTCGAACCCCAGGTGTCGTATTGTGACTTTTTCTGCTGAATCATGTCCGTTCGAAAGGCCCCGCCTCTTAGCATTTTAGCAGTGTTAGCATTTAGTTGCCCGGCGACCAGTTATGCTCTTCGGTTTGCTTTTATTTCCCATGAGGCACTGGAAATTCTTTAGGAGGGCTTGTGTGATTGGACTGCTGGCGGCGGTCTCCCTCGCACTACTGATCTGGGTACAGTTCCTTGTTTGCGTTTGTAGCAGTGGGAAACCTTAGAGACTAGAGGCGGTATCTAGCGAGTCGCTGAAAGCTAATGAGGCATGAGCAGCCACACTAACCGCGTGGAGCCACTGCTTTATTGTTAGAACTATTAGCGTTAGCGTTTTTTGGCCGAACCTCTCCTTTAGGTTCAGACCGTGGCCTGATCCAGACTCTGCCCTCGCCCCGCCCACAGACCCACAGACCGTTTAAAAACACCCTCTCCCCGCCCACAGACCCACAGACTTTTTAAAAACACCCTCGCTTCGCCCACAGTCCCACACACCCTGGGAAAAAGCCAGTGTGGGAACGCCGGGCCGGCTGAACTCCAGCTGAAGCTGAAGTGGTCGCCGACCCAACCGCGAGAGCCCGGGGCCGAGGTTTAAATCCCGCCTCCAATGACTGTTCCGTCATCTGAGCTTGGGTGTCGGTCCGACCACAAATCGGGTCACAAGAGGGTTCCTGGAGTACCACCCCCCTCACCACTTCTAATACAGCTGCTGATTGGTGGTTCGCTCACTCTCTAATGCAGCTATACAGCTGCTGATTGGTGGTTCGCTCACTCTCTAATGCGGCTCTTATTTCAGCCACTTGTACTAACTGGCAAAATAATCCCTGCCTAAACTTTCTACATTCTCTTGTTTATTTAGTTTTGTTGCATCGGTTATAACCTCAAGCTTCTTTTCTCTCTCTTTCTCTCTCTCTCTCTCTCTCTCTCTCTCTCTCTCTCTCTGTCTCTCTCTCTCTCTCTGTGTTCTTTTCATGCTGGCTATATGCTGCGATCCCTTTACACTGTTCGTGTGCTGGGGTGTGCGTGCGACGTCCTGTGTGTGCGTGTGACGTCCTGTGTGTTCGTGTGTGTGCGTGCGCCGTTCCTGGCTGTGCGTGTGCTATCTCTGGGTGTGGTCTTCCCGCTGTGGCTCTGTGCGCTCTGCGTGCAACAGCCCTCCAGCTCTGGCTCGTCGGACGCCTCCGAGACGTGCCAGTCAGTCAGCGAGTGCAGCTCTCCCACCTCCCTCTGCTCAGCTGGGGCCGCCGCCTCCACCGAAAAGGTGACCTCCCCTACGGGACCCCTGCTCGCTACAGCCGCTTCCCATTGGCTCTCCCATTAACGGGGGCTCCATACCATTGGTCCTCCGCTGCGCCAGGCCCCTCCATCAGTGCATCCCTATTGTGGTCTTGTAGTAGAATCTGTTCTTCCGTTTCTGGGCACACACCTCCTCCACGGGCGTTTTTCTGGACATACACCTCCTCCACAGGCATTTGTCTCCCATATGGATTAAGTTTCCAGCATTGTTTGTTCTCTGTATCTTTTCTGTTGTTTACTTTGCCATGTATTTTGCCACATTTTTTCCCACATTTTTTTTTTTATGTTTTTGTGTATTCATTCATTTTGTATATTTTGTTTTCTCTCCATTTTGTTTTTGTTTGTTTGTTTGTTTGTTTGTTTGTCCCGTTTGCCTCTGCCGCACACGCTCAGTTGTCCAACGGCTTCGACCACTACGACCTGGGAGAGCCAACCTACCTGATGGCTTTCCCCTTCCTCCCCCCTCCTTCCTCCATCTCCTCCTCTTCCTCCTCCTCGTCCTCTACCCTGAGGTCGTGGTCTCGGCCGGGCTCCACACTGCTCCCAGATTACCCTCTTTACTGTGGAATGCTGCCTCCCTCTTCCAAGGTCCCCAGCTGGAAGGTTTGTCCATCCATCCATCCATCCATCCATTCATCCATCCATCCATCCGCCCGCTCCCTCCTCTTCTCACCCGTTTCATCGGCTTCTCAGAGGTGGCGCAGTGGGCATGAGTCGCCCCTAGGTGGCAGCACGCATTCACTTTTAGAGGCCAGTTACAACGCATTACATTCTCATAAAGGGTTTGCTGAATTGACGTTGTAGACTGGGTTGATTTGAGGCTTTAATGTAGAAATATAACACTGACGTTTTAATTACTGGAAGAGAGTGTATTGAATTTCGTGTAATCTGTGTGAGAGATTATTCACATTTGAACACCTTTTAATCTCTTTAGTATTTACTATAAATTAGATCAAAGAAACTGTAAATTCCATCTAGTACGGTACTATATTAGTTTATAGAACCTATAACAGTACTATATTAGTTTATAGAACCTTCTATTACAGTACTATATTAGTTTATAGAACCTTCTATTACAGTACTATATTAGTTCATAGAACCTTCTAGTGCAGTACTATATTAGTTCATAGAACCTTCTAGTACAGTACTATATTTGTTCATAGAACTAAGCTGACCTCACAGGGAAGGTTCAATATTAGTTCATAGATCCTTCCCTGTGAGGTCAGCTGAGAAACACACCAGTCCTTGCTGGTGACTGCCGTGGCCTGTGTGTGTATACACTCCAACACACCAAACAGATTACAGCTGATGAAACACACACACACAAACACACACACTGCACCTGCGCAAACTGTAATAACTCAAAAGAAAATCGCAGTTTCCTGAAAGTGCAGCTTCTAATCACGAGTGTACTGAGTTCTGAGGGAGTCCCACATCTTCTTGATCTTTTTCCTTCCACAAAATCACATGCGGAAACATCAAGGTAAATGACCAATCTCACTGAGTCAAATTTAGACTGAGCAGCCGATCAAAAAGCTCCCTCATGGCCCACCAACTATGCCGATTCAGCTTGAGTAGGGCGTTACGAGGACGGTACGGTCTAGATGCCCGGGAGACGAGTCGGTCTGTCCTTGGACCTAAGAAGAACATGAGCAATGATAAAAGGTGTTAAACTCCTCAACTGTGGCTTAATAAAAGATATCAATGGGCAAAAAAAACACATGTAACCACAGGACAGTATAGCCTGATGCTGATGTTTTTAAGAGTATGTGCAGAAGTGGTTAAACAGTGCCACCCAGTGGCCGGCATTAGCGGCGCAGTAGAATTCAGCTGGAAGCTTGGCGGTTCTGCCTGAGGTCTAATGCTTGCCCTTGGCTACAGGACTGGGCCAAACCAGGCCCATATGATCAGCCCATGGTGAACACGCTGCGGAAGAGGAAGGAGCCCAGGGAAGGTGTTGATCCCGGACCCTCTTACCAGCCGACACAGGCCACATCCTTCCCCGACGACGAAGCCAAGGCCAGGAGCTCGTCGACAACCCCGAAGGTACGTCCGCTCCAGCATCACGATCTAGAGACTCCACCTGTGTTTCTGGGTGTCGGTTTCAAGCCCAGCGTGAAAGATGCCACTGTCTGGGACAAAAGGTTCCTTATGGTTGATGGAAGCAGTACAGGCAACATTTAAACACTGTGTGTAGATGATGGAGGAGATGGAGGAGCAGGAGGAGCTGGCTCTGGCTCTGGCTCTGGCTCGTGGGCTGCAGTTGGACACCCAGCGCTCCAGCAGGGACTCGCTCCACTGCTCCAGTGGTTACAGCACCCAGACCACCACACCCTGCTGCTCTGAGGACACCATCCCCTCCCAGGGTACATGCGCAGGTGTCTGAGATGGTGTGTGTGTGAGTGTGTGTATGCGCACAAGTTAGAAACAGTTTAATTATGCTCTCAGGTGTTAATGTGTTGTTTGAGAGCAGCATATGGAAACCAGCTGTTTTTATAGTATTTCTGTTATATTTATATATATATGTATAACATGTTATTTCTAATATTTCCTTTTCTAACATGTTCCACATGTGCATCTTGTCCTCAGTTTCTGATTATGACTATTTTTCGGTGACTGGCGACCATGAGGTGGAACAGGACTTTGACAAATCCTCCACCATCCCACGCAACAGTGACATCAGCCAGTCCTACCGCAAGCTCTTCCAGGCGAAGCGTCCGGCCTCCACGGCGGGCCTCCCCTCCACGCCCGGCCCAGTCATCGTCACGCCCGGGGTGGCCACCATCCGCCGCACCCCGTCCACCAAGCCCTCGGTCCGGAGGGCGTCGGCCGGCGTGGGGCCCATCCCCATCAAAACGCCCATCATCCCGGTCATGACCCCCACCGTGCCAGACGTGGCCGCGATCCTCCGCACCACCGGGGAGGAGTGCGAGGAACCGGCCAGCCCCGTGACCGCCGTCCCGGGCGAGGACCCGGACCAGGAGGGCGTCCTGCCTGTGGCCTCCTGGAGCGGTCAGGCCTCCACCAACCCTCCCCTGCCCCAGGGTCAGCAGGCCCTGGACGGGGAGCTGGAGGGAGAGGACTCCCTGGAGGGAGACACCATGCTCCTCGCCATCCGCCGCGGGGTAAAGCTGAAGAAGACGTTGACCAACGACCGATCTGCGCCACGCTTCGTATAAGAGAACCGTGGTGCTTCGTAAGACTTTATTAAGCTTCATTAGGATTCGTTGTGACGTCGTTGAGCCTTCTTGGAGGGGTGGAGGGCTTTGCCTGCTCTGGTGGCCTGCAAGCATCAGCTGATCCATGGTGGATCCTTCTCCCTGAGGCACGGAGGGACTCCCAACTCCTGGATGGTGTGTGCAGGATGATTCAGACAAATGTGGGTGGAGAAAACACAGGGCAAAGAGGACCACAAGCCTCCATTATATATATCCTGTAGAATTCACTAACTGTTGCTGCCTTTTTGAACTCTCTCTCTCTCTCGTATCCTCCTACCCTCTGTAAATGCTCTACTCCCCGTCTTCCCGAGGTGCCAAACTGCTCTGTTCCTGCGTCCCGCCCTCTTCCCGCGTGTCCCGTTCTCTTCCCGTGTGAGACTGACCGGCGCCGCAGACTCTCCCATCCTCCTGACTGTCAAAGCAGTGCTCTGCGCACGTTGATCCGCTCGCCGTGACGAGCCTGATCGACAGGCGAGTGTCTGGAGGTGCTGAACGTTCGTCCAGGGCTCGACGCGGCAGGGCGTGCGTTAAAGGCCGGTTGATTTTCTTACGTTGACACTTCTATGTTGAAAAAGAGAGTAGTAGTTTTAAAGGTTGTGTTTTTATGTGCGTTATAACATTACACAAACGCATATCATCTTTCTTATCATAAGTTAAAATCATAGCAGGTTGTTTAGAGGAATCAGTTTCTTTAGTTCTTTGTAATGTGTACTCCTTTAGTGACCAGGGCTCTGAGTGAATATAGTTTATTGTTTAAGCACTAGCAAAAGCCCTTTTACAGTTTGTACAGAAGTGTAAATAACGACAAGGGGGAAACCGTGACCCACCAACTTTTAATTTATTCACCTGCTCAGTACTCTGTTTAAATCTGTCAAAATAGATCCAGTTCTCTCATGTATGTATGCTATGAAATATGTTGTATATTATGTTAATATGCTGATATAATTGCCCTAAAAAAAGAGTGTGCATACACACACACACACACACACACACACACACACACACACACTGTTTAGCTGATCTCCCGTTCATAACACTGTTGTCAGTTTTCCAGCGCAGGACCAACACAACTTGTCAAGTGTTACAACAGCCACTTCATTTCACATGGCTTTCCAAGCACAACGCCTGTTGGCTGGTCTGGAGCTTACCCGCATAAAATTGGTTTACAGGTTAAAAATATCACGCTAGAATTTGTAAGGACCTCTGAAAACTGGCTGTCACTCAACAGGTATCCATGGGAACAAGCAGGTCAGTGGGAATTGGCCTGGCCCCTCCCCTTGTCCTTCATTTCATACACCTGTACGTTTGAGTTCGTTGTTCATCCACAACACTGGGTGTTTTAAGTTAGTTTCATTTTATTATTTATTCAAGTGCAAATCTGATGCATTCTCCATAAACATTACAGTTGTGTAACAAAGATCTGTGTCATCTGTGACTTACATAATTCGTTTTGAGTTTCTGATCATTTAAAATTGGTGCCGTTATGTTGTTGTTTTCTGTTCTTCCGCGTGTCTATATTGACTTGTGGTACGTTTTGTGTCGGCCTTAGATACGACACACAAAAACAAAAAAACCAAAATTACATTTCTCAGCTTCCTGCTCCGGTGTTGGATTTTCTGTGTGTGCTGCAGGCCTCGGTCACAAGCCCCTCCCACTTAAATGTAAACTCACCGCTGTATGACTTTCAGACCATCACTTCCATACTGGTTCCACACACTGGTTGGTCACAAGTATTTTAAGATTTCCTAAGCTTGTTCGTTCTTGCCATAGATTTAAAGACACGGTTCTTGCCGTGATCGGTTTTACAGCTAAACTAAACTGCTTAAGCTCTTGGTTTAAACATCAAAATATTCTTTTTCTGCAGGGTGGAGTGAGAGACTGGTGGTCACAATCACCTACTGAATCACGGCCATCTAAACTTTTTCTAATAAATCAAAGAGACTGTTGCTTTAGTGCATATTTCAATCGTAAAACTTTTGTTTGTTGTCTGTTAGATTAGCAAACCCTAAACTGGCGGTTTGGTCCTTCTTCCTATACAGCATAAGTTTAGAAATATGGCTTACAGACGACCCCCAGCTGCATCCATCCATCCATGTACCAATACATTAAACACGTGCAATATTATGGAATTACATTAACTTGGCGGATGCTTGTATGGGTAGGACAAGAGCTGTACTGTGTGTGCGTGGGCAGATGTGTTGCCACACACAGCTAGAGAACATCTAGATATGGTCCTGTCTTAACCTGCCAAAGCCTGCGTTCGCTACATGCTAGTTATTTCCCATCATCCCTTTCGTACTGCAGACGACAGTAAGTAATGAGGATCATCCATGACTTTGTTCGATATATAGGTTGAGTAGTTTATACTGGTGAGCCTCTCTCCCTGTGCTATTACACCAACTTTGTATTGTTTTCCAGTATAATGACTGCTTCAGCATACATTAAAGAGAAATCGCATTCACAGGCTGTGTGTATTCATTTGTGTAATATGTATAATTAATTTGAACTTGGTGTGATTAATCAACTGGAATGCTGGTGAGTACTGTTCCTCGTGCCACACGGCTATCAGCCCGGTGCGTAACCTTGAACTGCTTCCCAAAATCTAGAACATTTATTACCTTACTGTTCCCACACAACAGATTAACAGCTGCTGGACTGAATTTCCAAAATTGACTGGAGTGATTTCCAAATAAAAAACATCCTGTCAAAACTTTGGTTTACAGCACACTGAGGTTCTTAGTTATTTAGGTGTAGTGTAGTAGTCAGTGTAGGGAGTATAATAAGTAGTGAGTAGTACAGTGTGAGTAAAGTGTATTCAGTGTAGGGAGTATAATAAGTAGTGAGTAGTACAGTGTGAGTAAAGTGTATTCAGTGTAGGGAGTATAGGATAGTAAGAGTAGTGTTTGTAATGTAATAAGAGTGTAGTGATTGTGTAGTGTAGGGAGTATAGCAAGTATAGAGTACCGAGTGTATTCGGGGTAGTCAGTAAAGTCCTCAATTTTTTTAATATACCAGCATACTATAAATTAATTTTCTTTCTAGTTTAAAATCAGTCAGAATAGTTTGAGTCAGTACCACTGTCAGTATGAGTTTTGATCTGTTTGAGTCTGAGTCAGTACCACTGTCAGTATGAGTTTTGATTTGTTTGAGTCTGAGTCAGTACCACTATGTCAGTGTGAGTTTTGATCTGTTGAAGGCCAGTACAGTTAAAAAAAAAATCAAGTTATAACATTTTATATGGAACCCAACCTAATAACCTGTTTGTGTGGACAATGTAATGCAGTTTTGAGCTTCTGCAGGAGGAGCTCATGCTAGAGGTTAACATGATTGTAATTCTTTCTTCTATTTCTTCCAGCTGTTAGCTCCAGGATTTCACCTGTTTCACCTTTACAGAGAGATCAGAACACATGGTGTCGGTTTTCTCTTTGGAAGGTCACAGTGATTCAAACATCACTTTGGTTCTCGTGTCCTTCCGAAGTCTGGAAACTGGTTCAGGGTTCCTTCTCAGTCTTCTTTAGCGTCTTTGAGTCGTGTTCAGACATGTGCCTGATCATCTGTGTCGAATCACGTTTGTAGCATGCAACGATAGAAACAATATGTATCCCTTTAAAAAACGGATGTGTGGTTGGCAATTTTTTACCGGTCTACAGTCTAGATAATGTTAACTCCTGAATACCAACATTAATAATGTTAATATGTTAATGATATGATGATGATAATGTTAACTCATGAACACCAACATAAGTTCCACCTCTCAGTTTGCTGTCAGGTGTGTCGTCATGACCAGATGTCAAACTGCTTGTCATAGTCACATTTCTGAGGCACACGTTTGTGTGGAGGACTCAACGCTGCCTCCTACGCCGTGGTCGCATCTAATGATGAAGCTCACAACACCATCATCATATTCGAGTAACTAAACCTTTATTTATGTAGCACTTTTCCAAGCTGTGTTACAAAGTGCTTCACAGAAAGCACTAGCAGTGCATTAAAAATAAAACTGTAAAAACACAATAAAACAGGACAGCACATTGTCAAGCAAACACTACAGGCCAAGATTAACAATGTCCAACCTCAAAGCCTAAAGCATACAGATTAGAGTTAGATTTACATCCCTAAACTGTTAGTTTCCAAGGCGACAGAGGGCGCGACGGTGCTGAACCTGAGTTGAAGAACGTGTTGTGTTACGGTTGAGTTACGGTTGATAACGTGTTGGCAGCCGCGTCCGAGCCAGCATCAACGAATTCCTCTCACAAACACAGCAGGACACGGCGGTTTAAGTTAGCAGGTGATGTACACAGCTCTCAGGTTACTGCGTAACCATATCTGATCCTGAAACTCCGACATTCAGCAGTATATTCCCAACTTTCTGTATTCACTACATGGTTTACTGTAGACATCCATAGAGCCTTTATGGCCATAGGGATGTGTAACATTACATATGGAGGTCGGTTTCACTGTGGTAGCTACATTTCCAAAGGCGGGATTGAATACCCTGTATAATTCAGAAAAATAAATAAAAGCAAATATTGTGTAAAAAAAAAAAAACGAAACACCAAAACCTATAGGCCATGTTTCCATTCAAATTCTTTATAATAGTTTTTGCGCTTTAAAATGGTTGTCCAGGTAAGATAAGTTTGTATCGTTTAAAGAATTCAGATTTCTGTTCCCATTGCCTATGTCTGCAAACAAGTTAAGCCCGAAAGCAATTTTCGTAAAGGATCACCTGAGTGGAAACGTCACCCACCAAACTCGTCTCCTTGTTATGCTTCTCAGAGTTGTTATTTGTTCCAGGTAATTATAATTGTTATACATTATTCAGACCTACATTTCTATCCTTTATAGCGTACAGTAAAAATTCAAGAACATTTTATGAATTCGGGCTTGTCACAGAAGATAAATCGCCTAGTAAGACAATGTCAGAGTTCGTATAAAAATGTTATTTTCATCGTTGTACTTAACTGGCAAAGAAATGCGTACAGTCTAGACAGAGATTGCGTTCGCCTTGCGTTCGTTCTTATCGAGAACACCTGAAACTAGGCGCAGG
>JAOXYF010000008.1:19113193-19127168 GCA_028565775.1 Sternarchorhynchus goeldii
CTAGGCGCAACCCCCCCCCCCCCCGTCTTCGTTTTCTTATACGTCACGCAAATCATAAAGCATAAAAAACATGGGAAATGTAGTTTCGCTGAACAGCTAAGCTCCTCTCCGAGAAAGCTACATGTCTGAACTTTGAAATACATTTCCCATATTTAAGAAGGAATGGGGGCGTGTTTAAAGGCTGCAAAATGCAGCAGTGAGAAAAACGGTCCAGTAAGGATAGCGGTTATATTCCCGTTTTGCACCTGGACACTGTGTCTGTGCATGAATCAGTACTGTCGTCAATTGTAAAAGAGAACTACAACCTCTGTCAAATATCGTCATAGCTACGTAAAGCCTGAGTCCGCTTTTCCAGCGGAACATTTTTCTAGGCTACAAAGGAGCGGTCATCACGAGGGAAGCAACCCGTGCCGTCACCAGGCAAAGACTATTTTCGCAAAAGGACATGAATAAGAAATATTACAGTTTTTCACTTTTAACCGATTTTAACTTGCTTGAGACAACCGGTGTTAGAGGATATATTCGCGTTCAATGGATGGCGCTTTCGATGTTGCACTGCTAAGTGTGTGACAATTTATAGCGGGACGCATCAGCAGAACCGTGTTCGAGGTAAGATACGTCCTCTGCGTATTAAACGCACGTTAACTTGTTCACTTTAATATTGATTCAGATTAATATTAATTCAGGCTCACGTATAGTCGTTTTTTCCGTTCGACTGTAATGATCTTTGTCTTGGGACTGACCTGTGCAACTTTTCCTCTCTAGGGTTCCCGATATAGCCTAGTATTTCCACCTTTTTCCAGTACAATGTTGCCGTGTTTGCGGAGTGTGTTGCGGCCGGCCCTCGCGCTAAGGTCGCACGCAATGCTGGGATGGATCGGCGGGAACGGCCCGACTGCCGTACCGAAGCCGTTGCCAGTGACGCCGGTTCACAGTTGCAACATGGGGACGCATCACCACAAGGAGCCGATGGAGCCCTTGAACTCGCCCCAAGGCGCGAGGGAGTTTATTTATAGACTACATCCTACCGAGCGCTCGTGCCTGCTGCGAGAACTCCACAGATTTGAGTCAATAGCGATCGCTCAAGGTAAGGAAAGAATTAGTAACTAAAGCTAACACGCACGCATTGGTAAATCTTTAATTTACAACAGTCTATGGTTATATGAAGGTTAAAAATGAACAAACGGGGTAAAACGCTATAATTCGTACATAACATGATATGTAGGATGTCATATTGTTGCAGTGTAGCGTAACCTATTAGACTTTGCGAGTGGAATATGAAATATTCACATGGGAGAGCTGTTACACACATGCCTGGACTTCACTTTGCACAGGAGGATGTAGATCCATATCGGTAGTCATATTAATATTAAAACCAGCTTTAATTCGCATATGTTGCATATACTGAAATATGTAAGTGTGTGTGTGTGTGTGAAGTAGTCCTCCCTTTTCCAGGGGGTTTTAAGGTGCACCAGTTAAACTTGGCATTGTGCCTCCCAAACCCTCTTCATCCCTCACGGTAGATCGACACGCTGCTTGAAGGCTTTACAATAAGAGATCGCCGCTTCTTTCGTTTCTACCGACTTCAGTGTTTCTCAGCAAACTCCTCGTGTGGTAACGTGTGTCTTCCTTTCCACGGGGGATCCAAGCCTCGCCCCCACCCCCCGTCGTTATTCTGAGGAACTTACAGTCTTTGAGGAGCCTCGTCCAAACTTTCTTCTCTCCGCTGGGAGACCTTGCGTTTGAAAATTTGCTTTGTCAGCATGTATAGATTTCACAGTAGGCCTGAAGCGAAAATTAACCTTGGATACGAATATGTGTTTGTTTAAACCTAATATGTCTAAAACAGAGATTGCTGTGAGATTCAAATAAACATGTTTTAAACGTCAATCTCTGTTGAATTTTGGTCTATCTAGTGTTTGAACTGTTTTGGCAGCGTTCCAAAAACAGGCAGATGTTGGAATCTGAGACAAGGATGCTGTCGGCAGACTGACGTGTCTATATGGATCTTGTGTTTCTGTGTGTGTGTATGTGTGCATTTGTGCCAGCTTTCGTGTGTGTGTGTGTGTGCTTTTAACTTTGACCAGCCTCTACTGAGGCATGGCAATTTAAAACGACAATTAAATTGACGGCGTAACTCACAGTGGAGGAAAAATCAAATTTTATACCGGCTTGCCGGGTAAGAAACCTTCAGAATTTCTGACGCACCGAAGAAATGAAACCATAATCAAATAAAATCTTAAGTCAGTAAAGAAAAACATTTGTTATAGGATCAGATTTGCAGAATTAAACTTTATTTGTCAGATTTCAATTTGAGTGAATTTCTCAGAATTCACTGTATCTCACTCCAGTCCCAGGACACATTTCATTCATGTCAGATATGCACAATAAAACTGAGGATGAATTTAATATAGTCACGGATCATGAGAGATTTGTATTCATGAGCGTTGGGGTTGCAGGTGTTTAATGGCACATTTATGCCTGAGCCATGATTCCCTGGAGAAGAACAATTGAGAGGTTTTGAATCTTCCTGCCTGATGTGCCGCGTACAGCTTCCAGTAGAGCGGTGCTGTGTACCGGAGACCCGAGTCCCAGTGTGTTTCTCAGCTTTGAACAACCGGCTCCTCCCCAACGAATCATCTGCAGACGTTTCGTCCGTCTCCATCTATATGTAGATGTGTTGAGAGCTGCTGATTTGTGTTTGCGTGTTTTAGCAGTTTATGACTGTTCATCACAGACCTGTGTTTCTGTTTCTTCAGCCTGCGTTTACAGGAACCCGGGGAGAGATTGGACTTGAAACGTGGTGTAATAGTCCTTCTGCTGTTTACACAAGACCAGCAAACTCTCAGTTCTGCTAGAGAAGGAGAGGGAGAGAGAGAGAAAGAGAGAGAGATCAATGGGGAGAGAGTGTTAGGGTAAGAAAAGAAGACATGGAATGAGATGGAAAGTGAGAGGTGGAGAGAGAAAGCTGGGGGGTGGGGCCGAGGGTGGGTGGGGGTATTCTACATGTAACATTTGTCTCCTGGTCCTCTGTCCAGCGGAACGAGCTCGTTACCATGGCAATTAGACCTAAGCATTTCAATGAGTGGTTCCGTTGTCTGAAACCGATTTCTCTTAAGGGCTTGACAGCCCGCACCACGGAGGAATGCTCGTAACGATTCCCCCGTCGCACGGGCTGGAGGAAGCATCTGGCAACCCGTTGCTGTGCGCTGTCGGATGACTGAGAAGAACTGAGAAGTAGCTTTTCCATCCTACTGCTTTGAATTAAAATGCTTCTCTGCCTGGGTGTGCAGTGAAGGCAACAGAACTAAACCAGTCCAATTAGAGTCTGTTCAGGACTTTCAGAAGGTAAAGTGCAGGGATTTGAAGACACTTTCCAGTTTCACAATAGAGACCATATTTACAGTAGAGAAAGGTTTGCATAATTTGAAGGTGAGAAGTGGCAGTAATTAGACGAAAATAGAGCTGAATCCGTAGTGTGTTTAGGTTGCTAATAACACCAGACTGTCTGTGTGATTTTCCTCCGTATTTCCTTGATCTCAGTCTCTCTGGAGTGTCACTTGTACATCCCGAACGTTCTCGCCACTCCTTTCCCAGGCTGGCGCCCTCGGGTCCGTGTTTCCGGCTGGGCGTCCCCCCCGCTGGCTCCAATTACATCACGTATGAAGATCCGTGAGGGCCAGGGTGATTTATAGGTGCGGTGTCCGGTGGGGGGAGGGGGTGACCTTGAGCCCCCGCTATGACCCACACTGCCACAACCTCTCCATCCAACTCACGAAAGCCCACGTGCCATGACACATTTACAAATGCGTTATTTAAAGTCTCGCGCCAGTCCTGCTGAATAAGCAGACATCTTCTTCACATCTGAGATGCGTTTGAGTAATGAGTCCGTTTGAGATGCGTTTGAGTAAGGGGTACGTTATTTGCACGTTCGTTCCTGTACGGTGCGGTGAAAGAACTCACTTCATCAGACCCGATCATCCAGAACCTTTGTGTGGGCAGGCTGTATGATGGGTTTTGCTCATTTTGATTTCATTCTTGGCCGTGATATTAAAACGCTCTTATGTTCAGATTTCTCCCTTCCAAATCAGCTGGACGGTACTTCAGAGCGGCGTTTCCATCGAGTAAAAAAAAATCCTTTTTTTTGTTTTGTGATTAAAGCGTCTCTCCCGTATCCATGCGATCAGTCCATGAGACAGTGGCAGTGTTCAACACTTACCATCTTGAATATCATTGGCTGTGCTATATATATATATATATATATAGGAATAGGGTATAATATATATATATATATATATGGAATACAGGGCATATGAAGAACTATGCTTGCACAGCTGATGAAACATCCTGTGTTTTTGGAAACCTTGTGTACTTCTCATATCTCTACTGCCTAAATACATTACACTGCAGTTGCTCTTCTGGAATAATCTTTGTGTGTGTGTCATATATATATATATATATATATATATATATATATATGCACACACACACACACACACACACACACATTACCTCTGCTCCGTTACCTCAGTTGGTCTGTCAGCTGTTATGATTAATCTGAGCCTTTTCTCTAAATGATGAGCTGGTCTCTAAATGATGAGCTGGTCTTTAAATGATGAGCTGGTCTCTAAATGATGAGCTGGTCTTTAAGTGATGTATTGGGATTTTTCTGGCTGCCTGTCCTGAGCCAAGTGTGGTGTACACATTCAATCAGAGAGGGTAACCAACTGACCAATCAGAGAGGGTAACCAACTGACCAATTAGAGAGGGTAACCAACTGTAGCCAGAACTGTCAGATACTTGTGTACGTCTCGCCCCGCTCAGCCTGGGTAATCATGTCAGACAATATCCAGCAGGAAGATCATATTTGTTAGCTTAGATGAATTGATTGCCTGGGTTACATCATACAGTGTCCAATGTTACAGCGTGTTAAATAGGTCAGGCATTAGCCAGTTTAGGAGAAATTGTACGAGTGAAAGCAAATGTTGTGGAAGGGTGAACAACAGGCCTTTGTAAGCAGCAGAGGCTTCTGGCTAAAGTTCTCCACTTGTACATTTGATTACACAGAGTGAATATGTGTGTGTATTTGTGAGTGTGTGTTTGTGTGTTTATGTGTATGTGTATTTGTGAGTGTGTATGTGTTTGTGTGTGTGAGTCAAAATGCAAATGCCCTTTAATGTAATCAGCCCAGAGGTCAAACGGTCTCCATAGAGTTGCAATCGTGCTTAGCTTGAGGTCATTTTGAGACGTTCCCTTCTCAGAACTCCCTTCCAGGCTCAGAGGAAAACCAGGCCCGGTTCACCAGCGCTCCAGTCTGCAGGAGCACGTCTGCCGCATCACCTCTCTCCGGACGTCTGCCGTTGTTAAACCGCCGTTACGACGCTTAGCAACGAGGTCGAAACATTCAGATGGCATCGGCGAGAGGCGTGGTAGTAAATCACAGTGCAGGAGGACAGGAAGAACAATGGCTGAAGCAGACGTGGGGTGATCTGCTACCTTCAGTGTCTTCTGGTTTGGCTGGCGTCTGATGGAGAGGGAGGGTGTAGCTGATGGAGAGGGAGAGTATAGCCGCAGTGGGCTGTTTGGGTGGGGCAAAGGGAAATGAAAGGTGAAGAGTTTTGAAAGGTGAAGAGTTTTTAAAAGGTGAAGAGTTTTTAAAGGATTACTGAGGTGCTTTCATCCTTCCTTGAAAGAGTTAGAGAAGTGGTGGTGGAGCTTTGAATGTTGGAGTCTTCGAGGGCGCAGGAATGGCGGGTCAGACCTGGGTCAGACTCAAAACCTCCCTGCACCTACATCCTGGTGTGGCAGAGCTGGATGGGCATTGTGTGTGTGTGTGTGTGTGTGTGTGTGTGTGTGTGTGTGTGTGTGTGTGTGTGTGTGTGAGAGAGAGAGAGAGAGAGAGATGTGTAAAGTGTGTGTGTGTGTGTACTGGTCTCCTGGTATCTGTTGCCACGAGCAACGCCGCCTTTCTTCTTTATTTGTTCTGCTCCTCTGAGGCGGTGCGGTAGCGGCGGCTGCTCCCGGAGACGAAGACCGTCCTCGTCCTGCTCCTTCTGCCTCTCCTTAATTGCTTTTTGGGGGAATTCATCTGTGCCATGTGCCTCACGTCTCTGCGTTGTGCCTGGTGCTGCATTTCCAACTTCCTGTCCCTATTTCCTCCCTCCGAGGCATGAGGCAGGTGTGTCCAGGCGTGACTGGGTGTAACCGGGTGTGACCAGAGCCTGTCACCACACCGTCAGTAGAGCGTTCGGCTGCCCCGTCTCGGGAGATGAAGAACCTTTTCCCAGTACTCCGGAATGTTAAGAACAGATATGAAAACAGGAAGAGTGTCGCATCTCCTGAGGCTTCCTGATGGCCTCGGGAACCTGAATCGCAGTGGGGGTACAAACGCTTCGTCATTCCCACCTCATGTGCTGCCAAAGAGCAGAGAGCCAGAACACATGGAGTGAGACCAAACAGTGCCTTGTGTAGCTGCACAGCGTTTGTTCATTGATTTGAGTTTGTTCAGAGAAAGAAATGAATCCCTAAGAGGTCTTTGCTGAATTACCTTCTTCAAGTTGCAACAGTCTGAGAGCATAATGTTCAAGAAAAAGTGATGGAACAAACAGATCTGGTGCTTTTGATCTGCTGTGAAGTTCAACGAGCTTTTCGTGGAGGTTCCAAATTACTTGATTTTTGCTTGCAGTACTATGTAGTTATGACTTAAAACAAATTTAAACATTTAATAATACAATGTATATTTAAACTCTCTCTTTTCTCCTTCAAGCTCAGGTCCTCAACCAGAGCTTAGGATCTTGAGGGTCCTGTGTAGTATCCTTGCTGTTCCCAGAACTACACTGTTCTGGACGGAGATCTCGGGCGTTGTTCCTGGGATCTGTTGGAGCCACTCCCCCAGTTTGGTGGTCACATCCCCTAGTGATCCTGTTACCACAGGAACCACTGTTGCCTTTATCTTCCACATCTTTTCCAGCTCTTCTCTCAGCCCTTGGTATTTTTCTAGCCTCTTATGTTCCTTGTGTCTGATGTTGCTCTCACATGGGATCGCCACATCTATCACTACACTATGCTGAGGGACCAGTCTGATGAGAAGTGGGCTACTGGAACAAATACAAGACAAGAGTGTGTGTGTGTGTGTGTGTGTGTGTGTATACGGCTCAAAAAAATAAAGAGAACACTTAAACAAACACAATGTAACTCCAAGACACTTCTGTGAAATCAACCTGTCCAGTTAGGAAACATGGATTGTGAATCAATTTCACCTGCTGTTGTGCAAATGGAACAGATGAAGAAATGAGAGCCAATTAGGAAGACACCCCCTATAAAGGAATGTTCTGCAGGTGGTGACCAAAGACCATTTCTCTGTTCTCATCCTTTCTGGCTGATGTTTTGGTCACTTCTGCATTTTGTCAGTGTTTTCACCCCTAGAGGAGCGTGAGGTGGTGTCTACAACCCACAGACGTTGCTCAGGTAGTGCAGCTCATCCAAGATGGCACATCAGTGCGAGCTGTGGCAAGAAGATTTGCTGTGTCTGTTAGCACAGTGTTCAGAGCATGGAGGAGATACCAGGAAACAGGCCAGTACACGAGTAGATGTGGAGGGGGCTGTAGGAGTGTCAGAAACAGACTCCATGATGGTGATATGAGGGCCCGATGTCCACAAGTGGGGCTTATGCTTACAGCCCAACACTGTGCAGGGCGATTAGCATTTGCCAAAAAACATCAAGATTGGCAGATTTGCCATTGGCACCCTGTGCTCTTCACAGATGAGAGCAGGTTCACAATGAGCACATGTGACAGAGTCTGGAGACACCGTTCAGAACATTCTGGTGCAGCGGGCCCTGGTTTCCTGATGCATGACAATGTTCCTAGCATGAGGAAGGCATTGATGCTATGGACTGGCCTGCCTGTTCCTCAGACCTGAATCCAACCGAGCACCTCTGGGACATCATGTCTCGTTCCAGTCACCAACGCCTCATTGCACCACAGACTGTCCAGGAGTTGACAGATGCTTTAATCCAGGTCTGGGAGAAGATCCCTCAGGAGAACATCCACCGCGATGGCGTTGTAGGGTGGTCATACAGGCACGTGGAGGCCACACACATTACTGAGCCTCATTTTAATCTTTTTGCTATCAAGTCAGCAGTCTTCCTCATGACTGTGTAGCCTACAGAACTAGACTAAGAAACCATTTAAAGGCCTTTGCAGGTGTTTTAGAGTTAATTAGCTGATTAGAGTGTGGCACCAGGTGTCTTCAATATTGAACCTTTTCACAATATTCAAATTTTCTGAGATACTGACTTTGGGATTTTCATTAGTTGTCAGTTATAATAATCAAAATTAAAAGAAATAAACATTTGAAATATCAGTCTTTGTGTAATTAATGAATATAATATACAAGTTTTACTTTTTGAATGGAATTACTGAAATAAACCTTTTCATGATATTCTAATTTTATGACCAGCACCTCTGTGTGTGTGTGTGTGTGTGTGTGTGTGTATAATATACTTCTCCCAGATTTGTATTCGAACAAAAAAAAAAAACCCAGGAAAAAAAGCAAACTTGATATAATTTCACGGAAACTCCAAAAATGGGCCGGACAAAATTATTGCGACCTTCAACTTAATATTTGGTTGCACACCCTTTGGAAAAAAGAACTGAAAACAATCGCTTCTTGTAACCACCAGCAAGCTTCTTACACCTGTCAACTAGAATTTTGGGCCACTCGTCTTTTGCAAACTGCTCCAGGTCTCATATTTGAAGGGTGCCTTTTAAGAACTCTCCACAGGTGAGTTGGGATTCACAGGTTAATGGGATTTAGATCCAGACTCATTGCTGGACGCTTCAGAACTCTCCAGCACTTTGTTTCCATCCATTTGTGGGTGCATTTTGAAGTATGTTTGGTCTCACTGCCCTGTTGGAAGACCCATGACCTAGGATGCAAATCCAGCTTTCTGGCAGTAGGCCCTACATTGCGATCTAAAATTCTTTGGTAATCTTCAGATTTCATGAGGCCTTGCACACAATCTAGGCACCCAGTGCCAGAGGTAGCAAAACAACCCCAAAACATTTGAACATCCACCATATTTGGCTGTAGGTACTGGGTTCTTTTCTTTGTAGGCTTCATTGCATTTTCAGTAAACAGTAGAATGATGAGCTTTACCAAAAAGTTCTACCTTGGTCTCATCTGTCCACAAGATGTTTTCCCAGAAGGACTTTGGCTTACTCACGTTTTGGTAAACTGTGATCTAGCTAAACAGGCTTCCAGGTTGTCCAAACATCCTGTTTCTTTCGTGTATACCACTGCCGTTCTAAATATCTCTACTGTCCTATTACAGTATACTGCAGTTGCTTATATATACGATTTAAATATACGCACACAGAGAGACACACATGGAGAGCTCTGCTAGCTGATCTCTAAGAACCGCAGCTGCCCCTGCTCCACAGCGTTCCTATTGGTTACCTGCATCCAGCATTGCATTGCTTGGCGACAGAGGCGACAGTAAGCATGTCTGAACTTGATGCATATGGCCTGCTCACTGGCTGGGCCGTGGCCATCGATTTCTCTTTGCTCGCTTTATCTTCCTGAGCCTCAGCACAACAGTGAAAGGCCATCCTTACCAAGCACACTCACATATGATTGCTTAAATGATTTATTATAGCGGTTAGAGATATGGTTACTGCAGTAGTGCACTGCCGAGACCCAAAGCTACTGATTGGATCTTAGTAAGACATGAGTTATGTAACTGAATAATGAATAAGTTCTTTTAAAAATGGTCAGGGACTTTGAGTTCAAATACAAACATTTGACTGAATTCTGGTTGTGCACGTTGTGCTTTCGGATCTAACGTTAGGACCGATTTGGTTAGGACAACGAAGGAAGGATGTGTTTAAAAAACAAAGCGACAAACGCTGAACATCTTTTATGTTCAGGGTGCAATGAACTGCTTTAATTGAATATTTGAATAATAAGTTTTTTGTTTATGCCTTCATGAGAATGAAGACCCTCGACACATGGGTAAGTTACTCGTTGTGCGGAAGGTCCATGTGAGAGCAGCTTGTGAGGGCCGAGTGTCTCTCTGGAAGCTGTAGCCGTCTCCCTTGAAGCCAGATGTTGAGATCTAGCTAAGAAAGAGCCTCTGGTCCTCCAGGTGTTGTTCTTCCTTAGCGTCAGACGAACCCTCTGGTTATTATGAAAGGGAGGAATGACATCCACTCTGAAACCTCGGCCCTCGCCTCCTGCTAAATTGGCCTTTTTAGGGGTCCAGGTTTGGTGACCTTCTCAAAGAAAAGGTTGCGTAGAGGTGGGTCTCGTCGGAAGGGAATGGGGATGGTGGGGGTTGTTCCGCCCG
Source organism: Sternarchorhynchus goeldii (assembly GCA_028565775.1). Taxonomy (NCBI): domain Eukaryota; kingdom Metazoa; phylum Chordata; class Actinopteri; order Gymnotiformes; family Apteronotidae; genus Sternarchorhynchus; species Sternarchorhynchus goeldii. Next base: position 19,123,542 of record JAOXYF010000008.1, read on the forward strand.
TCTCCGGCGTTTATTTCGACAGAGAGATGACATGGACCATTGGTTTCGGTAATGACGTCCCTGCACGAGGATTCCTCCGAGGAATCTCTCAGGAGCATAGCAGCACTTGGGCATGAGATGTCTCCTGCCTCACTGACTGGAGTCTGAAAATAGACATGGCTGCCTACAAAGGCATGTTTGGTTTCTGTGTTCACCTCTGACCAAAGAACACACACACACGTGGGTTGAGAGTGCTCTGGTAATGCCCCGTTAATGACCCAAACTTTAAATGGACAGGAATTCTTAAAATTCCCTCAGAATTGAGTCATGTCTACAGGTCCCTGTTCGACCTTTGACCTTTCATTTCACCATCGTGGAATTTTGTACTTTATAAGGAAAACACTCAAAGTACATCTTCTAGAATAAACATTCATTTGTTCTTTACTCGAGAGGTAGAGTGCACTCTTAGCACACTCACCCTTCAGCAGCCACTCTTTATACTGACAAAGATTCTGAAAATTTACATATCACATAGCATTGATTTGCATATCAGATACCCATTGGTTAATGCTGAATTGTTCCTTGGCAACTAGGTCCCTAGTTACTCTATTCTATTCCATTAAAGAAACCATTGGTTATCATTTTTATTCCTAGACAGAATGTTGGTCCAACTGCAAGCTTCCCATTTTCTCACACCACTTTCTTCTCACATGTAGAGCCCAAAATATACTTAACACTTACCAGTGCCCGGACAGATAACTCTGCATATTAAGCCTCTTTTTCCACTGCAGGGCAAACAGTTACCAAGGCTGTTCCAGGCCATTCTAGACTGTCCTGGACTCCAGTTACAGTTTCTTTTTTCACGCGTTATGATGGAAATCAGGGTTGGGTAATGAGTTCTCATCATATTTATGTCGGTAAACAACTCCCATCGCTGCAGTATGAATAATTTGGAGTTATCAGGACTGTTTTTAGCATTTCTGTTTATATCTACAGAACAGAAGAGGACATTTTCAAACGCTAAATGTTGGGTTGCGAAAAAAAGAAGGGAACAGGAAGATTGTTGAGAAAACCAGCGCCAAGCACAGCTTGTGTGTGTCCCGTGCCGAGCTGTGGTTGTATGGAAATGCGTTGGAAAAAGCTGCTGTCTGTCGTCAGAACCGTTCAGCCCTCCAGAGGCTGTAGTTTCCCAAGCACTAACTTAACCTCCTGTCTTGTCTGTACAAGTGTGCGCTCTTATTTTGCCCTTTGTCTTACTGGTCTGTACAAATGCACGCTTTTATTTTGCTTTTTGCCTTTCTTCTCTTAACCTCACAGCGTGTCCATGACACCCCCTAAACCTTTCTCTTGTGTGAACATGAAATGGTGGGCCCCATCCGTTCTTGCCTACCTAAAAAAAAATCACGCAATACTCCTGAAGAGACAAAGAAGATTGGCACGTTTCTTATTTGTGGTTTTGAGGACATGGGCAGCATTTTAGCGTAGCCCCGTGTGAAGCAGGCTGTTGGGTTCTGGTTTGATTAAATGCTGGCAGGGTTTCTTTCTCTACCCACACATTGCATTACCACCTCCTCTCCCAGCCGGATTCCATGCATTAGTCCTCCCCACGATATGGGCACTGATCCGTGGATTACTGCGTCTTTATTCCCTAATAAAGATGGGAGACTTTTTAACTCTATGGGACTGGGTCCTGTCACATGATCTGACTCATGAGCATGTGGCCCCGCCCCTGCCACGCCCCCCTCTCTAATGGGCTGGGTTTCACGGAGGCGGCCAGTTCCGCAGGAGGTGCGAAGCTGCCGGATACGTGCCGGGCGGCTCTGTTAAGCGTCCAATCGGCTCCGGCTCTGGCAGCTGCTGCTGTATCAGTCCACCTGGAGCCCCTGGGGGAATTAATTCGTGGACGAGAAAAGAGAGCATTTGCATTTCCAGTTTGGCTTCGCCGGGAGCTTCCAATGGCTGTGGGAAGACTTTGGCTTCCTTAACTACGTCGAGGCTTGGTGCCACCGTTCTGCAGCTCAGCGATCGATGCCCCTGTAAAAGCAGCAGCTTACGTCATTTGCATAGCAAAAGAGAGTTTCAAATAGCCGTAAACCGCAGTTGGCTTATGTTAAACATCCAGCAGGAGACCTTTACGCGGGTGCCTGGCTCGGCAAACGCTGATCTGACATTCGTAAGCTGTTTCTGATTCATTTAGCATGCGTCTCCAGTCAAGACGCGATGGGCCTTGTTCCCACCACAGCACCAGTGCGTCCTGCTGGTTTCCACTGCTGGGCCCGGGGGCTGAAACTGTGATGTTTTGGCTTTGTGTGACAAAGACCCTGACAATAATCAATTGGTGTGTATAAGTGCAGTAATAATTACCTCACAGAGTAATGGTTATGTCTGGATTGGTTGGAAAGTAAACGCTCTCTCTCTCTCTCTCTCTCTCTCTCTCTCTCTCTCTCTCTCTCTCTCTCATGAAACAGTAAAGTAGTTAGAAGCTTGCCTCTGTCCTTGCTTTGACTTTTTCCTGAAATTTTTCTTCACAGTCACACACACGCTCCCACACACTCCCACACACACTCCCATACACACACATTCCAAAATGCTCCCGCAGGCTTCCACACACATTCCAACATGCTCCCAAACACACCCCCGCACACACTCCCACACTCTCCCCCACAAGCTTCCACACACACACACACACACACACACACCTGCCAGTGTTATCTCTGTCCAGCAAACATTCATGGCACTGCTAGGAACCACATTACTTTGCGTTTCTTATAACCCGGCAGTTTGTGTTTATTTGTGTTTATTTGTGTTTATTTATTTATGTTTCTTATAACCCGTTGGTTTCCTGTGCCTACAGCAGTTGCTCTTGCATCTATTTATTTCTGAAGTTTACGGAACTTTTTTCGCCTCAAGAAGGAAGTTTGAGGTGAACCCTGGTCAGCCGCCTCAGCGGTGGAGGAGGTGGTTTAGCTGAAATAACCTCTGATCTAATGTCTGTCCTCACATTTAGTTCTACCTGTTTGGCTGAGGTTGTGGTAAGCCTGTGTGGGCTCTTCTGTGTGTGTGTGTGTGTGTTCCTCTTTACCACCAAGAATTACATGGTCTCAGGAGATGATACAGGCGCTTCTTTCTCATTTCTGTCTCTCTCTCTCTCTCTTTTCCTGTCATCTCTCGTTCTCTCTCATTCTCTCTCTTTCCTACAGAACAACTGGAAATGGCTCCTCCAACTGCAGCACAGCTGAGATATGGTATGTACTTGTGTGGGTGGGTGGGTGTGTCCATCTCTGTGTAAACTACCTCCCCTCCTAAGACAAGTCATTTTTGGAGACACAATAGGGTTCCAGCAGGAAAGCAGCAGTGTGTAAAGGTCATAATGTTAAGTGCTATTTTGAAATGCACTCTCTTCCTGAATGGCAGACTGTCTCAGGTGCTCTTGAGAGAATGTTCTCATTAGCATTTGAGTGGAATGTGAGTGCGTGTTTTGAGTTCTGATCAGTCAAAAGGATGATGGAAGGATATTGGAAAGTGGACGGTGATAGGTGTTTGGGTGGTGGAGGATAAGTGTTTGGGTGGAGGGGGATAGGTGCTTGAGTGATGGAGGGGGGTAGGTATTTCGGAGGAGGGGGATATGTGTAATAAGTGGTGGAGGAT
>JAOXYF010000008.1:19127268-19151755 GCA_028565775.1 Sternarchorhynchus goeldii
TATTTTGGAGGAGGGGGATAGGTGTTTGGGTGGAGGGGGATAGGTGTTTGGGTAGTGGGGGATAGGTCTTTGAGTGGTGGAGGATAGGTGTTTGGGTGGAGGGGGATAGGTGTTTGAGTGATGGAGGGGGGTAGTTATTTTGGAGGAGGGGGATAGGTGTTTGAGTGGTGGGGGATAGGTGTTTGAGTGGTGGAGGATAGGTGTTTGGGTGGAGGGGGATAGGTGTTTGAGTGGTGGAGGATAGGTGTTTGGGTGGAGGGGGATAGATAGTCTTCCAGTAACTCTGTCTACTCTGGCCCTCATCCATATTCCTGCCCACTCGAGCACAACGGGCAGCTTCAAGACTGGCAGCTAAGTCAGCACCTTCTGTTTATCTGTAAACATTCTTTCTGTTGGACAGCAGCAGAGTGCTACCCTTTTGGTTGGCTTTCTCAAACGTTAGCGCCTATTCATGTTAATTACCCGCAAAATCCTTAGTTCAAGCAGTAAAATGCGTTTGTTGTTAGTCAGTTAGTTTGCTGTCATTTGTTCAGTTGTCAGGTGTTGTTGGAATCTCTTACTTCTGTTTCGTTGACTGAAACTGCTGCTCTGTTCTTTCCTGCTCCAGTACTGCTCCACAACGCTATTCCCTTCGTCGGCTTTGGTTTCCTCGACAACGCAATTATGATTGCTGCTGTAAGTACCTTTTATTATGAAATTGGAAAAAGTGACTTTGTGTGTTTGTGTGTGTGTGTGTGTGTGTGTGTGTGTGTGTACAAGACCTAATTGTAGACACTCTCTCTGTAAGAAGAGAGCAGAGCTTCTGGTGCAGCGATAAAACCTTACATTTGTGCTGGAGCAGAACGAAGAGTCGGCCTTTAATCTCAAGCCTTTTGTGAGGGAAAAAAGGCCCTTTCCCTCCCTCTGACGAGAACTGTGGTCGGCTCTGGCCGCACGCTAAAACCTCTTTAAACGGGATGAACGTCGACGCTCTTGGCGTTCGTTTGCGCGAGGGAGCCGCTTCGCCACCCCCCACTCCAGCAACACCAGGGCCGCCTGCTTCAGTCAGACGTCTTAACCACCAACTGGAGTCCAGCAAAGCGATGTTTCATATCACGGCCAATTTAAACAACCCCTGAACTGTTGAACCGAACCATGAAATGCTTGCATGACCTGATTATGATGCTGTTATCTAACTATTTATTAATATATTAATTTACTTCCGAAAATGTATATCGGACGACCGAGAAAATAAAGCTTCGCCCAGATCTCGTTAAAAAGGGGTTGGACGTGTGAGCTGATCTCAGATGTCCTTGTTCGCAGGGCACACAGATCGAACTCTCCATAGGCGTCATCCTGGGCATCTCCACCATGGCAGGTATTTGTTCGGGCATTTTGCCCCACCGTACGGGCGCTTTCCCCCGTGTTTATGCTTTTTGCCCCTGTGCTTGGGCTGTTTGTGCATGTGTTACCTCCTTTGTTCGTTGTGCCGTGGGATTTTCACCCTGTGTTTGGTATCTCTGAAGGTGACAGGTGGCCAAATGCAGGAAGAAAGAGAGAGAGAGAGAGAGAGAGAGAGAGAGAGAGAGAAAGTACATATCAAGGTGTCCAGTAGCATCTTCCAGCCGTCTATGCTTCTAATGCTGATTGAATCACATGTCCTGTATACAGTTTCCTATCTCGAAGATGCCACAAGGGTGGTGGGTGTAATCAGACATGTAATGAGGGGAGGGGCATAATGGAGGAAGTGGCATAATGGAGGGAGGGGCATAATGCCAGATGGAGCCAGGGCAGACAGCAGCCGAAGGAAAGGAGAGGTAGACATGGACTGGATAATCAGTTAAATACTTGACTTAAAACTCAAAGATCAAAATGAAATGTTTTTACATCACTGGAATAATATGCAGTTAAGATCATCACTAGTATTTTTGCAACAGTGTGGGGAAATAGTTCTTTTGCACTCATACATGTCTGTTATGGTAAGTAGAAAATTTTAAATTCTAGATGACTGTTTATGTAGTCGATTACGTTGGTTACGGAGCTGAGCTCCCCCCCCCCGACCTTTTCCTTTCCAGCAGTTTTGGATTAGAGAGACCTGCTGAGATCTCACACAGTGGTGCTACCATACACACACACACACACACACACATTGTGCTACTGTGAGTTGCCTCATCCCAGCTGTGTGGAACCGTTCCAAATACACACCCAAAATGCACTCTCACACACATATGCAATCAAATGCCGACACATCACACACTCACACACATACCTGTTTCATTCCATTTTCAGGGTGCTTTGCTCTGCCATCAGTGGATTGTTTCAATTTTGCCCTACTTAATGGAATCCAGGAATGGGGTGTGGCGCGTGTGTGTGTGTGTGTGTGTGTGTGTGTGTGTGTGTGTGTGTGTGTGTGCGTGGCAGGCAGGACAGTATGCACCTTTGGCTAAGCCCCTGTGCCCAACACATTTTTCAACCCGAGCTATACATACAGTCATGCATTATTGGACTCATAGAAAAACGCTATGCACACAAACACACTCACACACACACACACAGAGGAGAACATGCACACGCCAGCCTTGAAAACGGACTCCCCCCACACACACATACACACATACCAGTCCCAAAGAAAAACACCACACACACACCAGTTTTGGAGAATAATGACAAACACACACACACACACACATATATATATACACACCAGTCTCAGAGAACTACACACACACACACAAACATACCAGTGTCAGAGGAACACCTCGCGCACACACACACACACACACACACAACTCTTGGAGAACAACACCGCACCCCAATTCTCATAGAAGAATCAGACCTGCACACCAGTCTCGGAGAAAAACACATACACACACCAACATGCCAGTCTTGGGGGAAAAATCACGCACACACTCACACACACACACACACACACACACACACAGACACCAGTCTTGGAGAAGAACGGCTGTTTCTCAACAGAGTTGCCTGAGCAGATGGTCCTCATCATCACACGGGGACGCAGGAGGAAGGATCAAGGACCTGAAATTAGCTGCTTAATTGGTCGATGCCTTCTACGCATTCAGCGAATGAATGAACGGTTTATACGGCTCCACGGCCAACAGGACGGCGGTGTGGTGGTTGGTACTCCAATCACGTTTACCACATTGTTTTATTCCTGTCCACTGTAAGGCTGCGTTTACACTGTGCGAGTGTTTGGTGTGGCGAGTGTGTGAAGTGTGTGTCGCACTACAGTCATCCAGCAGAACGAATAATTCGAATGAAATTATGCTGTGCACATGTATGATTCCCTTTGATGTAACATACTATCTGATCGTTTTGTTCCAGTAACTATCAAATTAAAAAATGACGGACTAGGTAGGCTGCTGTCGTTGGGGGTTGGGGGGGGGGTTGTCAGTGATCGGGCTGGTTGCCAGCGGCAACGATGGCGGTAGTTATCATGCCTACAGACGTGGAGTGGCATTCCCAAAAAGCCCTCGAGGATGCAGGCTGTTTGGATCCTCGGGGGCCCACGACATACGAGAGCCAAACTCCGGAAACAACCATCCGCACGACTTCTACGCTGACTAGCACGTCATCTGCTGTGGGTCCCTTCACCAGAGACAGCACCAGAAGGCCCACTCAGACGAATCCCGCCGCGCGTGTGTGTGTGTGTGTGAGAACTTATGCATGTGTGGAGGAGGTGTGTGTGTGTGTGTGTGTGTGTGTGTGTAAGTGTGAGTGTGTGTATTTTTCATCTTTAAAGAGCAAAGAAAATATGTGTGAATCTGTTTTGGAGGACCTGAGATATGACCCACCTCATTATAACTGGTAGCAAAAACTCCAAGAAAACCATATTTCTGCAAACAGCACAAGAGCTCTGTTTTCCTCTCTCACTGGAAACCTGCATCTTTCAGCACTGTTACTGTTGGGTGTTTTCAGCACTGTTACTGTTGGGTGTTTTCAGCACTGTTACTGTTGGGAGTTTTCAGCACTGTTACTGTTGGGTGTTTTCAGCACTGTTACTGTTGGGAGTTTTCAGCACTGTTACTGTTGGGATTTTCTTTGTGTAATAAGCAAATGAAAACAATAACAATTCTTCAGACTGCCATTATCTTGGGATTGGCCAGCTCTATGTCCCTCCTATTAGTTTGGGATTGACACTGTACACTTTTTATATTCATGCCTGCAAGAGAGAAATTAGCTACATTAATTTCAGCAAACCTGCTAAAAACCGGAATCTACCTAATCTACCGTACTCTGCACTTAAAAATGTAAACAAAGGGGGGACATTGTTATTAATCCAGCTGATGAGGGTAGAGATGATATGGGTGAAGTTGATATGAATGGAGCTGGTGAGGGGTTGAGGTGATAAGGGTGGAGCTGTTGTGGTTTGGAGAAATGTCATTTACAAAAAAGAATCCCTTAAGCAGCTTTCTGATACCATCTTTTATAGACAGAACAGCTCTGACATCCACAGTTACAACTCTGACATCACTCCACAGTTACAACTCTGACATCAACCCACAATTACAGCTCTGAAATCACTCCACAGTTACAACTCTGACATCACCTTACTGAAGATAATCCTCGCTGTAGATAATCCTCACTGAAGATAATCCTCACTGGAGATAATCCTTACTGTAGATAATCCTCACTGAAGATAATCCTCACTGGAGATAATCCTTGTAGATTATTCTTGCATTTCTCCTTTCTCCCTAAAATTTATAAGGAAAACAATCCTGGATCTGCTTGTTCTTGCCCAAACTACAAATCTATTCACAAATTAGAGGAGTTCATATGGGTACTAAAATGGGACCATCCTATACAAGCTGATTTGTTGGAGTCACTGATAAATGTTTTCACACAATATACCTGACCTGTACCCTTCGAATTTCAGAGATACATTGATGATATTTTTGGCACTGTACTTACAGAGCTGTAGTCTGCAACCACTCTTAGATTTTTATTAACACAGCCACGAAAGTGGCACAAAAGGGTTATATTGGAGAACGTTTCTTGAACACCTTTGGACCATCAGAATTAAGAACTTGTCGCTTCCTGTGTCAAGGCATGTAGATGCTACTAATTTGCATTAATTAATAATGGACTAATGGACATTTGCATTAATTACATCTTTTTGCTTTGCCGTCCACTGCTTTTGTTTTCATCTCATTTGGAACTGAGTCAAACTCCTGCCTTTCTTCGTCCTCTCTCTTCCTCTCTCTCTCTCTCTGTTCTCCTCCATTCTATATACCATCTATCTCCCACGCTCCTTTGTTCACTTTTCCTCTCCGGATAGATTGTTGAGCTCCACTCTTAAATTTCCGCAGTCACATCACAGCTAAACATGCCAACCACCATAGAATCCTTCTGGGCTGGAGTCTGTGATTTGATCTAAACCTGCAACTCCAAAAAACCCATAAAAACAATTTATAGGCCTGGTAAATTGAGGATACGATGCATTACATTGTCATATGAGTATGTAAAAGCCCATGTAGCCACAATCACACCGCAATATACAGACTCGTCCAAATGACCTCTAACCTGATAACAGTCATCGGAATTATAGGCGGAGGGCAGTTCTTCTGTTAATTGGATTCCAGTGGAAATCCAGCAGCTCTTAACCAGGGCAGTCGTCCATCATTAGTCCAAGGAGCCAATGTGCTTTCTCTCTTTCAATTGATTTCATCTCCTGTCGTCACTATACATTTTACCCCTGAGGTTTTTTGTCACCGTGATGCTTTGGATCGAACACTGCTGATTGATTGGTCGAACATGTCCTCAATCCCAGAATTCCATGTGATGAGGCTATCATTCACTCTGCCATGTTCAGTAGAGGACACCTACAGCTAGAACATAAAGCCCTCGTGAAGGCACAGTGGAATCTTGGGAGATGATGGGTTATGGGTTTTTTTTTTTAAGTGACAGTACGCATTTTTCGAGCTGTTCGCAAAAAATGAGGTGTGTTCTGGTTACTGATTCTGGTCTGTGACCTGTTTTGTCAGTGGATTTGACCCTTCTGTGTGATATGGTTTTCTTTCTCTCCCTCTATCTCTCTGCAGCTGCTGCTCTGGGTAACCTGGTGTCAGATTTGGCTGGACTTGGGTAAGCATACGTTTTCCTTAAAGCCCAAAGCTAAAGGGGTCCTTGCTCTCACTGCCTGTTTGAGCTTGGCTAAACCCTACTACCAGGTCGGACGGCCCGCCCTCTGTAACACTTTTTAGTCAGTTCACTGTATTCAGAAGTAAAGTTACCAACGGAAACGAGAACTTGAGCTGTTTCATGACTGTCCCGCTAAAGGCTGACCCAGTGTACACAGGGTACGGGACTCCAGGACAGCCTCCTCGACAGATGTCAGGGTTCAGCAGAGGGAGCAGTGGCTCACGGGTGCTCCATAAGGACAGCTCCTCGTTATGAGGAGATCAGCTGTGGTGTTCTCCAGGAGGCCACGACACGGGCGGAGCCGAGGGAGTCAGGCTGAGGAAGCGCCGCTGAGCTGTTCGGGGTTATGCTGGGGTTTGAGGGAACATGGATGACAGAGAGAGAGAGAGAGAGAGAGCTCTTTACATCAGGGCACCCTGAAACCAATAGCTCTTTCAGTGCATGAAATTCCACAATAAAATGTCAGTGTGTGTGTCTATGTGAGGTTTAGACAGCCACTTACTGGATTGCCTCAGTGTGAATGCTCATGCCCCATCACTTCCTCATTCTCCAGCTGAGGTCCAGAAAATAAACACCAGGACATTACATGCCCTCACACACCCCAAATGCCCCATTTCCACGCCCTGCACCGCATCACACCTGTCCCACCCCAACACACCCCACCTCACCACATCACAGCTCACCTTACCCCATCACCATCCATCCAGCAGGCACCTCTGAGTGCTTCTGCGGACTGCAGGCTAATGCCAGGAGGTTAACCATAATGGAGGGAGAGACAAAGCCCCAATAGGACAGTGCATTACCCTAAGTGACCTTTCTCGTCTGTTAGTGCTAACGCTCTCCATCCTTCTATTTCTCTCTCTCTCTCTCTCTCTCTCTCTCTCTCTCTCTCTCTCTGCCTGCGTTGTTCACCCGTTTCCTCAGGGAAGCGCTAATTCATCTGCTTGCGCACTCTTACTCAGGAGAGGAGAAAGCGCCACCTACTGGCAACTGTCTCTCAGCCTGTGTGCGACCGATGAATTGCAAGTGAATTCAGACATTTTATATTTAGCTGGTAGACAGTCATGATTAAAAAATGAATAATGAATGAATAAATTTGAAAGAATTTGAATTTTATAGACGGCTTGAAGAACTCAAAACAAGACTTCTACTGTAAGCTAACTCAGGGCAAAGCCCCGTGTTTAAGTGCAGTAGTACCACTGGGAGAAACAAACGTACTTATATAAGTAAAGCCTTTCATTGCATTTCCTTGAAAGTGAATTGCATTAAAATGAACACATTAGTCTCAGCTTGTTGCTGAGTAGGGCGTGGCCTTGGTCAGGGGCCATTCTGCACAGACATTGGTTCTTTTAATATCATCACTGACCCTGAGAGACCCAGTAAGAGCTGATTTAACTTGAGAGTGTTGTTTTAAATGATGATACATCCATTTTCTCCCCTCGCTAAAGCAACACCCTGTTAGTTATGTAGTTAATGGTGTGTGTGTGTGGGGGGGGAGGGGGTGGTCGTTTTGGGGGCGTGTGGTGACGGTGACCCGGTTTTGCATCCTCAGTGCTCTTTGTGATTGGTCAGGCAGGAGAATGGGGGTGTATTAACCACTGAGTCTTTCTGAAGCCTTGTTTTAATTGCATTGTTTAAAATAAAATACTTCCGAACACAGCATGCTTTGGAGCGCTCACCAGAACCACAATGACATATCCATGGTGATATGTCCATGACGACGTGCTCCGTGTGTGTACAGATCATGCCGTGCGTGTGTACACATCTGGACTGGGATCCTTCAAGTGACGTGGTCTGATTGAATAGCTGTAGCTCCATTAAGCTGTAAAAATAACACTGCCATCCACATCAGTAGTACATTACGCTAGACCAGCAACTGCTTTCCGTCTAGGAGCCTCAAACAGGGAGGAGAGCCAACGTCTTGCTCATAGTAATGTCTCTCTGACTGCTAGTCTGTAGCTTCTTCTGCGGAAAACTATGTAGCCAAAAGTGCTAGCAGCTCTACTGTTTCGTGGAGATTGATATATTGGCGAAGGTGGGTGGAGGAAGGGGCGGGGTCAGAGGTTTTGTCGTTAGTCTTGTGTAATTTTTGTTAATTAGCTGAGTATTGCTGTTAGAGTCTGTTTGAGCCTGCACTGGTTCCACCACAGCATCAGCAATCCAAGCTTTCCCCCTTCTCTCTTTCATTCTCTCACTCCTTCACTCTCTCTTTCACTCTCTCACTCCTTCACTCTTTCTCTCTCTCTTTCACTCTCTCCCTCACTCATCCCCCCTTTTCTCTCTTTCTTCCTTTCTCTTGGCCAGTCCGACTGAGGCAAACTCTTGTCAGGAGTGAAATGTCGAACCTCCAGCCTGTCATCCCTCTGAGGAGAAGGCAGCTCCACGTCACTGCTCCAGGCCTGATAACACTATTACAGCCCAGCAGGTCCACCAGGCAGAAAAACGCCAGAAGCAACCCAGTTCGCTATCTGTGACCGTCACCGGAACTTTCCATCGGTGCTCACCGCCAAAAATAGATTTGTAAATGCTAAAGCGCAGGTGGTGTGTGAGAGGGTTGTGCTGCAGACGCAGGTAGCGCAACTCTTCCCAAAGTTGAAGCACAGGGACAGATTCTTGTTGAAAAACGTTCTGTAAATTTCCCAAGAGCTTTCCTGAACTGTGTGAATAGGACTTTTTTTTTGTTGTTGTTAAACTGGTTCACGTTTCTCTGTTTGTTTCTCAAGTCTATGTCTGCAGGCTTAATCTCTAACGGACATGTGTGTGTGTGTGTGTGTGTGTGTGTAGACTTGCAGGCTACGTGGAGGCCCTGGCCTGTCGGCTGGGTATGCAGATCCCAGACCTGAGCCCTAAGCAGGCTGACATGTGGCAGACCAGAGTCAGCTCCCACACTGTGAGTGCCTCAGCCTCTGTCATCCTCTGTCACGCGCCCTGCTTTCCTCTCCCTCCACCTCTCTTCCCTCCTCCCTTTCATCCGTCTTTCTCTTTCACTTGGTTTGCCTTCCCTCGTTCTTCTCCGTCCACGCGTGCCTGCGTTCAGCCGCCCGGGTCTTTTAAAAGAGGCGGCGTGGTTCGCTATGGCACCACAAAGAACGCTTTGACCTGCTCTTCTGACAACACCATCAATCATTACCCAGAAACCCACTCACATGCCTTTCGAGGAGCTCACCGGGGCGTGGTACTAATCGAGGAGCTCAGGATGAGTCTAGACAGCTCTGCTTCGGTGATGAAAACGTCACTGCTCTGCTATGAGCGAAATTCCCTCCAACAGCTCGGGTTCATCTTTCTCTGTTTCGTTGTGTCAAAACGCCACAGATTCGATGAAAATGAGTACTGCTAATGTCAAGACCCGTTTTTCCAAACGGAAATGTCAAGAAGCCGATCAGCTCCGAGACCCTCGACTGAGTGCTGCATGATGGGTGACACGGTTACCGACCAGCAGATCGAGGCAGATACTCAGACCGAGGCAGTCCCAAGAATCATGTAGACAGTATTGTGTTATCATTTAATTACCGCTGTAGACAGTTACATTGTGATGCGTTGTACAGTTACTGTTGCAGTTTGAAAGTGCTGTGATGTTGTTTTCCTTTGAATCGTTTTTATTGCGCCTCCAGCGAGGAAGTCTTTAAGCTTTGTCTAAGCTTAAATTTAAGGCCGGTGATGCCTGTGGTGTCGCCCCCTGCAGGGCAAGGCTATCGGCGTGGGCATCGGCTGCATCTTGGGCATGTTCCCCCTCCTCTTCTACAAAGACGACGAGGAGAAGAAAACAGAAGGAGTCGAGGAGCAGCAGCCACCGGCCCCTCCGCCTCCTGCCGCTGCCTCCAAGAGCGCGTGAGGGGAGAGAGAGGGGGAGGAGCATCGTGGGGGGGAGGGACTGTCTCAAGCCCCGCCCCCTTGCACACACAAAGGACAGCCTTCCAATCAGAATTTGAGTGGCTGATTGTATCCCTGTTTTCCCTCACGTCCTGACAGACACCCCAGGCATCTCACACCAACGCCCCACTTGCATGATGTCCTTACACTTACACTGGACCCTTGGGGTACTGAGAGGGTTAAACCTTCAACACAGCACAGTGCTCCATTGGACAGACAGGGTGAACCTCCTGCATCTGGGATTTCTACACCACACTAGCCGTCGTTTTTGCTTTGTTTGATCCCAGCACCACCGGCCCCTCCCCACCCCCCTGTAGCCCCGCCTCCAATAAAAATCATGATCTCAGTCAACAGTTTCATTAGTAGTGGGCGGGGCCACCTTGAGAATTCCATGACAGCCAATAACCAGGCATGGGGGCAGGGCCAGTCCATTTCCACTGTAGTTAGTGCAGATCATAGCACGTTTGCATCAGTTAAAGAATGCTTTAGGGCAAAATGCTAATGAGGCTGACAGTGGAAGCTAATGGGAACAAATTAGCATGTGTTCATTTGCATGATGTCAAGAGTTCATTTCATTGTTGGGTGGCTTTTATTCCAGAGGTGGTTTTGATTTGTGTTGTAAAACTTTGATTTGTTAGCAAGGATGGGCCTGCTTTGAGTTAAACCTGGTAAATTTAATATAACGAATTTATATTCACAATGTACTGCACAATGTTCTGCATCATTTAAAGTTGTAAGTTGAATTTCTGCTTCATTCGAATGAGAAATTAGAAATTGAATGAGAATGAGAAATCTTCAGCAAAATTCATAACCACATCACCAGTGTAAACACGCAGCTTCTCACCCGTCTCGGCCCAGAGGTCAGAGGTCAAGCAGAGGTTTGCTCTTCCTTCAGTAGGCCCTGCCACAGCCCTCGACTCACAGGTGGGGACATGAGCTCCACCTGTAGTCACCAAAGCGCAGCCTCTATCATAGCGATTGTGTATACAGGAATACAGGCAAATGCCAAAGTGGATATTGTTTCTTTTTGTACATAAACCCAATCTAAACCCAATTTAGGAGTGCAGGCTTTTTCCACCTCGCCACCAGTGGGCAGTAATGAGACAGGATTGAAGCGAAAAAAGGAGAGAGAGAATCCAAGAAAACTTTGTTGATCGAATGGTTGTGTTCGGCTGTTGTTAGAAGAGCCGTAGCCTTACACTGCTGGAAAAGTATGTCAGAGCATTCTGGTTTAACATCATTCCTTCCAGGCAAAAGCACACACATACACACACACAGATACACACACACATGCGCACACATACATAGACCCACACATATACATGCACATACAGACGCACACACACTCACGCGCGGACCTCATCCATGCTTCAGTGTTATGTGCCTTAATGCAGGGCTGGCCAGTTAGTGGAGGAAGAGTCATGACCTGGAGAAAGAGTCATGTCATAACCTGGAGAAAGAGTCATGTCATGTCCTGGAGGAAGAGTCATTTAGGCATGTCCTGACCCGCTTGACCAGCCCTGGTTTAACTCGCACCGCAAACCCACACACTGCTCCCACCATCCCCACACAGGAGAAGATCGTGTCTCCAAAACTGAAGAGGATTTGCACACTGTTTTTACTTGCTTTGGTTTGTTGGTTGATTTTTTTATTTTATTTCATCAAATATGCCATTGATCTTTTATTTATTCTTTTTTCTTGTTTGTTTATTTCCTTTTGCATTCATGAAGTGTTTTCCGTTATTTAAGGGTTTGTAACATAACAGGAACAAGCTATCGAACTCCCTAGTTGTGTCTATGGCCCAGAGCTCCCAATCTCGGAACCTAGGGGGCTGTAACCATGGGAACACAGAGTCCTTTCAGTAGGGGCTTCCTGCTGAGTCTGGCTGATACAGCGCCAGCCAGATCGCAACCACGGCAACGAGATCTCACTGACCTCATCCACTCATTGCCTTTGCCAGACAAAAAGGAAGCTTTTACTGACGAAGAACAATGAATGCAGGCTTGATAGACTGTGTGTGTGTGTGTGTGTGTGTGTGTGTGTGTGGTTTCCTCATTGTAAAGTCCAAGATAGTTGAGTTTGAAATCATATCAAAATGTTTCCACATGAAAGATGTATATATACAGATTAGTGGAATCCACAGACTACAAATGAAATATTTGTTCTGTGTTGATTGCAGTGCACTGAAATAATTTGAGACTTGGCTTGTAGTGACTATGCATTATAAAAATGAGCACACACCAGAAAGATACATTTTTTATACCTGCATGTATGTTCAATTATTTATTAAAGTTTCTGAAGGGGATAAAGCACCGCCTGTTAATGTGCTGTTTTGCACTGAGGTCATTATTTTCTCCAGTTCTTTTGTTCAGAGTCCAGCTTCTGATTTGCATGTCGTAATGTGAAAGTTTGTCGTCCTGAACTTAAGGAATCAGCAGACAGCCCCCTGGAGACTTCATCAGACATCTAATTATGTCAGCCCGTTGATTTGTGTTGAACTAACTAGCCATGAGCTCTGTAGCTGTGATCACTGATAGGAAGTATTAAAGTCAAGAAAGAACTGACTCTGAAGAACTGACTCTAAAGAATCGACTCTTGTATCTAACTTGATTAATTAATCTGTTCTGTATGAACTGAATATATTGATGTGTTAAAATCTAAAACTGATTTTTAACTGGTGATATAGTAGGACATGGTTCTCTAATTATTCTTGGTAATATTTTTTATGTTGATGTTCTAAATTAAAAACCTTCAGGTCAGATGGCATGTTTTTGGAGCACTGTATGTGATGAAGCCATTTGACTTCAAAGGGTTGAAAATGGATCCGAAAATGCAAATGGATCCTAAAATGGAAATGGATCCTAAAATGAAAATGGCAGATTGGTTCAAACTGAGCTACTGACAAACTGTGACTGAAAATGCATCTGTCACATCCACCTGCTGTTTAAATGAATCAGTCACATTCACCTGCTGATTAAATGCAGTTTTAAAGAACTGACATGCTCAGGGCTCAATTTTCTCCAGGCCATCCTGAGCATCATCCTGATGCTGTTGACAGCAGTGTGTGGATGCTACTGACGCACAAGCTGGTATTTGTGTGGTATATGAGGGACAGGATGGGAATCGGGCCGAGACAGGACCACAGGTCCCCCGCCTGAGACCGACGGAGCCGACTGAAGGTGGAGTGTGTAAGGTGGAGCAGTTGTGTACATCGTCTGACTGTCTGGCAGGTTTGTAGCTCATTAGAGCTCTTTTGAGGTGTACTGGTATTAGCTGTGGGTACGTGATTGAGATGTACCAAACGTTGGGTTTTGAGAGTGGGTGAAACGCAGTGTACCAAAAAGTACCTTGTCTCAGCTTTTACAGGCTGGGAAGACAGAGCTGGAGAGGTGTGTGTATGGCGTCTGTGTGTTTCCTATCAGAGTGATGAAAGCTCAGAGTGTCCCAGTGAACACTCCAGTTCTTCCACTGAGCAGCCTCCAGCCACCGTACGAACAACCCTATACATGCACTCAACAAGACGGAAGGAAGAGATATAGGTTGTGTTTCTGGGGGAGATTTTTCCAGTCATGCTACGAGGTTTGGTCCTTTTAGACTTGAGCCCACAGACTCACATTCGTTTGTGTCTCTGCTTTATCCTGCCTGGTCATTGAAAACAAACCTCATGGATTGAGCTTCTGGTCCAGCGAAGCGCCTGGTCACGACTTCCCTCCTCAGCCACTGCGGTCTCCTTGGAGACCAGCCTCGCTCTCTGAATCTTCTTCCTGTCACCATTTATTGTTAATTTCTCCCGTTGTTTGTCTCGTTTGGTTCTGTTGATCACTGGATGTGTTAATCATGTACTTTTCCATATTCTCGACACTGGACTGTTCAGTGGATTATGAATGCGGATTTGCCCTCAATAAATCTCGTTCTTCTCAACGTTGCATTGGCTAAAAATGTTTAGTACAACAATCACACTTTTCCTCTCTTTACTCATGGCATGACTGTGCGTTTACAGTTTAAGTGCAAGAACAATTCTGCACAGTGCACATGGTGGTTATGGGGGGAAAAACTACTTTAAAAGTTGCACATTACTGTTTTTGTGTTTGTTTTTTGCTTCCTGGATTATTTTTAAATGACCATGTTTAACCATCAGTTGGTCTTTAAAACAATCACTGATAACTGTAGATTACCTTCTTCTTTTTGACTTCATTATTATGCAGCTTTGCCACAATTATGACTGCAATTCCTCCACTGTGTGCTGGTCACACTGCTATCATTACAGAACCACAGCCACTCAACTACAGTGTGTGCCTGTCAGATAACTATGACTACAGAGCCATAGCCACTCAGCTAGAACGTGCGCTGGTCACACCGATATCGCTATAGAACCACAGCTACTCAGCTACAGTGTGCGCTGATCACAGTGCTGTCACTACAGAACCACAGCCACTTAGTTACAGTGTGTGCTGGTCACAGTGCTATCACTACAGCATAGCAACTCATATCATGGGTGGCCCGCAGGACCAGAAGGCGGCCACCAGAGGGAGGTTGTGAGCCAAGAACCAATCAGGGGCTCGTTGGCCTTATCCCTGTCAGCTGCTTTCACCTTATATAAGCAGCTTCATAAGTCTTGGTGTGTCACATGTTCTAAAGCTTTCTAGTAAAATGGTATCCTTAGTCTCTTGTATTTGTTTTGTGGGGGAAGTTACCTCTGACCTTTTGAGTTAATTGATTTAATCACCCTTATTTCACAGAAGGTTTAGTGCTTACATTTGATACTGGTCAAGTGCAGACCTAGGTTCAAGTCAGGGACCTGACTAGCTGAGCCTGGTCTCCCTTGTTAGTTAATCCCTTCTGTTTCCCTGAGTAAGTGTCTGGGTTTGGCCCAACTCCATTTCACCTGGTTGGATGAGCCACTCACCTGTCACTGCACTCAGGACTCCACTCAGTCCTCCCCATTATCCTCCCACTGTCTCCTTTCTCTCAGCTAGTGTAGTGGGAATGCCTACAGCCCTGGTGCAGTGGTTCATGTCCTGGTTAGTTTCCTCTTTTCCTCCCCTCCCTGGTCCACCAGGGCTCATTAACCCCATATTGCCCCAGTGGCCCCTTCTTCTCAGCTACAGTGCGTGCTGGTTGCTATGCTATCACTACAGAACCTCGGCCCCTCCAGGAAAACGGATCAGAGAAACGGCTGTTTTATTTAGAAATAAAATTCAGCTTGTTCATGTAATTTCCGCATAGATTCTGTGCTCTTTAAACCAATTTTTGTGAACTATGTTTACCGCTGATATGTTAATGCACAGAGCTATTGGGTGATATTTTAAAGCTGTCTACACGGCTAACACAGAGCTATGGGATGACTGCAGTTTACTAGCTGCGTGCGGTTCTGTTGTTCTTCATAGTTAAATGGTGCCGCTGAAGCGGAACAGGAAAACTGCGGGTTGTTTTGGCGTTTCAGTTGTTTTCTTACGTGTTCGGTGTAATGACCTCAGAAAACGAGTTGTTTATGCTGCTGTTTAGTTCCTATAATTAGCTTAGTGGGTTTTCCGGCAGTAGGATGCCATTTTTAAGCTCATTTGTGTTTTGATGGTAATTGCTTTTTCGAATTGGATTGTGGTTGTTTCGGGTAATTTACTAGCTCGCGGCTATTTCCGAAAAGCACATGAATGGTCTCCACATTTCAAGGTATTGACGGCGAGTAGTTGCCGACTGCCTGTTTTTTTTTTGTCCCAGAAAAGCGAAGCGATGGGCGTGTGGACAGGTCATCTCAGTATCATCTGAAAACACTTCTTCGTAAACACATCCTCCTCCTCAAATGCAAAGGTTACCATGGGCCTAACCGCAAGAGCACATACGATATATCGGTTACACGAGTCAACAATAATTTTACTTATTACTGTAATTTGTGATGTCATGAAATGTAGTATGGATCCCCTGTTGACTACTCCTAGACCCTGAATAGTAATACCCTCGTGGCAATGTATAGACAAAAATATACATTGTACATTTTTTAGTTTGTACATATTTTGAGTGTAGTATCAGCCCGGTTTTTGAATGTCATTTAAACTTAATTAAAAAATGTATTGCCCTGTCACTTAAAAAAAACCTACGTGACAGAAAAATTCCAAAAACAGACTTCAGCGTTAAAAGTATAATTAGACAAAAAAGTGTTGACCAATGTTATTAAGATCCATAAACCATTTTGTGAAGGATTCTACCGATGTCTTTATATGATTGATATTCGGGTGTTTCATTAACCCGTCCTGCTGTTTGCTTCAGGGACCGGGAATAATGTATTTTGAATCCTTACTCTACAGTTTTATCCTCGTGAAATTAAAAGCGTATAATTCACTGGTATGCGTCTCTGTGGTTTTATAAATCCAGGTCTTAATGGCCGTGTTCCACCACATTTTCATAATTCAGAGATTTACATTTTACACATTTTATGTAACAACGCGTTTTTGCAGCTTTTAAATTCCCATTTCCCTTTGAGTTTTTGACATTTAAACGTATGTTTTTAAACTGTACTAAAAACTGAAATTATGATCCCGTGTAAAAATACTTTTGTTGTGAAAGTGAACGTGGAGTAGGACTGAGCAGCTTCCACGAGACCTTGAAGTGTGTTTTGTCACGCGACCCACTTAACTGGACGTTTGAGGCGTCCGCGCGGTAACTGCTGTTAACCCGGGGCTTCCTCAGCTGTGACGGAAAGCTCACATCGTTGCCAGGTTCTTGTCAGTGAATGAAGCAGGAGAAAGGGAATGTTGACCTTTCTGAAATCACATATGCTGAAAAAATGTTTTACTCTGTTCAAAATTTCGTAGGCCTACAGATATTTCACACTTATAGTATTTGTCAGAACAACTTCATCTCAACTCTCGATGGAGGTCTGGAGGCAAAAATCGAGTGTACCACGACGTGCAGCCCAGAGCAAATACGAAAGGATTCCTCGACATAATGCAAATACTTCCTTCCCCGTAAAGCGTCACTGAATGTAAATTGTGTAAATCTCGGAGACTGAATTAACTTTCGGAACAGCTCTTCAATAGCTGTAACGGATCGCCTTTAAGTTTCACAGAAAACAACCACCAGTAACCCTCTCTGTTCAGGCCTCCAGATGGTAGAACAAACTTCCCTTGGCTGTCCGAACAGCAGCACCTTGATGTATTTAAAACCAGGATGAACACTCCTATTTGTGGAGTATTTAAACTACCACTAATATTGCACTTATGGAAATATATTATTGCATTACTACCGGTTAACTGAACCCGTCTAGCACTTACTCTTTATAGTATTGCACTTTTGTTCATCTTGAAACTCTAGGTACCAGTATTGTTTCCTGTATCCAGCAGAGTAATCGATGGTACCTTGTTCTCAAACCAGTTGTACTGGCTACGACGCGTTATACGAGTAGGTAACGAAATACTTTGCCAAGACGCTGAATAAATGCGTCTGCTAAATGCCATAAATGTAAACTTAACTGCCTCGTACCAGACTTGTCTTTTGGGTTAAGAGCTCCCCCTGCTGGTATTTCTAACGACCAAGTCCCGTGTCTGCAACTTGAATATAAATTAAAGAACATTTTAATTCCTCTTCGCCCGAGAGCTGTCCCGACAGTATTTCCTTTGAGTCCCGATATCTTGTTCAGAGCGAATCAGAACAGGTCCGATTAGCTGCGTTTTCTAGTTTCGCGTTACCGCTATACATATGACGTTTACATTGATCACCTTTATTTAGACTTCAGCTCCCTAATGTCGACTTTAAATAACGTTTATCTAATTTTGCATGCACTTCGGGTTTAGTGTTCTTTCCAGGAGAAAGTTTACACGCTAGATCTGAAACTTGCCATGAAATTTCCGTTTGCACGTTAACTCTCATTATTTACGTTTGCCGTCTAATTAAATGTAGAAATATTACTTACGTAATAACGAAATTATACAAACTTTGTTCATTCTGAGTCACGAGACAGCAGGAGCATGCAGCTCGCCCCGGGTCAAACCGATTCGTCGTCGTAACCTCGCGAGACTGTAAAACAAATTTCCGTAAATGACATCCACTATTTGAAACAGCTTTATTCTTCATTCAAAACAATGTAAAAAGGCATAGCAAAGCACAGCGCCCCCGCTCCATGAAAACCAAATTCAGTAACTAGAACTGTATGTAGATAATAAATAGACATTAGACAACATTATTGTACAATTAGGATCTTCTCTCCAAATTGTCTAGTACAACTTGTTTAAGTTTAAAAAACCCTTAACAAGGGCAAAATTAATTTACTTAGTAAAGGTGTGGCATGTTCATTCAGTTTTCCCCACAGAGCATGTTCCATTATGCAGGAGGTGATGGTTGAGTGCAACACTGAATTCAACAATGCCAGTACAATCCAACAGTCTTGCAGCTCGGGGGTGTGTGGACATCCCGTGTGTGTGTGTGTGTGTGAGTGAGAGAGAGAGAAAACGGAGTGCGTCCTTGGCAAGCGTCCTCTCTGGGAGGGTAGAAAGGGTCCAACCAGCCCAGCTGGTCAAGGCCCTACTCGGATTCCTTTGTTGTGTTCACACAGAGCAGCCATTGTCCAGCCCGTGCCTCTGCTTTTCTCTCTCTCTCTCTCTCTCCACACACACACACACACACACACACACACACACACACACACACACACACACACACACACACACACACACACACACTCCAGGGTTCATTCTCCCTTCACGTTGTTGTTGGAGTGGCGAGCATGGTTTTCAGGCTTGGATCTTGTGGGCCGGCTGGGTACGACAATCACCCCCAGAATACTAATGATGTGCACATGGAAGTACATGGACCTGAGGAGGAAGAACATGGAAGAACGTTACATGGCATTTAGCCTAGAAGCAACAAGCAGGGGAGGGATGGAGCAACGGCAGGGCAGGGGCGGGGCGAGGCAGGACACTTGCCTGTAGTAGGTCAGTGTGGGCTCCACAGCCAGAAGCAGGAAAGGCATGACCGTGTAGCAGACGGAGAGTTGCGTGCACGCCCAGGTCACCACGTCATACGTGAGCTTCAAGGCACGTGAACCCAGGAAATACGGCCGAAAGTTTCTACGTGCCTGGAGAAACATACCAGACACAGATGAGACACTGAGGGGAGTTGCACAGAAGAAGTAGAGGGGAGAAGGCAACATAGCATTGGTGGTCCAGACCGGCAAACGCAGGTGGTAATGAAAGTGTGTGCGGACTTACAGCACGAGCAGCCAAAGTGATGGGAATGGCCGTGAGGAAGGTGAAGTAGTACCCGGGATAAACTCCATGCCACAGTGCAGACAGCACAAACGTGAGAGGTGTCCGATAATAGGGAACGCGGTCGTAGCAAACACTGAACCAGAACACAGACAGCAAGCCCTGATCAAACATCCAAGTAAGGATATTAAAATAAAAAAAATAAAAAAAAAAACTGCATCCAAAGTTTTCAAAATATCATCTTCATACAGTTTATCTAGGTCACTTTCCTGTCAATACACCTGTATGCCTGAAAAAGTTAAAAAAAAAAAATTGTCATGTAGGTATAGTACAGTTTCCTCTGCAAAGAAGTCCTATTCAGTTATACTTTGTGTGCACTATAAACATTGATGAATCATCTGAGATGCGTACCTCTTCAGCCATACTCCAGTCTGGATGTTCCAGTTGTCAATAAAAGTTTTAAAGCTGGTTGCTGTCTATTTAGAAACAAAGAAGAAACAGAGGTCTGATTACAAGCCTGGAGATGTTGGTCATTCCTGGCTGAGTTGCTGTGTAGGATACATGAACATTGTGTAGTTATGTGTAAAACATCACAGACAGAGAGCGCGTTCAAGGTGATTGGCTGACGGGCAGAGGGAAGCGGTTGCTAGGATGCAGTATGAGGAGGTTTCTCAGAGATTCTGCGAACGGGAGAACTTGCCTCTATCTCCCAAATATGGATGTTGGAGACGAAGTCCCAGGACACTCTGCCCTTATCGTCCACTCCGCTGATTCCGTAGCCGGCTGCGTTGTGGATGGCATCGGCTGAAACGAGGCACAGCACTCGGGTCAATAACCACGACGACAAACCCGTCGCCTACACAACAGCACTCGGGTCAATAACCACGACGACAAACCCGTCGCCTACACAACAGCACTCGGGTCAATAACCACGACGACAAACCCGTCGCCTACACAACAGCACTCGGGTCAATAAACACGACGACAAACCCGTCGCCTACACAACAGCTCACTCTGTGTTCTTTGTCAAGTACTCTTAACCCTTTTAAACCAAACAAACAACTGCACTGTGCCACCATATTACAGCCAGAAGCGATGACATTGTCTCCTAGTACAGAGCCAAGCCTCATGCTGGATCACGCCACTTCCCCATTAATAACGGTAGCGTTATTCACCGCTGAATGGGCTCCGTCACTGGCACTCTGGTGGTCTCTGCACTCACCCAGGGTCCACGCGAAGTAGAACTTGGGCCGTGCGGCTTGGATGGAGACAAAGGCGTAGGCCATCCTGTGCAGGAACGGCGTCTGGCTCACGAACTGCAGGTCGACGTTGTGCGCGATGGGGAAGGATTTGGCGATTATGAAGAACCAGGCGACGCATCCGACACACACAAGCAGCTTCTGGAACACGGCCCGCTGAAGAGCCGCGGAGGAAAACCTCGGGATTAGCCCACGTTAGTCACCGCGACCGGACTAACCCGAAAGGACTGGGTCTGTCGAAGGCTAGCCATGATACCACAAAGGCTTTGAGTCCGATTGCCTCGTAAATTAGCACATATTGCTAATAAAAACAAACATGCTGGGATTACTTTGAATGCAAATGTATTAATGGATAATCAAGCTAGCTAGCTAGCATCCCTTTACGTGGTGCCATCTTGCCCTTGTAGTTGTCTGTTTAGATTTTATTTCCTGTCAGGTTGTGTTCGGCTGTGCGTGTCTTAGCCTGACTGAGCGGTGTGTGAAAAAAAGATTGTGTTTATTGTTGTCGACGTTGCTGGCTCACCACAGGCGAAGGTTCTGGCAGCATGGCGTTACCGTTGGGTTGCAGGCCGTTTTCCACTGGCGTCGTGAGCTTCCTCCACGCGTGTCTGCCCTCTATGAAGTCTATGTAGTCGTGGTAGTTACTGCACGGGCCCACAAGAATGCTCAAGAAGTTCAGGTTGTAGCTGAGGTACTCCAGCAAGGAAGGCCTGGCGCTGCCGAGCAGAATTTTAGCACACGGAATGTTAGCAAGGTTCATGGTTCATCTCGCCTGAAGGCGAACACAATGCCACCAGCTGTGAAATTACAGGATTAGCAACTCCTTTGTGAGAGTTTTTTTAACAAATAAAATTTGCATGATGCAGGACATTTACTGGCAAGAAAGGGGCCAGTGTGGTGGGACCGGGTGTGTATGAGCCGAGGTTTTCTTCCACTTCTCCAAACAATCCCATGCACGTAAAGCACATGATACGACTTAACCGTTTGGTTTAATTCAATTACCATGATAATTTTTTGGAATTCCACTGCTTTAGGCACCCCAGAGAAAAGATCTACTGCATCCTTTTTAAATTTAAAAAAAAAAAAAAAGAGAAGCAGCACAAAATAAGCTTTGGCAATTTACTGAAATTACTGCTTGGATGGAAAACCCTAACCCTAGTCTTTTCACCCAGCTGCCATTCCTTGAACCTGTATGATCACATGACCGAGCCACCTGACCAATGAGCAGTACAGCCAGGACACTTAAGACCAGAACCAAGTCCCGCCCTCACAGCCCTGCATTCCACAGGTGTGCGTGCGCACGACCACTGAGGGGCATGTCCCGTTTCTCTGGTGACAATAAAAGCTGTGACAAATTGACAATCCAGGAGCATCCCCTACGTGCTTTTACCGCAGCCTTCGGCAACACGTTTACCCCAAATTCCATGAGATCCAGGTGAGGACCAATCAGGATGGAGGATGCTGTATCAAGAAGACTGAGCATCATGGCAGAGAATATTCAAATGCGAGATAAGTGCATTTGTTCACTTATTTAGTTTTAGTTGTTACACAATCAGTTGTAGAGCAAACACTACGGTGAAAACAAAAGCAGCAGCATCCAATTGAACGATATCATCGATGCGATACTGACGTGATATTATGCAAGTCAGTTGAACAATATTAATCCGAGCACACCACTGGTCTGCACTGTGGTGATGTCACTAGTTTGAGGAGGACCACAGGGTTTAGGGCACCGAATAGGACTGGGACCACACACACACACACACACACACACACACACACACACACACACACGGCCCTCTCTCCACCCTGGATGCATGTTGAGCTCTGAATATAATGACAGCCAACCTATGCTGACAAGGTTTGGTCATCATGGTCATCTGTACTCGTTGTCACTTGGCCGTACAGTACTGGTGTATAAAGGAGACACAAGGTGTTATGTTTGCTATACAGTTAAAGGCCTTGAGCCTGGGAGTAGCCTGATCTCACCCTGAAACCAGTATCCTACTGACTCTTTCCAAGTGATAACATGCAGTATAATGGCCAAAGGAGTACTGATATGTTTCCACACAGAAGCCAAAAGGAGTGTAGCATACATACGTTACAGCCAGACGTCTCTGTTCTGGGGTCAGGTCCTCTTGCTTGCGGCCCACGCCTGAAAACATACAAAATCAATTAGACCAACCAATCTTGAACCCAGAACGTTTCAGGTTGGTGCTTGGTGTTGGCTCAGTGTTCATCCACTGTGGCATAACCAGGGCTGCACTATGTATTAATTGTTGTTGTGGGACTGACTTATGCTATAATGATATCGCAGAAGCATAACATCTGAAAACTAGCCTTCATATTTCTTGTTTTGTACTGTTTAGCAGGGTGGGTGTGTGCCTAATCTCAAATCATGGTAGTCGAGATTACATGAAATCATGAACTAATTACAGAATTCGCATGATCTAAACATATCCAATAAGGAATATCAAAATTGTAATATGTAGCAGTATAATCACAATGCAGTGTTTTCCCTCCATTTTCTGAAGCTGTAATGTTGTTCTAGTTCTCTTCTAGGGTGTTGCTGATCCTCACCATCATGAACCTGGAAGGCTACAGTGGTGATTTTCTGTGTTATCATCATCAGTGGCCTAGAAACAAAAACACACAGCTGGATAAACAAATCCTCCCACAACATGTGGAACTAGATACAGGATGCCGTCTCTGGTTCTGAATCATGTTAGTCAAACCCGGTGTCACTGAGTGTCTTAGATGGTAACTTCAGTCACTGAGCAAATACATGGGCTTGGGGCTTCTTGCCTGAAGCAGGGAAACTGTCCAATCAGTGAACTCTTCAAAGAGCAATGCTACATTACCTAGTCCTGCCCGTCACAGTGTATTATTTAATGTCTAACTACTACTGAACCTTATTTATTCAAATGAGCATGTTTAAATACCCCCTGATTGGTCAAGCTTGGATCAGCCAATTCAGTAGAATGAGAAATTAATTACACGATGTGGACCATTTACTTTCTAGTTTCTTTCCCATAACCGTGGTTTTCTAATCACAACGCTGGATATGTCTGTTCGTGTTCGTCTTGGTGGTCGGTTATATTGCATTTTGATTCAAAGTGGCTGCTGTCCTGAAAGCGTGACGGTAAACACGATGGGCGTACGCCCAACACCATTCTCCGGTGGTGGCCCCGTTCCCCGACAGCCTCGGCTGGGTGTAGCCTCAGTTCTGGCTCCACCGTTTGTCCAGCAGATAGAACACCCTCTGTGTGGCCAACATACTGCTGGCTTTGTTCCAGCTCCGCTAGGAGCCGTTCACATAATGAGCGCCGTATCAGGCACAGAACGGCATTGCCAGGCCGTGAAGCCTAGCACAGAGGCAGTGTGCGCCATGTCAACACTGGGGTTATCCCGTGCCCACACATGCCCAGTGCAGTTAGCCAGTGTCCACACCTCACGCTACAATTAACCAATGTCTGGAGAACACTATAGCTAGACAGGACATCCATAAGTTGTGTTAAATGCTGGCGTTCCTGTGAAGTTCTTGGTACTGCACAGGCAAACTATGGACTCTCCCTGCAACGTAATAGAGAAGCTGAGAAAGAAAGGGTGTGTCCTGTCTGGAGACAGAGCCACCAGTGCTGGAGTGCATGAAAAGGGCTCCGGTTTTACAGCAACAATGCTGTTTATCTGATACAGCCTTCCCTGTGAGGCAAAGACGGGTGGGCAGGCAGCCGAGCCACCCAGCCCCTCATTATCTCGTGCCTGTGTTTGCTCACGGGCGTGCTGCAAACTTTCCGTGGCGCAGAACCGACAGGACCAGGAGATAAGTGACCAGATCATGCCAGAGGGCGCGGCCAGCTCAACAGAGAAGTAATTGTGTCAGTGCTTCTGGGTACGTGGGCAGGTAGATAAAGGTCAAGGTGAAAAGAAAAACTAACGTAATGCCCAACACACACTTGACGAACCTTCAGATCACATGCCACTATATATATATATAAAAAACAATTAGCCTGACTTGTC